>SJYA01001397.1:56869-70025 GCA_006410615.1 Neotragus moschatus | reverse complement strand
CAACTTGATGAACATGAGCTTGACCAAGCTCTGGGAGTTGGTGATGGACAGGGAAGCCTGGTGTGTTGCAGCCCATGGAGTCACAAAGAGTCGGACACGACTGAGCAACTGAACTGAACTGAAGCGACTTAGCACACATGCAGTGTGGCTACTAGGACATTTTAAGTTGCTCCTCTGCCAGCTCTGTTCGAGACTGTCCTTTTGCCAATGGTTTCCAAATCAGAAAGCCTGGAATGCTGCAGAATCACACTGGCAGAGTCTGTTGCTGCTGCGTTTGGTTAGCAACGCCATCCCGCTGGCCAGAAGTGATCTTCTGCGTGATGGTTTTCTCCCACCGCCTGCGTCTGACTCTGATTAGCGGGCTGTGGGTGCTGAGGCTTTCCGGCTCCCTGGGGCTCCCAGCCTGACTCAGTTTGCCTGCTATAGCTTCTGCTCCTACCCCAGCCATTCAACCAGAACCCACAGCCTCCACAGAGCCTCACCTCCCACCCTGAGTCTCCCTCTACCTCCAGTCCTCACCCCCACCTCTCCTCCTCACTTCACCACCTCCTACTCAGTGGTCCAGAGTGAAAGGATCCACCTTCCTCCCCAAAAGCCCCCAGAACTTGCAGTGTCCCAAACCTGGAGCAAGCACCATTCAGGGACCCATCATTTGACCAAACTCAGCTGGGTCTCAATTTACTCTCCACTTCCTCCTGGAGACCTAACCTGATTCCCCAAGCTAGTGGGTGCTCATAGCTTATGCTTCTCCCAAACCTTGTCCTCTGTGACAGTTAGGATACAGCTAAGCATAAAGTCAGTGAGGTCAAGAAGAAAGCCCTGCATGGCACCGGCACATAATATGTTCTCAATAAATACTCATTGGCTGGAGGGAGGGCTGGGTAGAGAGACGGCGTAAAGGAGGGAGGGGTGATCTGTGACTCATGTGAGACTGGAAATTTATACATCTTTGTGTGCCCTCGGGATGCCTGGCTCACAGTGTGTGTGCTCAGCACTTCTGATTGAATGAATGAGCTCGAGCAGGGCGTCTGACCTGCAGTGTGCACACAGGTCATCACGGACCTCATTAAATAAAATGCAGGTTCTTCTTCAGCACATCTGGGTGGGGCCTGAGATTCTGCCTTGGGCTTCCAGGTGAGACCGATGCCTCTGGTCAGGGTCACAGTTCAAGTCCCAGGGAGCCAAAGGCTGGAGCTGTGACGTCAGCTGGGTCCTCAGCGTGCCTGGACTTTCCTCGATTCCTGTGTTGTCTCCTGACTGACAGTGGCTGTTCCAGCCTCCTCCATCCTTACCTCTTCTCTTCCTCTTGCCTCCAGAAGAGTAGCTAATTAGCTGGCATCGCACTAATCAGATGTAACCTCATTCCAACAACCCTCTCATCGGCAAGGTTGCCGCCCCTGGAGTCTGCCTTCCCGCAAGCTGCAAATCGGCCCTGTCCCATGAAGCCGCAGTTCTGGCGTATTGAGGTCTTCCTGGCCTTGACTTTCTCCAGGGTCTTCCTCCCTCTCTTACTCCGCTTCCTTTTAGCATCTTCATTCTTCTTCATTTTCTTTTTCTGTTTTCAAACCAATCCAAACCCCTCTGTGATGAAGCCTTCCCCTCTCCCTCAGTCCTGTGATCTTAGCTTCTGAACTCAGCCACAGATTGCATCATTGGACTAAAAATGTCTTGGTCCCGTCCTCCTGCTCCCTGAGCCGACCTCCTCGTGGCTGGATCCTGCTGACCCTGGGCTCTTCCCATGCTTCTTGGGAGTTTAGAGTTTTCCAGCTCCTACCGCTCATTCATTTTACAAATGTCTGTCCAACCTGCCTACGTGACAACTGCTCCGTTCGCCCTGGCATTAATGAATAATTCTAGGAGGACGTGAGGTCAGTGCTTAGCATTTCAGGATAACTGGGTGTTCTCTGCGTGAAGAAAGCAGGGAAGGAGGAGGGCTGGACCCGGGATCCCCTACTCTGTCCCTCAGTTTAACTCTTTGAACTTGTGCTCTTTCATCCCAGTCTTCTTTTCCGTAACGACCACATGGGATTTGAGTTGGTGTGAATTTGAAGTGATGGCATCCAAACCAGCTGGGAACGCGCAGCGGGCAGCACCATAACTTAGAAGGGAGGTTGGGAATGGGGAGATGGGGAAAGCAGAAACAGTGACTGATTGTAGGTGGCTCAGACGGTAAAGCGTCTGTCTGTAATGTGGGAGACCCGGGTTCGATCCCTGGGTCAGGAGGATCCCCTGGAGAAGGCAATGGCAATCCACTCCAGCACTCTTGCCTGGAAAATCCCATGGACGGAGGAGCCTGATAGGCTACAGTCCGTGGGGTCACAGAGTCGGACATGACTGAGTGACTTCACTTTCACTTTCAAAATCACTGCAGATGGTGACTGCAGCCATGAAATTAAAAGACACTTGCTCCTTGGAAGAAAAACTATTGCAAACCTAGACAGTGTATTAAAAAGCAGAGACATCACTTTGCCAACAAAGATCTGTCTAGTCAAAGCTACAGTTTTTCCGATAATCATGTACAGGTGTGAGAGCTGGACCATCAAGAAAGCTAAGCAGCAAAGAACTGATGCTTTTGAACTATGGTGTTGCAGAAGACTCTTGAGAGTCCCTTGGACTTGGGAGATCAAACCCATCCTAAAGAACATCCTCCTTGAATATTTACTGTTGCTGAAGCTGAAACTCTAAACTTTGGCCACCTGATGCCAAGAGTTGACTCAGTGGAAAAGACCATGATGCCAGGAATGATTTAAGGCAAAAGAAGGGGGCGGCGGAGGATGAGATGGTTAGATAGCATCACCGACTCAGTGGCCATAAATTTGATCGAACTCTGAGAGAGAGTGCAGGACAGAGGAGCCTGGCATGCTGCAGCCCATGGGGACACAACTTGGTAACTGAACAACAGCAGCAAAGCAGGGAGGAATTAACCTGGTTTAGAACCACTGCCTAAGGAGGGAACGGAATGCGAAGGACAGAAAAGTAAATGCCGCTGCTGCCAAACACCAGCCCACCCAGGGCTTAGCTCTGGCGGTTTCTGCAGACTTGCATCCCCTGGACACTCCAGCACAGAACCCGTGACTGCTGTCCTCCACCTCTTGTTCTCCACGATCTCTCCAGCCTTGAGCTGGGAGCCTGCTGTGTGCCAGACAGACAGAGATCACCTACTACATTCCAGATACGTTCCAGACATTGAATCTGGGTAAACAAGGATGAGTAAGATCCAAGTCCTCTTCGTTTGGGTTTCCTTGGTGGCTCATCGGTAAAGAATCTGCCTGCGGTGCAGAAGACGCAGGCTCGACCCCTGGATAATAACCCACTCCAGTATTTTTGCCTGGAGGATCCCCACAGACAGAGGAGTCTGGCGGGCTACAGTCCATGGGGGTTGCCAAGAGTCAGACACGACTGAAGTGATTGAGCAACTCTTCGAGATAAATATTCAATATTTAATAGAGGACTATAAGAAAGAGACAGTCCTGGAGAGGAAATACCCTGCCCTTTTTTGGCTGAGGTTATGGGGAGTGGGCCGAAGTGGGTATACTCTCAAGGCACCTATAAAACTGCCCAACACACAGGCAAGGATTGATATATAATTTTGATTGATTTCTCTATCACTGACAAGCTGCAAAACCTCCCAAGACGAGCCGTCTCTAAGATGTGCCAGTGGGAGTGCCGCCAACACTGCCAGCCCCTTTCCAAGACTGACCCTGCCCAGACTTGCCTGGGGTCGGGCCCAGGTGTTCAAGGGAAATATCCAGCTCCCCTGCCATGCCAGCGAGCAGAAGGATGCCCATGGGCACATGGGACAAATTGGACTCAAGCTGCCATATGGCCTGGATTTCACATTTTGACTGGCAGAGTATAATCGTTTTTACAGAGTCTAGTGTCTTGCTACAGATTGTAAATGATAAGGTCACAAGGATTAGAGACCAGTTAAAAAATTATAGAAGACATATGCTGTGCATTTTACTAATGAATGGCCATACTCAAGCGTGTTCTCTAATTAATGGCAATATTTGAATGGGCCCCACTAATGAATGGCAATATTTGAAAGTGGTGCTGAATGTGATACTCTGAGACCAGTGCTCCGTCTCTGGAAGGAGCCAAATGCTCCATAAGGCCTGGGAAATGCTGACTGGAAAGCAAAATTGAGCCGGCCTTGCAAGATGTTAGAGGGAGTTTCCAGTTAGATGCGGAAATTCACCCACCAAGAAGTTTGTTGGGAGGAACACGGATGCTGTGAACGTCATCAGCAAAGACTCACAAGGGTCCCAGTTGGCAGGCCAATCCGAGCTTAGCCTTCGGAAACAAGGGGAGCCGTGAAGGGAGGAAGGGAGTTGGGGAGGATGATGGTGGGGCAGGCACCATGGGAATGCTTCTTTGCAATGGTTACAAAGAGAGAGGGTGAGGCGGGAAGTGTGGGGCTCGAGGAGAGGGGTCACTGCCAGCGGTTGCACCTGTCACACTGCCCCAGGGCCCCTGCCCCATCCTGGCTGATGTCCTGGCCATGGCGCTGAGTCTGTTCAGCTCAAGGTTAAGGCCCAGGACACAGCGGCGGCCTCTGAACCTGCCGCTCCCGTGTCTCCTCTTTCTTTCTGCCTCAGCTGGACCTCCAGTTTGTTGGCCGTCAGTTGTTTAAAACCACCAAAGCGAAAATTCACTTAGAATCCTTTTCTCGCCAGCAGGATGGAATCAGGCCAGTCTGAACAAGTTGGTGACAGGCTCCGAGCACCTTGTTTCAGAGCCCAGGTTTCAGGGGAGACAGGGAAACAAGTGATGGAGGGCCAGCCGCAGGTCACGCTTGACCCTGGTTCAGCCATCTGGACAAGGCTCAGAAGTGACTCGAAGCTATTTCTCCATCCAGGAAGGTGTCTGCAGAAATCCAATGTGGGTGAAGCAGGTTTTAGAGTTAGAGATTCCCTTGTGGCCTTGTTGGGTTTGATGCAGGCCTCTATGATTGACACAGTGCCCTGGAGAGGACCGAGGCAAGCCCTCCTTCACGCACCTTGCTGTTGGACCCGGGACCAGCACACCCTCCACGGAGATCAGGCTCACAAAAGCAATCAAAATATGAACATCGCACACCCTTTGATCCAGCTACATCACTTCTGGAAACTCACCCTGCAGATCTCCTCTCATGTGCAAAATGACCTGTGGAGAACTACACGCCCACGGCTTTGCTCACCATGGCAAAATACTGGAAAGGACCTAAATGCTCATCCTTGGGGGCTGCTTGAATTCATTCATAAATGTGTGAGCTAAGATACATCTGTCGACTTGACTCTCTTGTGGCCGTTAAGGAAGATTTCAGCTGTTCAGGGCTGCTTGGCAGGCGCTGATCTAGGACAGGCTGTGAGTGCGTGGCATGGAAAGCGAGGGGCAGAGCGCGTTGCCTAAAGCAATACTCTGGGTGCCACTGTCAGTCTCTACATAGCGTTTACTTCTGCAGGTGACAGCGACTGTCTCTGGGGAGTTTGGTAAGCTGACCAAGGAGAAAGGGAGACTTTCTTTTTTTACTATTTGCCTTTTGCATCTTTTAAATTTGTGCTGTGTGCATGTATTATCCACTCAAAAAATACGTAAACTACTTTTTAGAACTCAGTCTATGTGAATTATGTCCCAGCAAATCTGTTATTGAAAACGTTTTTAAGTTTGAACAAACTAGAATATCTTTTTACAATTTTTTGAGTTTTTTTTAATTATGAAATCATGATAACACATTTACAAGAGGCTTGGAAAATACTGAACAAAGTCATATATGTTTATAAATAAATAAATTATAAACTTATAAATATATAAAGTTATATATTACATTTATTTTTAAGTAGATAAATGATTTTTAGTTGGAAATTCAGTATCAAACTCTCAAAAATTAATAGAATGAGTATACAGAGACATAGAAGGATATAACAGACCTGAAAAGCACTATGAACCAATTAAGCATAACTATTTATACAATTTTCAACATATGATTTATACAATTTTCACACAACAGTAAGGAAAAACTATAAATAGCTTAAAGGAGAAAATAAGTTCAGGTGCTTTTGTCTGTAATCATCCCTCAGTTCCCAGCAGTGTCATCCCCAGCAGCCCCACCCCCACTGTTGGAAGCATTTATCAGGCTCCTCTCTTAATTTAAGGTTCCGAGGTCAGTCCTGTTGAAAGTAGCCTGGAAGATATGGTCTCTTATAGTGTGAGCTCATCTTCTCTAATAGGTTCTGAGACAGACAGTGATAAAGTTTCCCATTAGATGGTACTCACGGTAAGCGTATAAATTAAGACTCTCTACAACCTAAAGGCTGAATGGATACATTCTTGCACTTGATGACCTCATGATGCTACTGGAAAAAAAAAAAAAGAATTTTCAGGGTTCTTTTAAGAGCTCCCACGAATAGAAATTAAACCAAGGAAAATAAGGGGCTTTTCATGGTAGCAAACCTAAAACAAAAATAATTCAGGGGAGAGGCGGAGGGGAGAGGGCGTAGAGTGACAGACTCGGCTTCATTGACCCACCCTTGATGATCTGGATAGAACTTGAAAAAGACGAAAGAATTCAGCTACTGAGCTATATTCAGTTTCCTTGAAGTTGTTTATTTTTAGCCATTTGGAGATGGCATGTAAAAGATCGTCTTAGTCTGTTTGCATTTAGAGCGTGGCCCAGTTTATAGTCGCTTCCTGCCATGAAATTCTGTNAAGGGGCTTTTCATGGTAGCAAACCTAAAACAAAAATAATTCAGGGGAGAGGCGGAGGGGAGAGGGCGTAGAGTGACAGACTCGGCTTCATTGACCCACCCTTGATGATCTGGATAGAACTTGAAAAAGACGAAAGAATTCAGCTACTGAGCTATATTCAGTTTCCTTGAAGTTGTTTATTTTTAGCCATTTGGAGATGGCATGTAAAAGATCGTCTTAGTCTGTTTGCATTTAGAGCGTGGCCCAGTTTATAGTCGCTTCCTGCCATGAAATTCTGTGATTTTAAAATGTTGTGGACTTGAAAGGAAATAACCTGACATTCTTCCTTTCAAAATTGTGCTTTAGCAAGTTAGACTCTTAACACCATTTCCCTTCTGTGGCACTGTCTTGTCAGAACCAGTTTTGCATATATGGGCGGCTAGCCACCCGTAGGGAGCCTGGCTCTTTCGATAGACTATTTTTAACACACTGGGGCTGAATCTCATATGTCACTGCTGCCATCTTCTGGAAAGTCAGACACCTAGAACAATATTTTATCTTTTCCCAGAGAAGGACAGACGTGTACTTCATGTCTTGATGTTTCCCTTGACATTTGATGTTCTCCTGCTCTTTTAACGCGGAACTTCACAGCTGTGGAAGAAAAATAAATGGCACATAATACAATGCTTTTATAATAGATGGTGTCGTGATAGAAGACACGCGCAAAGAACTTCGGGCATTCGTATAGAGACATTTCAACTTGGAGGATCAAACCCTGATTTCGAGGGTCATCACTTATAGGGATTGACTGGCTCTCAACTTCATTGATCAGCAGCCACTTGAAAATTCTGATAGCACTGCAGGCTGTTCATCTGATTCCTTTTTATGCTTCCGAAGAGAAAATGTACACACATCTCCTTTTGAATGTCTCCATTACGAGCATATGGGAAATCAAGCTCAAGCATCAATCAAATGACTTGTCTACTGACATGATCCTGAAAGATAAAGTGATGGGAGGCTCATTTAGCTGTAAGATAGTACGGGATTTCCTGAGAGGACTGGCAATAACGATAGCTCTGCACGTACTGGAAGAAGAGGTCAGTATCCCTCTCTCTGCCACAGTTACGGAGAGTTGACAAGCCTGGCACTTCCCAGTAGGTCCTCAGTCTCACTCTGGGCCTCGTAGAACCACAGCAGTTATTAGTAAATGGGGAATTACTTTAATCAACAAGGTGCTTAATTATCACCTTACTTTTCTGTAGAATATTTTTGTGTATAAAACATCGTAACTCCATGAGAAAACCATTTCTCATGTTTACTGTATGCCAGAAACCGGACGAGGTATTCATTATATATTATTTGTTCTTTACAGATGCAAAAAAAACTAAAGAGATGTTAGGACCACACAGATAATAAATGGTAGAGAAGAGTCTCTGACCCAAGGTCTCTTGGGCTTCAAAGGCTTTACTTTTAAACATTAAATTGTATCTAATTTTTTTAATATATAAATATCATTATATAGTTTCATGAATTACAATATGCTATTCTCTTGTATATTGTCCAGGTCCAAGATTTTATTCATTTCAAAAGTAAATACCCAATACATACTAATTGCAAGACAGATATATGACTTGAATGTTAAGAACAGTTTGGCTATTTCTTATTAGGAAAAAAAGTTTATCTTATTAGACTTATCCCTAATTGAATAGCCATTTTAAAATTGTATATTTGAGGACTCCCCTGGCAGTCCAGTGGTTAAGACTCCGTGCTCCACTGCAGGGGACACAAATTCGATTCCTGGTCGGGGAACTAAGATCCTGTTATGCTGCATGGCATGGCCAAAAAAAACTTTAAAAAAAAAAAGTGTATGCTTCATTTTAGCATCTAGAATGAGCTAATTACTATAGTTAGTGAGAAACTTGCCCTCAACCTCCCAGGAAGCTACTCTAAAGAGAACAATGTATTGGATCACCAAGTTCATTGTCAAATAAAGGGAAGCCATCATGTTGTTGGGCGTGATTAACTTGTTCCTGGTGTTTTATTCTAAGATGCATCATGCTATGGGTAGCAAACTCCGGGAGACAGTGAAGGACAGAGAAGCCTGGCATACTGCAGCCCCTGGGGTCGAAGAGTCGGACATGACTCGGCAACTGAACAACAACAACAAAAAACAATAGGCGATCTCTAGTATATATTTATATGTGAGTGAAGTGACAGTCATCCAGTCCTGTCAGACTCTTTGTGACCCCATGGACTGTACAGTCCATGGAATTCGCCAGGCCAGAATACTGGAGAAGATCCCTTCTCCAGGGCATCTCCCCAACCCAGGGATTGAACCCAGCTCTCCCATGTTGCAGGTGGATTCTTTACCAGCTGAGCCACAAGGGAAGCCATATGTATATGTAGATATCTATATATCTAATACATCTACATCTGTATAGACAGAGAGAGCCTGGTCACAAGGAATTGGCTTATGTGGTTATGGGGCTGGTCAGGCAAGTCCTAAATCCGTAGAGCAGGCTGCAAGGAAGGGCAGGTTGGAACTCAGTTGTCCACAGGTGAACTCTCTTCTTGAGGAAGCTTCAGTTCTGCTCCCAAAACCTTTCAACTGATGGAATCAGTCCCACTCAGATTACCTAGGACCATCTCCCTTCCTTAAGATAAAGTGACTATTGGTCTTATCTACAAAATACCTACACTGAGAAACCTAGATTAGTGCTTGACTGAGTAACTGGGTACTAGAAATGGCAAACCACTCCAGTGTTGTTGCCTGGAAAATCCCATGGACAGAGGAGCCTAGCAGGTACAGTCCATGGGATTGCAAAAGTCGGACACAGCTTAGCAACCAAACCTCCACCACCATAGTCTAGCTGAGTTGACGCATGAAACTAACATCACAGGCACTAAGATAATACAGCCCATATGTATTGGTTTTTAATCAAATTTCGTAAGGGGATAGAATTTAGAAAGTAAATAGAGTAAGTATTATTACTGTTAAGATTTTTTAAAAGCTTTAAAGATTCTTTTTTTAAAAAACTGCAGAAGTTGTTGGCGCTTGTCAGATCTATCTCAAAAGAAAATAACCCAGGAAAAGTATCCAATGTAAATGGGTGGTAGTCACTTCTATTAGTGTTTACTCATAAGGCATCTTAAAAGAGCCTCAAATGCTGGAGAGGGTGTGGAGAAAAGGGAACCCTCTTACACTGTTGGTGGGAATGCAAATTAGTATAGCCACTATGGAGAACAGTGTGGAGATTCCTTAAAAAATTGCAAATAGAACTGCCTTATGACCCAGCAATCCCACTGCTGGGCATACACACTGAGGAAACCAGAATTGAAAGAGACACGTGTACCCCAATGTTCATTGCAGCACTATTTATAATAGCCAGGACATGGAAGCAACCTAGACGTCCACCAGAAGATGAATGGATAAGAAAGCTGTGGTACATATACACAATGGAGTATTACTCAGCCATTAAAAAGAATACATTTGAATCAGTTCTAATGAAGTGGATGAAACTGGAGCTGATTATACAGAGCGAAGTAAGCCAGAAATAAAAACACCAATACAGTATACTAACACACATATATGGAATTTAGAAAGATGGTAATGTTAAACCTGTACGCGAGACAGCAAAAGAGACACAGATGTATAGAACAGCCTTTTGGACTCTGTGGGAGAGGAAAAGGGTGGGATGATTTGGGAGAGTGGCTCTCTAACATGTATGATATCATAAGTGAAACGAATCACTGGTCTAGGTTCAATGCAGGATGCAGGACCTTTGGGACTGATGCACGAGGATGATCCAGAGAGATGGTATGGGGTTGGAAGGGGAAGGCGGGGTCGGGACTGGGAGCTCATATACAGTCGTGGCTGATTCATGTCAATATATAGCAAAACGAATACAGTATTATAAAGAAAAACAAACTAAAAAATAAAAATTAAAAAAAAAGAGAAAAGACCCTGATTCTGGGAAAGATTGAAGGTCAGAGGAGAAGGGGATAAAACAGGGTGAGATGGTTGCATGGCATCACTGATGGGATGGATATGAGTTTGAGTAAACTCCAGGAGTTGGTGATAGACAGGGAAGCCTGGCATGCTGCAGTCCATGGGGTCGCAGACGGTCAGACATAACTGAGCGACTGAACTGAACTGAACTTCCCAGCATCTTTTCAAATGAGTCAGCTCTCTGCATAAGGTGGCCAAAGTATTGGAGCTTCAGCTTCATCATCATTAATATTCAGGATTGATTTCCTTTGTTTCTCTGAAGAACCCTAATACACAGGGTTACAACGTGCTAAGAAAGAAGCTACACATACCTCCCAATAATATCTGAATACTTCTTCTGAGATGACATAAACCCCCACGGATCCAGATGCCACTGTTTTCTAGGAGTTAGAAAGGGTTTACTTAGGGATGATTTATAACTGGACCTTTGGCTCAACTCCATCTCACCACAGGTCTAGTACATCTGAGAATATGCCTGTGGTTATTTCCTCAGTTGTGAATGCTCAGTTGGAACAGGCATACTCAGCAACTAATAGGATCATAACATTGGAATCCTGATCTACGAAGTAAAGGATATAATGACAGAAATAGCAAAGTGAGAGTCTCAGGGGCAAAGCCTTTCTCCCAAAGTAGTAAGTTAATATCAGCTCTGTACTCCTGAGGAAATTTCAGATAGTACTACCTCCAATGAATACTTGAAAAATACTGAGATTGTAAATCTTATGTCATTACTATTTAACTGGCCCATTTGTCCCATGTATAAAGACTGACTCCTTAGAAACAATAAAAAATGTTGCTAATGTAACCATGGGTTGACTCAATCATGGTTGCTGATATTCATAAAGATTCTTCACTAGAACAAAGCAACATGACCCCTGATACCTCGTATATGAGAGAGAGAGAGAGAGAAGCATTCTCCTCCAGCCAGCAAGGGCAGGAGGTCAGGGTCATAGTTGTTTCTTCTCAACACTTGGCTCTGTGCCAGTTTAGTCAGCAAACACTCACATCATCACACCATTCCAAAGGCCATCTTGCTGATCCCACATATTGATGACATAACTCTGACAGAATCTGGTTAGCAGGAGTGTGAACAGGGAGTAGTAGGGACTTTAGACATACAGAGAGATGATTCCTAGGAAAGTCAGCATCCTTCCAACTCTTTGAAGTTTTAGGGAGTCCAGAGTCCAAGACATATCAGAATACGAATCTCCTCTCCAAATGAAAGACAAGGTGCTGGATTTTGCTTGCTTATCACTAAAGTAGAGATGTAACATTTCAGGGAGATTTTCTATATGCTTCCTCCACCAACTTAATAAATAATTTGCCAGGTTGACAATCTTAAGCAAAAGCCAGAACACAGTAAGATATTGCAGCTAACCCAGTCTGCAGCATGAGCAATTTCATAATCCACCAACTGAAGTGGGAATCTGGAAGAATGACTGTTGATAAAAACATATGTAGCAAACAAACTGTTGCAAGGACCCAACAGCAAGCCCTGATTGAAGATTTAGAGACAGACCTCTAGGATTTAGGAGATATGCCAGCACACACTTTAAGAGGACAAATACTCTCCTTTTACAAAACAGATGTTCTCTTGGTACTTGGCTCCTTGGTGGAGACTGAGACTTAACTCTGGGATACCAAGTAACAAGGGATGTGACTGTTCCTCAAGAACTGGCTGTTATCTAATCCAGGAAGTCATAAAGCTGGCATGTGAAAATGACATGTACAAGATTGGACTAGCAAGAAACTAAAGGCACAAGTAAACTGTAGGAACATATGGGCCCTGCCTGTTCCTGCTGGACTGTTACTTCTCCTTTCAGTGATACCACTTACAGACTCCTAGGGACTTCTCCAGGGCCAGCTGACTCAGGAAGGAAAAAGTTGAGCCTGGTCTATAGGAGGTTTTATATGATACACTACACTAACCAGAATGACCTCCTGAAACATTAAATATTTTATGCTCACACTCAAAACACTTAGTATCACTGAATACAAAAAAAAATCCCAAAAGAATAGAAAAACTAGGACATACTGCTACTCTCTAAGACTATGTACTCTGCACAGAGTCCTATGCATTAAAATAATAATTAGTGAAATCGGGAAGTCAAAATGTAAACCAAAAATTTAACTTCTGTAAGTTTTAAAAACACTTGTTTCTTTTTGGCTGTGCTGAGTCTTCGGTGATGCGCAGGCTTCTCTCTAGTTGTGGGGGCCAGGGCCACTCCTTGTTGCAGTGCACAGGCTGCTAAGTGCAGGGGCTTCTCTCGTCTCAGAGCACGAGCTCTAGGGCGCACAGGCTTCAGTAGCTGCAGCCTCAGCTCTAGAGCACAGACTCAGTAATTGTGGCACACATGCTTCGTTGCTCTGAGGTATGTGGGATCTTCCCAGATTAGGGATCAAACACTTGTCTCCTGCACTGGCAGGCAGATTCTTTACCACTGAGCCACCAGGGAATCTCCTATATATATATATATATAT
>SJYA01001397.1:0-56672 GCA_006410615.1 Neotragus moschatus | reverse complement strand
CAAAAAAAAAAAAAAAAAAGCTTTAAGGTTTTTGTCATGATAAGAAGTATCAAATTATCAATATGTTGCTAAATCTTTACAATCCACATGACACCCTGGTTCAGGGCCTACAAAATGTACCAAGCAGGACTCAGTTGCAATGGGAGCCTATCAAGGTCATACAATCACAGTGACATAAGGTACTTGGAAATGTGAGGTATTGCAGAAGGCAAAAGTGAGACATGGCACTGAAAAACCAGCAAACTATTTGAAAACTTGTATATACAAAAAAATCAACTCCCAACTCTACCCCTCCTCCCCTTGTAGACACATAAATACAAGAGTTATACTTCTGTTTCCAAGCAAAGAAGTAGAGGGTTCCGCTCAAAGAACTGATCCTAAGCAAATACCCTCACATAATGACAGAGTAGGGTTGTAAGAAAAATACTCACACTAAAAATATATTTATTGTGTTAACAAAATAAAACTCAACCCAGTAAATCTGAAGATCTAATTGGCTTTATTCAACAGTTCATGGGTCAAGCAGCATCCCATCTAGCAACAAGAAGGACACTCCAAGGGGTGTACAAAATGGAAAGTTTCTACAGGAAGAAGGGTAGGGTAAGGGAGCTATTAGAGTAATAAAATAAAGAGTTATTTTTAGGCCAGGAAATATTATTAGGGGGAAAGAACCAGCAGGGGTTTATCATGCAGATGGCTTCTTCTTCCTCAGAGATGGAAAAGGGCCCATGTGACAGATCATCACATTAGTGTCGACCAGAAAATTCCAAACTGGTTAAGGTTACGTTTCTAGAGATTTCCCTGGTGGTCCACTGACTAAGACGCCATGCTCCCAATGCAGTGGGCCCAGATTCAACCCCTAATCAGGGAACTAGATCCTACATGCCACAACTAAGAGTCTGCATGCTGCAGCTAAAGATCACACATACCACAACTAAAGGCTCTGAGTGCTACAACAAAGACTTAGCACAGCCAAATAAATAAATATTATTTTAAAAAAGGATTACACTTATGTTGAAGGTAGAAGAGGTGATAACCATATTAGGCCTGTGTTTTTTCTTTAATTAGCTGTATAAACTAAAATTTAAACAACTGCATATCCCATATTTTTATTTGTGAAATCTGTCAATTGTAATTTAGAGGTTTCTCATTTAACACCACCGTTCCTGCCTGACCATCTATACCCTATGCCAAGTCCATCTGTGGACAAATTTCTTACAATATGAATAGGAGTCCCATCAGCACGTTTTATTGCTTAATTATCATAAGTGAGTAGATAACCAGGGATCACCAGATATCATAGGGAAGCTTCAGTATGAAAGTAAGAGACCTAGATTAGGAAAATAGATTGGAGCTTCCCTGGTGACCCAGTGGTAAAGAGTCCTCACTTCCATGTCAGGAGGTACAGGCTCATCCCTGGTTGGGGAAATTCCATATGTCACTTGATATGACCAAAATAAGCAAATAGACAAAAATAGATTGGTGGTTGCCAGAGACAGGGTTTGGGACGTGGGCAAAACTGGGTGAAGGGAGTCAAAAGGCACAAATTCCAGTTACAAAATAAATAAGTCACGGCGATGCAATGTACAGCATGTTGACTATAGTTGACAATATTGTATTCGTATTTGAAAGTTGCTAAGAGAGTAGGCCATAAGGAGTTCATGATCTGAGCCACAGTCAGCTCCCGGTCTTAAAGTCATATTTAAATTAAAGAAAGTAGGGAAAATCACTAGACCATTCAGGTATGACTTAAATCAAATCCCTTACAATTATACAGTGGAAGTGAACATAGATTTAAGGGATTATATCTAATAGACAGATTGCCTGAAGAACTATGGACTGAAGTTTGGGGCACTGCATAGCAGGCAGTGATTAAGACTATCCCCAAGAAAAAGAAATGCAGAAAGCCAAAGGATGTCCGAGGGGGCCTTACAAATAGCTGCGAAAAGAAGAGAAGCAAAAGTCAGAGAAAAGGAAAGATATGCCCATATGAATGCAGAGTTCCAAAGAATAGCAAGGAGAGTTAAAAAAGACTTCGTCAGTGATCAATGCAGACAGTTAGGAATCAACAGAATGGGAAAGTCTAGAGATCACTTCAAGAAAATTACAGATACCAAGGGAACGTTTCATGCAACATAAAGGGCAGAAATGGTATGGAGCTAACAGAAGCAGAAGGTATTAAGAAGAGGTGACAAGAATACACAGAAGAACTATACAAAAAAGATATTCATGACCCAGATAACCACAATGGTGTGATCACTCACCTAGAGCCAGACATCCTGGAATGCTAAGCCAAGTGGGCCTTAGGCAGCATCACTATGAACAAAGCTAGTGAAGGTGATAGAATTCCAGTCGAGCTGTTTCAAAACCTAAAAATGATACTGTGAAAGTGCTGCACTCAATATGCTTGCAAATTTGAAAACTCAGCAGTGGCCACAGGACTGGAAAAGGTGTTTTCATTCNCTAAGCCAAGTGGGCCTTAGGCAGCATCACTATGAACAAAGCTAGTGAAGGTGATAGAATTCCAGTCGAGCTGTTTCAAAACCTAAAAATGATACTGTGAAAGTGCTGCACTCAATATGCTTGCAAATTTGAAAACTCAGCAGTGGCCACAGGACTGGAAAAGGTGTTTTCATTCCAGTCCCTAAGAAAGACAATGCCAAAGAATGTTCAAACGACCGCAAAATTGCACTCATCTCACACATGAGCAAAGGAATACTCAAAATACTCCAAGCCAGGCTTCAATAGTACATGAATCATGAACTTCCAGAGGTTCAAGCTGGATTTAGAAATGACAGAGGAATCAGAGANTCAGAAAAACACAGAAATAGGGGGAAATGTTCCAAACAAAAGAACAAGATAAATCTCCAGAAACAGACTTTATTTTCACAGAGATAAGTGATTTTCCTGATAGGGGAACAGTCACGCAGATGCTCACTGAGGTCAGTAGAGCGATGCATATACAAGGTGCTTATACAAGCAGTACATACATGTGCACATATATTTCAACAGAGAGAAACTCCTAAAAAGTACCAACCAGAAATCACAGAGCTGAAGAATGCAACAACTGAACAGAAATTTGTAATAGAAAGTTTCGACAGCAGCCTATTTGTAATAGAAAGTTTCGATCGAGCAGGAGAAAGGATAAAGCAGACTCAAAAAGAGGACACTGGAATTCATCCAATGAGAGGCGTATTGGAAGGGTAAAGAATGAAAAAGAATAAAGATACTATAAGGAATTTGTGGGGCACACTATTTAATGAAATAGACCATGAATGCATTATGAAAAGTGAACGTCTTAGTCGCTCGTGTCCGACTCTTTGTGACCCCTTGGACTGTAGCCCACCAGGCTCCTCTTGTCTGTGAAATTCTCCAGGCAAGAATACTGGCGTGGGTAAGCCATTCCCTTCTCCGGCGAAACTTCCCAACCCAGGGATTGAACCCAGGTCTCCTGCATTACAGGCAGATTATTTACAGTCTGAGCCACCAGGGAAGCCCAAATGAAATATTGACATATAACATTTTATAAGTTTAAAGGGCACAATATATTGATGATAAAAGAGAGAGTTCATCACAAAGATATAACATTAGGAAATAGTTTTTAACGCTAGTAAATATTTATTCACTCCACACAGGAGCACCTAAATATTTAAAACAAATATTTATGGACCTGAAGGAAGAAACAGATAACCATATAACAGCGAAGAATTTCAGCACCTCACTTACAACAATAGATGTATCACCAGACAGAAAATCAATTAGGAAATGTTAGGCCTAAATTCCGTGTCGTGTTTTCAGGAAGCAAGCGCTGAGGCCCTAGACATGTGAGTGCAGGCTTGGGGCGGGGGGTGCACTTGGGGGTCTCACTGTGCAGAGTGGACGCAGCAGGACGGCAGAGGAAGGGGCTTCAGGTGCAGCGGGGGGTTCAGCCCATCCTGTGAGGATCTCTGGAGCCAAGATGGGCCCTCAGATCTCCTCTGCATCAAGGAGGGCGGGGAGCAGGAGGTCACTCCCCCACGCACAGACCCGCCTTTGTCTGTGGGCCCCCCGACCCAGCAGGGAGCGTGATGCGGGGGAGGAAGCCACTTCTTTCAGTTGAGGGCAGTTCCTGGTTGGAGTCTGTCACCGAGAGCTGTGCAGCCAACACACCTCGTGGCCAGGGAAACAGTTGTTCTGGCCAGGGTCTCAGCACGACTACAATGCACCCTTTGTGCTGCTCAGAGAATGGGGTAACAGTCATGCAGACGTTCACTGAGCTCTTAGAACAATACAAGGTGCATTTACAAGCAATGCATATATGATTTCAACAAAGAGAAACTACTAAAAAGTACCAAGCAGAAATCACAGAGCTGGAGAATACAGTAACTGAACAGAAACTTGCCATCAAAAGTTTCAAATGCAGACTAGATCAAGCAGGAGAAAGGGTAAAGCAAACTCAAAGACTGGTCAGTGGAATTCATCCAATCAGAGGCGTATTGGAAGGGTAAAGGATGAAACAGAGGAGATCCTCCCCGACCGTCAGGAAGAGGCAGGGCTGCAGCCATAACGGGGGAGGAGGAGCAGGTGGGTGCCCAGGCGATTCGCCGTGCCATCTGTCGGTGCCCTTCGGCCCAGCCTGGAGAGCAGATGGTCAAGCTCAGTAGCCGTGGCTTTAGACTGGCAGGTGGCCAGGGGCTTGAACCCATCAGGGATGGCCTAGAGGTGCCTGGCTGAGGGTGAGTGCTGGTGAAGCAGACGCCACCTCCAGACCAGCTGCAGTGTGCTGAGCTGCGGTCCCCCCACTTGCCTTCCTCCTGTGAGCCTTCCTGACAGTCCGTCATGGTGCCAGAGTGGCAGCTCCTCCCCTTGCCCTCCAGTCTCTGGGCGAGCAACATAAAGACGGCTTCAAGTTGACCAGAATTCTTCATATATATCCTGGGCTCAGTAGTCACAGCTCCCAGGCTCCAGAGCACAGGCTCAGTACTTGCTGCACTTGGGCTTGGTTGCTCTGCAACACGTGGGATCTTCCCAGACCAGGGATTGAACCTATGTCTCCTGCACTGGCAGGCTAATTCTTTACCACTGAGCCACCAGGGGAGCCCTTTTTCTTTTTAAACGCTAATTCTTAAAAAAAAAAAAGAAGAAAGAAAGAAAGGAATCTTAATTTGGCTGCACCAGATCTTAATTACCGCACGCAGGATCTTTCCTTTGCAGCATATGAGATCTAGACCCCTGACCAGGGATTGAACCCATGCCACCCCTTGCATTGGGAGTAAGGAGTCTTAGCTACTGGACCGCCAGGCAAGTCCCTTTTATTAAAAAAAAAAAAAAAAATCTAGTTATTTGACTGCGTGGGCTCTTAGTTTCGGCATGTGGGATCTAGTTCCCTGACCAGGAATTGAACCCTGGCCCCCTGCATGGGGAGCAGGGAGTCTTAGCCACTGGACTGCCAGGAAAGCACTCCAAGTTTAACAGAATTCGTGATGTATTTCGTGGTAGAAGCATTTTTCTCTGTGGAAACCGGAGCCTCTGTACCTGTGAGGCTCAGAGCTGCGCAGACAGAGCACAGATTCCCGGGTGGGTCCCTGCGAGTCGCGGCAAGAGGGCCGGGTCCTGCTCCCACCTTTGACCCCGAGCCCTCAGATTCTACCTGGTGGAGGCACAGTATGGGGTGTGGTTGTCTATTTACATGGAAACAGACAGAAGCAAAGTGATCAGAGAGGGATGTCGGGTTCCCTCTGGGCAGCTCAGCAGAGGTGCTCAGCCGGCAAAGGAAGACATGCGACACCGGTGATGAAGATGCCGGTTAGATTATCATCTCAGGACCCTGCACTCCAGCCCCCAGCTCTATACCAGAGGCTGAGAGGCATGCCTGCCCTGGAGAAGGCTCTGAGAACAGCCACAGCCCAGAAGGCCTGGATTCCCGGGCGCCCTTTGCCGTCTCACTGCAGGCTTTCCACTCAGCCGTCCACTGCCATCCACGTAACGGCAGCCTGGGAATTGGGAGACCAGGGAGGGAGGCTGGGATAGATTATTCTCGGAGGTCCAGGTCCACAGTTCTCTGGGAGTGTAGCTCCTGAGTCACTTGTTGGTTTGCGTAAAGCAGCTTTCTGAATGCTACTTCATTCAAGTGCTTGACTCTGGACGCAGAGGGTGGCAGACCGTTAGCACAAGTCCGTGTGCCTGACGCACAGTGAGGCCGAGCAAGAGCTGGGAGCAGGGAGCGGTTTATCAGGGCCCTGCCCCAATGGCTTAGTGGGTAAAGAATCCACCTGCCTTGCAGGAGACACAGGGGATGCAGGTTCCATCCCTGGCTCAGGAAGATCCCTCGGAGCAGGAAATGGCAGCTCACTCCCGTATTCTGGCCCAGAAAATGCTATGGACAAAGGAGCCTGGTGGGCTAGAGTCCATGGGGTCGCAAACAGCTGGACACGACTGAGCGGGCAGGCACGGCCTGCAAGGAGACAGGCGGCTCTTGGCCTGGCAGAGGCGGGTCGAGCTCCCGGGAGGGTTCCAGCAAAGCACTTCTTTTAAAAAAACGTCCTGGGGTCTGTGATCAGTTCATGCCCAGTTCCCTGACTGGCTGATGGCGAGAGAACAGGGTGGGGAGCAGGGGTTACCATCAGTCCTCAGGCTCCAGGGGACCCGGGGTTGTGGGCTCAGGGGCTTGAAGCAGTTACCTTCTTCCCTTTGGTGGGGAGTCTCACATCTGCACGGCTCATCTGGTTAAGAATCCGCCTGCAGTGCAGGAGACCTGGGTTTGATCCCTGGGTTGGAAAGATCCCCTGGAGAAGGGAAAGCCTACCCACTCCAGTATTCTGGCCTGGAAAATTCCGTGGACTGTATAGTCAATGGGGTCTCAAAAAGTCAGACACAACTGAGCGACTTTCACATCTGGGAAACAACTCAGGAAACTTGGATCAGATACTGTTATCTCCTTCAGAGAGGAGTTAGAGTGGAGGATATGGGGGCCTGTCTAAGAAAGGGCCCCTGGGCTCCTGCTCGGTTACAATCCCCCCTTTCCTTTCATACTCCTTAATCTTGAAGAGAAAAAGGTTTGTACAAGAGAAGGAATAAAGATTCAGATGAGGAGGTTAATCAGAAACTTGACGGGGATGCCCGCAGGGTCCTGCTTGGTTACGAGGTGAGCAGACGCCTAATGACACCGAATGACGACACCCCTGAAACGCAGGCGCGTGGTCCGTCTGCACCGTCATTCGACAGACAGGTGCTGCAGACAACCCTGAGCCTCGGCGGTGCATCTCCCGCGCACTCCACGTGTTGGCTCTGGGCAGCAGAAGTGGCCCTGGGCTGGGGCTGAGCGGCTGTGGGTTCCCCGGTTTCCAGGACTGGCACTCACATTCTTCCAGGGGTTCTCCTCCCCTGCCCCTCAGCAAGGCCTACTGAGCTATAAATAGTGGAAAGAGCATGTGTAGGAAGTATTTTATGCCTTGTACTATAAAATGGTACAGCTTTGAGGTTTGAGTTTTTTTAAGGCTGAATGCTAAAAAAAAAAAGGTCAGGCGTGAGAGAGAATGGAATAGGAAATGGCAACCCACTCCAGTATTCTTACCTGGAAAATCCCATGGACAGAGGAGCCTGGTGGGCTACAGTCTGTTGGGTCGCAAAGAGTTAGACACAACAGAGCAACAAAGAAATCAGTCCTGAATATCCAGTGGGAGGACTGATGCTGACGCTGAAGCTCCAACATTTTGGCCACTTGATGCGAAGAACCAACTCATTTGAAAAGACCCTGATGCTGGGCAAGATTGAGGGCGGGCGGAGAAGGGGACAACAGGGGATGAGATGGTTGGATGGCATCACCAGCTCGATGGGCACGAGTTTGAACAAGCTCCGGGAGCTGGTGATGGACAGGGAGGCCTGGCGTGCTGCAGTCCCTGGGTCGCAGAGTCGGACACGACTGAACGACTGAGCACAGAGAGAGAAAACATGAAAGACAACATTGAAAAGCAAACGTGGCACACCTGAGCATGTGCGCGCAGACACACACACACACCCCTCACATACACATTCACTACACACACTACACTACACATGCCCACTCACCACCGCCCGGAGGCACACACACCAGAGACTGTCTCATCTCCGCCTGGCAATTGCGTGGGTTTCCAATTAGAAGAGGGGAAATAGCTGCAGAGCTCCGCTCAGTCACCAGGTGGCGCCAAAGCCTTAAGGGAAATCATCCTTTGCAAGAACGTAGCCAAAGTGACGTGACCTGGGGAAAAAACAAGGGTTCACCCCTTTCAACTGACAACAAGAGCGGGAGAATCAAGACACAGAAGCAGCATTTCTGGGTGAAGTGCAGACCTGAAAGACTGAGAGCTGGGTCCTACCTACAATGTAATGAACCCTTTATTCACTGATTGGTTAAAGATGGAGGCGTGGGGTGTGTATATATTGTCATCCGCAGGACAGGAGATGATGGATCACCTGCTCTGTCTGATCACCTCTTATCAAATGAAGCAGCTTCCAAACATGCATGAAGTGTCAGCACGTTGGAGGTGCTTTTTAAAAATATTTATCTGTTTGGCTGTATTGGGTCTTAGCTGGGACAATCGGAACCTGTCATTGCAGAGCATGGACCCTCTCCTTTCGGTGTGTGGGCTTAGCTGCTCTGGCATGTGGGATCTTGGTCCCCCACCAGGGACTGAACCCATGTCCCCCGCATTGTGAGGCAGATTCTTAACCACTGGACGGTCAGAGAAGTCCCATGTCAGCACATTCGAATTGATGGCTGTTGTTTTCTTTTCCAAGTTCACGTTGAATTTCTTTCTGCAGAAATTAAGTGTACATCTCATCTGATCAGCCCTGTCCTGTGAGGAGTCCAGGGCCAAGCAGAATGGCTTTGAAGTCCAATAGGCCTGGTCTTAAGAGTGAGTGTCTGCTGGGACTAGCTGCAGGGGATGATGGGGGGTCAGCCTGGCTCAGGCTGCACAGTTGCTTTGTTAGACACTAGTCTCCGTGCTGCTGAGAAGTTAGTTTGTACATGTGGTTAACCTCTACCACCAGTCCCCTGACTCACGTCAAACAGATGACCCACAGTGTGGGTGGGCCTCATCTAATCAATCACCTGAAGGCCTTATGATCAGCCCTGTCATAAGGCTCATGAAGCAAAGACCGAGATTTTCCAGGTAAGAAGGGATTCAGCCTTGTGATTATAACTTGGAAACTCCTCCTGCATTTCCAGCTTGCCCTACAGATTTTGAACTAACCAGCTCCCACAGTCCCATGAGCCAATTCCTTAAAGTAATTCCTCCATATTTTATACATATATACATATATATGTATATATATATCAGTTCAGTTCAGTTCAGTTCAGTTGCTCAGTCGTGTCCAACTCTTTGCAACCCCATGAACCACAGCATGCCAGGCCCCCCTATCCATTGCCAACTTCCAGAGTCCACCCAAACCCATGTCCATCAAGTCAGTGATGCCACCCAGCCATCTCATCCTCTGTCGTCCCCTTCTGCCCTCAATCTTTCCCAGCATCAGGGTCTTTTTCAAATGAGTCAGCTCTTCGCATAAGATGGCCAAAGTACTGGAGTTTCAGCCTCAACATCAGTCCTTCCAGTGAACACCCAGGACTGATATCCTTTAGTATGGACTGGTTGGGTCTCCGTGCAGTCATGTATACATACATATATATATATATATCTCCTATTGTTCTGTGTGTTTAGAGAATGAACCCTCACTGACACATAAGCCGTAGTCATCAGTAAGTGACCTCTCCGAGACATGCTTTCCTCATCTGTAACATGATGTTGTAAAACCAAAAGGATTTAATGAATAACACTTGCACCATGCCTAGCGTGGAGCCTGATCAATCACGGTGTGCCCTAAGCACGGTATTCTTCCCTCATCCATCCTCATCCCAGCACACACACACCCACAAGTTTACATCAGGCTGCAGAGATGAGACACACACCTCCAAGACAATCTGTGCTAGAGCACACGTGCGCGCTCGCACACACACACACACACACAATTCCTTGTCTCTGTGCTGACTGCAGTGTGTGCAGATGTCCTCTCTCAAAGGGTCGTCCACAGACCAGCTACTAGGGCATCACTCAGGAACAAGGTGAGACCTACTGACCCAGAGACTTTCCTGATAGTCCAGTGACTGGGCTCTGAGCTCCCACCTCAGGGGGCTCAGATTCAGTCCTGTTTTAAAAAATAAATACATTGTAAAAACCCTGGTGATCCAGAAACTGGGAGGAGACTGCTGGCTCTGGGGGTGGGAATTGAGCGAGGCGGGGGTGGTCTACAGCAACCAGTGTTTGAACAAGCCCTCCAGGTGCCCCCACGGGCTGAGAGCCCCTGCTGTGCTGACTTGTCAGCGCTACAGGGCAGAGACTTCTTTTGTCTGTTGTCTGCGTAGTCTCTTTTGTTTACATATTCCCAGTACCTAGAACACTGCCTGGCACATTGCAAGCATCCACCACATGTTTGCTGAATGAAGGGGTTTCTGTGCCAGCTCGACAAAAAAAAATAACAGTCGGCTTTGTCCCAGAATATCTGCACTTTGCACAAAGGACAGGCTGTTCTCTGCCCCGGCTCCCTCTTCGCATCAGGGATGCCTGCACATTCCAGCTCCTGTCTGCCTTGATCATTTTAGCCTTGACCGGCCTGAGCAATCCGTGACCTCGAGACCTCCAGCATCCAACATCCAGCTCAGGTTACCCTCCTCACCCAACTGCAGATTTCCGCCATTTGCCAATTCGTGAGACTAGTTAACCACAAAGAACTTTAAAATTCCCATGAAGTGATACCCTCATTAATAATCTGGCAGCTTAATACTTAGGCTGTCCTCTTTCCCCACCCGTCCCAGAGCGCGCTCACAGCCATTATTTACCTTCCTTCCACTCCATGAGGTCCCCTGGGGCAGGCAGGGCTGTATAAGATCCAATCCCACAGTGGTTCCTCGCACTGATCGCGCTAAAAGCAGAAATCACCTCTGGTACTGTCATCGTCAAGAATATCCTTCCAGACTAAATCTGACGGCATGGCCTGGGAAGTCTGGAGCTGAGCCCTGGGAGTGTAGCCTGGCAGCTCTCCCTGTCCACTGCCTGACGCTCCATTACATTCTAACGCTTAAGTGATTTCCTTCTAAATACACGTGGAGATAGATATATTCGCAGTATTTACTGATTAAATATATTTATTATATAAACTAATGCTATGTAAATACACAGCTGCTGTGCTCTGCTCAGTGACATCAGTCCTGTCTGACTGTTTGCAACCCCATGAATCATAGCCCACCAGGCTCCTCTGTCCATGGAATCTCCAGATAAGAATACTGGAGTGGGTTGCCATTTCTTCCTCCAAGGGAGCTTCCCGACCCAAGGATCGAGCCCCTGTCTCCTGCCTCTCCTGTATTGTAGGCAAATTCTTTACCAGTGAGCTACCAGGGAAGCCCATAAATACAGATTCCGCCCCCCCCCCCAAAAAAAGTTCAGTTCAGTTCAGTCACTCAGTCGTGTCCGACTCTGCGACACCATGAACCGCAACACGTCAGGCCTCCCTGTCCATCACCAACTCCCGGAGTTCACTCAGACTCACGTCCATCGAGTCAGTGATGCCACCCAACCATCTCATCCTCTGTCATCCTCTTCTCCTCCTGCCCTCAATCTTTCCCAACATCAGGGTCTTTTCAAATGAGTCAGCTCTTCATATCAGGTGGACAAAGTATTGGAATTTCAGCCTCAACATCAGTCCTTCCAATGAACACTCAGGACTGATCTTCTTTAGGATGGACTGGTTGGATCTCCTTGCAGTCCAAGGGACAACACCACAGTTCAAAAAGAGAGAGTAATAAATATTAATAGTTCCAAGAATCTTTGTGCCTGAAAGGGAACCGCAGTGTTCCAACTCACCGGCAGGGGGTGCGCTGCTCACAAGCAGTGCTCTTGGACTAAAACATTTGTCTGCTGGGACCACTACTCTGCAGAGGCAGGAGTTTTCAGTTAAAGATATGGCAAGTGGGTGCTATCTGGGCAGTCTGTTTTATGATAAAGGCGACACTTCACAGTTGGCATTCACCTGAAAAGATTCTCATCTGATTTCAGCTAACTAATTTTCTTTTTGGAAAATAGATTTAAATTGACTTTTAGAAGTAGGATATTTGTTGTTTTTAGTCACTAAGTTGTGTCCAACTCTTAGTGACTTCATGGACTGTAGCCTGCCAAGTTCCTCCATCCATGGGATACTCTAGGCAAGAGTACTGGAGTGGGTTGCCATGCTCTCCTCCAGGGGGTCTTCCTGACCCAGGGGTCAAACCCTCAGCTCCTGCATCGGCAGGTGGATCCTTTACTGCTGAGCCACCAGGGAAGCCGCAGGGTAAACAGATGTCACAAAGAAGTTTCCTAAAGCTGGAAAGATGACATGCATGCGAACAGTCTCTCCAGTTGTTCTGTTCAGCCACTCGGTCGTGTCCAACTCTCTGCAGCCTCATAGACGGCAGCACACCAGGCTTCCCTTTTCGTCACTATCTCCCAGATCTTGCTCAAATTCATGTCCATTGAGTCAGTGATGCCATCCAACCATCTCATTCTCTGTCACCCCCTTCTCCTGCCCTCAGTCTTTCCCAGCATCAGGGTCTTTTCCAGTGAGTCAGTTCTTCATATCAGGTGGCCAAAGTATTGGAGTTTCAGCTTCAGCATCAGTCCTTCCAATAAATATTCAGGACTGATTTCCTTTAGGATGGACTGGTTGGATCGCCTTGCTGTCCAAGGGACTCTCAAGAATCTTCTCCATCACCAAAGTTTGAAAGCACCATTTCTTCAGCACTCAGCTTTCTTTATGGTCCAACTCTCATATCCATACATGACTACTGGAAAAACCATAGCTTTGACTATACAGACCTTTGTCAGCAAAGTGATGTCTCTGCTTTTTAATACACTCTCTAGGTTTGCCGTAGCTATTCTTCCAAGGAGTAAGCGTCTTTTAGTTTCGTGGCTGCAGTCGCCATCCGCAGTGATTTTAGAGCCCAAGACAATGAAATCTGAACTGCTTCCATATTTTCAAGGAGCTCTGGCTTGCATCTATATCAACAGTGTCTCCTAGGCACAAATTTTAAAATCTCTCTGAGGGCACTTGATTCGCCTGCATCTTTCAGAGGGGATTCCATTGGTCTTTTCAGTTTATACAAACCCCACAGTCTGACAGTGTCACCTCTATAAACCCAAGATGAGCTTAGTGGGGTTGATGCCTTTGGGTGCCCCAGGCTCTGTGCGGAGGGCCTGCGGGCTTATATTCTTGACTCACAGCCACCATCGTGAGGTGTGAACTGTGTCCATCACACAGATGACCACAGACTGGGGCTCGGTGTCTGTCCATGGTTACACGGCAAGGGAAGAAGGAAGCTGGCATTTGAGCCCAGGGATCGCTGCCTCCAAGCTCTGCTCTGAACCGCTTCTCAGGATGCAGGCAGCTCTAAGCGTCCACTTAACCATTACCACCTACAAACAAAACCACGGTCACTGCTTGGGCCACAGGCTGTCTATCATGCCAATAGTTGACCTTGCTGAGATGGATTTTGAAAGTATATAGGAATTAGAAGAAACTGCTGATGTTTTAGACATTGACTATGTAAAAAAGGGGTTTCCCTGATAGTTGGTAAAGAATCCGCCTGCAATGCAGGAGGCCCTGGTTTGATTCCCGGGTGGGCAAGTTCTGCCAGAGAAGGGATAAGCTACCCACTCCAGTATTCTTGGGCTTCCCTGGTGGCTCAGCTGGTAAAGGATCCTCCTTGAAGGCGAGAGACCTGGGTTTGATCCCTGGATTGGGAAGATCCCCTGGGGGAGGGAAAGGCTACCCACTCCAGTATTCTGGCCTGGAGAATTCCATGGACTGTATAGTCTATGGGGTCAAAAAGAGTCGGACACGGCTGAGTCACTTTCACTTTCATGTAAGAAGAGAGGCCCGTCCCATCCCACCCCCACACGTCCTGCCATGTGCACTCAGGCACTGACCCCCCGCGTGCTGGATGAACGCAAAGCAGGCACAGGGGTCTGTGCGGTGCACCCAACTGTCACACTGCCCTGTGGGAGCCGCAGTCAAGCTCACGTGGGATAATGGTGCTGAGTCACCTCCTGGCACACACTGCCAAGTCCCTGCTTTACAGCCTGATGTCTAAAAGCATGAGGGAGGGTGAGCTCATCCAACTAGACCGGCTCTTAGTCGCAAGCAAGGTGCTGCCTAAGCCTGCCTGTGCCTCGCGAGCCCCCAGGGCGTTTTTATGAATGTCTATTTGGCTGCATCGGGTCTCAGTTGTGGTATGTGGGATCTTCTGCTGCAGCGCCTGGACTCTCTAGTTGTGGCACGCGGGCTCCAGGGCACACAGGCTCCAGGGCACACGGGCTCCAGGGCACACAGGCTCTAGGGCACGCCGGCTCCAGGGCACGCCGGCTCCAGGACACACAGGCTCAGTAGCTACAGGCTTTCTTGCCCCATGGCACGTGGGATCTTGGTCCCCTCGCCCAACCAGGGATCGAACCTGCATCTCCTGCCTTGCAAGACAGATTCCTAACTACCGGCCCACCACGGAAGTCCCCACCCCCACCGCCAACCAGTCACATTTGTGGACTCCACCCTAGAGCTTCTGGATCCTCATCTCCAGGTTGTGAGCACAAGCAACAGTGTGCATGTGTGTTTTTTAAATCCCTCAGGGATCCCATAGCAGTGGGTACACGCGACCACTGCTAGCGATCGTTCCAGAAGATTTGGACATCGGTACCAAGGATGCTCATAAAGGATGCTGAGAAAGATGTCAGTGGAGAGGCTCGCGACAGCACTTTTCCCCCTGGCTCGCCCGGACACAGAGAACCCACTAGAAGGATGGCCCAGCGCTTGCTTCTTGGTTCCGCAACATCAGGCGGGCCCGCAGCAGTGAGGTGGGCCCCTGACTGTCCAGCTTCCAGTGGGTCCAGTTGGGTGAAGCGAAAGAAGCAAGAATGATGTTGACGCGGGCGTGGAGGCCCCCGAGGGGATTGTGGTGCTCTCGGGGGCTGGGCCCCCGAGGGGATTGTGGTGCTCTCGGGGGCTCTGTTCTCCCAACAAGGAAGGCAGCCAGCAGCGGGGGGAGCGGGCTGGGCCGTGAGACAAGCAGAGATGAAAAGGACAAGGAGAAGCCAGCCTCAGCTCTGACAGCCGCGGCCTCATCCACGTCCCCTTGAGAGCAGCTGCAGCAGGTCAGGCAGAAGCAAGGACCAGCCGCAGGGCCATGGGCAGAGAGCCACAGAGCAGGCGGGGGCGGGGGCCGGGGGCTGTTGGATAAACAGCAACGTTCTACTTCAACTACCCTGATGGTCCCGGGTTTAGAATCTGCCTTCTGATGCAGGTAACCTGGGTTCAATCCCTGGTGCAGGGACTAAGATCCCACCTGCCACAGAGCAACCAAGCCCACAGAAAGCGACAAAGACCCAGTGCAGCCAAAATAAAAATAATAAATGAAATTTTAAAAGCACTGGCTGCATACCAGGTCTAAATATTAAAAAGCAAAAACAAGCTCCTACTGTTTAGCACAGGGAACTATATTCAATATCTTTTGATAAACCATAATGGAAAAGAATATGGAAAGAATATATATGTATATCTGGGCCCAGCTTTCTTTATAGTCCAACTCTCACATTCATACATGACCACTGGAAAAACCACAGCTTTGACTACACGGACCTTTGTTGGCAAAGTAATGTCTCTGCCTTTTAGTATGCTGTCTAGGTCAGTCCTAACTTTTCTTCCAAATAGTAAGCGTCTTTTAATTTCATGGCTGCAGTCACCACCTGCAGTGATTTTTAAACTACAGTTGATTTATAATATTGTGTTAGTTTCAAGTGTACAGTGAAGTGATTGAGGTATGCAGATATCAGCTGTGTGGTGAGTCTCTCAGCCATGTCTGATTCTTGAGACTCCAGCCCTCCAGGCTCCTCTGTCCATGGGATTCTCCAGGCAAGAATACTGGAGTGGGGTGCTATTTCCTCTTCTAGGGGATCTTCCCAACCCAGGGATAAAGCCGGTGTCTCCTGTGTATCCTACACTGGCAGGTGGATTCTTTACCATTGAGCCACGAGGGAATCCTTCAATACATATGTGTGTGTGTGTGTGTGTGTGTGTGTATAGATACATACTCTTTTTCAGATTCTTTTCCATTATAGGTTATTATAAGAGATTAAATTTAGTTCTCTGTGTTATACAGTAAATCTCTGTTATCTGTTTCATATATGGTAGGCGTATCTGTCAATCCCTCCCTGCCCCTCTTTCCCCCCTGGTAACCGTAAGCTTGCTCTCTGTGTCTGTGAGTCTGTTTCTCTTTTGTGACTAAGCTCATGCGTCTTCCTAAGCGTGCTTATTTTGTGCTCCGTCCCGGCCGTCCCAGCGCCTGCGGCCCTTGCGGGTCGGGGTCTGCAGTGTTGCGTTTGTGCCACTTTCTCTCGCAGTAGCTTGTTTTCTCCTGTATTCAGTGACTTTTTAAAAATTGTGATCCCAGGTTTCTTGGAATTTTATTTGTGTTTTTTTGTGTGTTTGTTTTTGAGGTTTGGCTTTTTTAAGAGCATTGCTACTGCTAAGTCGCTTCAGTCGTGTCCAACTCTGTGCGACCCCATATACAGCAGCCCACCAGGCTCTACCATCCCAGGGATTCTCCAGGCAAGAACACTGGAGTGGGTTGCCATTTCCTTCTCCAATGCATGAAAGTGAAAAGTGAAAGTGAAGTCGCTCAGTGGTGTCCAACTCTTAGCGACCCCATGGACTGCAGCCTACCAGGCTCCTCCGTCCATGGGATTTTCCAGGCAAGAGTACTGGAGTGGGGTGCCATTACCTTCTCCTCCTCCCTCCCTAAACCAGCAGAACTTTCTCTTTCTTATCCTGGGCTTCAGGGATTTCCCTGACGTTCCCATCAAATCAACCATTTACTTAGCAAAGGTGTCTCTTGCTTGCCTATTTATCCATCCAGCATCTTCGAAAGGTGTATCCACCTGGGAGCAATTACCTTTAGCATGTAGTGTACCAGCTTGCTGAAAAGCGGCATTTTCAACTTAGTCTTCGGTCAGTAACACTATAAATTTCTCTGATCTTTATGCCCCTAGTAAGCAATTTTAAACCATCACTACAGTATTACAAGCTCCTGGACCTTAACAGGAAAAAAAAAGAAAAGCTAGGGACATAGGGTCAGGGAAGACATGTACTTGAGATACAAACCTACTTATTAAATCTTGTGACATTCTCATTCATCACAGCGTTATCACTGGGCTGTCGGCCAGGAATAGTCTTTATGTTGTCCCAGAGCCAAAGGAAGTCCTCTGTGACCTGCGGTTGCTTCTTCGTTATACTGACTCTGCTTTATTCTAACTAAGTGTTCGAAAATCACGTGACACCCTCTGAGTTATAAAGGACGTTTACCTTTGGGAAGAGAAGAGCCGATGGAGAGAAAGGAACTGGTTTCACCTCCATGACCACCATCAGGGATATGCCCTTCTTGGCTCACAGGGTTCGATTCCAGATGACTGTCAAGTCGGCACCTTCATGGGATGCGTCATTTGTTCGCTGACTCAGCTAAAGTGTACTGAGTGCCCACTGGGTGCAGGCCACTTGTGCCAGACAGACACTGGAGAGGTGAGGAAGACATAGTCACGACCTTGGCCTTGGATGAACTCACTTTCTGTTGGAAGTAACAGAAACATATGTAGTCATGACCATGAAACTATTAAATACTGCATCTGAGCTGTAAAGACAGTTATTTCCCTCCTAAGCGTGGTTATTAAGTCGCTGAGTCATATCCGACTGTTTACGACCCCATGGGCTGCAGCCCGCAGGCTCCTCTGTACATGGGATTCTCCAGGCAAGAGTCCTGGAGCGGGTTGCCAATTCCTTCTCCAGGGGATTTTCCTGATCCAGGGAATGAATCTGTGACTCCTGCTTGGCATGCTGATTCTTTACTACTGAGCCACCAGGGAAGCCCATTTGCTTCCCAATGCTTCATTCTTAAAAGACTGAAAACAAATATTTCAAAAACATGTGGACTCTGATGATGACATGATACCAGATGGACTGGCATCTGGGGTGAAGGACCCACTGGCCAATTCCATGGCTGACCTAGGTCCCTCCCTGGACGGTGGTTTCAGGGGACGGCTGCTGAACTGAGGCAGATATTTCTGACCACAGCCCTCTCACCCTCTGGCCTTTACTGTCTTCACTCTCACCACGTAGTACTTAACAACTCTCACCTCTTCTAAGAGGCAGCGGTGCTGGGCGGAGTTTGATCCTCAAAGCGCAAGGCTCCAGGCCAGAGAATCTCTGGTTTGGGTTTCTGTCCTCCAGGTTTCCCAAGTCTTTGCATTCAGTCGACCCTGGTACTGTTTTATACCAGCATCCTGACACCCGGCCCTTGGCTTTTTTACTACTCAGAAGCTTCCTTGGTTTGATATCTGCCTGTCTTCTCCAGGTTACCATGAGGATCCACTGAAATGAGGAAATCAAAGTGCAAAAAAATAATGTGCTGCAAATCTATAAAGCTTTATCAATGTTATTATTAGAGTAATATCGGAGTGTTAGAGCATTTTGTGTTATACGGATTCTTTACTAACTTATATTTAAGTCATTTTTAGTAGTGTCTTAATCTAAAAATGGGCTTCCCACCTTCCAGTGCAGGAGATATAAGAGACAAGGATTCGATCCCTGGATCGGGAAGATCCCCTGGAGGAGGGCATAGCAACCCACTCCAGTATTCCTGCCTGGGGAATCCCATGGACAGAGGAGCCCAACAGGCTACAGGCCACAGGTCTGCAAACAGTCAGATGCCACTGAAGCAACTTAGCATGCAAGCAAACTAAAAATAGGCCTGGGAATGTTTTAAGAGTCATCACAGATTAATAAAATGACTTGCATGTTTGTATTAATTTTAAAGCATAGAAGAAAATTTTTAAATTCCATGGAGGCCAAGATGGAGGGGTTCTGTTTGGATTGCCATTTGAAATATATTTCTAGACCACAGAGTTCTTGCACTGAATCCGAAAATGTCCCAGCTCTTCCATTGCACATGTCACTCAACATTGAAGTAAGTGAAGAGGTTGCAGTGTCTGAACAGAACATCTGCAGCGGCGCCTTTGAAATCCCTCCTCCTTTCTGCGGTCTGAGTCGGGGATAAGTCATTCCTCTGACGTGAATGACATTAGCAAGTATTTCTGAGAGCTTGTTGTAGATGCCCAGGTCACGCATAGCATCACTTAGTGGGTGTCAAACACTTGTTATTTTGCGTCTTTAAAGACATTGACCCCCTTGACCCTCGGTACAGTGCACTAGACAGGTCGATTTCCACCTGAGATGGGAGCTTGCAGGGAGTCACGCAGTGTTCCCAAACCCGCCTGCCCGGGCAGGGACTTGAGCCCAGGCCGCTGGCTCCCAGGCCCCGTCTTGGCCCCTGGCTGTTCCTGGCTCCTGCTGCCATCTCGCCGTCACATCCGCTTCACCTCCCACTTCCTGCCCCAGAGGAAGAGGGGTCTCATCGGCGACCACATTCCCGTCCAGGTGCAGGAATGCAAGACGGCAAGACGTTGAAGAAAGCTGAAAAGCGAGGGTCTGGGAGTCACAGAGACTCTCCTACTCATCTGCTTCGGGCAGTGGTTTAACCTGTCTAATCCCCAATGCGAAATTAAACGTAGCGCACACACCTGATGAAACACCTGACGAGAAGGCTTTCAGGGCCTGTCTCACCCTGCCCATGTATCAGCACCCGAGAGAGGTTGTTTGTCACAAGCAGTCAAGACAGCACAGAGGAGGAGTTCAGACCACAAAGCCACACGGTCTTCTCTTGGCTTGCAGGCACGGGCCACATGCCAAGAAAACCGTGCCAAGGCCTGTCCACCACTTGTCGAGTGAGTTTCCCTCCGAGCTTCTTGCCCGAAGGCACCTCCGTGTCTAAGAATTTCCAGGACAGCGTTTCAAGGAACCCGTGTCTAGCCCACTGCAAAGATCTGACCGTCTCTTCCCTCTGTCTTCCCTCCCCAGGCCTACAGAGTCGATGAGAAGGCAGCAGAGCAGGCCCGGTGGGAGGAGGCCTCCACAGAAACAATCAAGAAGACCACCAAGCCCTGTCCCCGCTGCCGTGTGCCTGTAGAAAAAAACGGTGAGTCTGGGCTGGCCCAAGAGCGCGGCTGCGGTGGGCTCTTCTCGGAGGGTGGCAGAGAAGTCAGGCTCTACGAGGGCTTGCTAGCTGGGGAGCTCAGCGCTGGGGCTTTGGGGCCATCTGGCCAGAGTTTGGAGCTCAGCACTCACGTCAAGCTTCTTAACCTCCTAAACCGCAAGTCCTCGTCCGTAAAATGGAGATGCGACACAGAAGCCCCACAGCTTTAGGATCAGATGGCGGGGCAGATGGCAAGTGCTCCCCGGTGCCTGGCATAGAGAGAGCGCTCAAGAAACACGAACCGCCCTTACGTTACTCATTATTAACACTACCGAACTCTCCTGGAGAAGGGAATGGCAACCTACTCCAGTATCCTGGCCTGGAGAATCCCGTGGACAGAGGAGCCTGGCGGAATACAGCCCGTGGGGTCACAGAGAACGGGACGTGACTAAGTGACTGACGCACACAGGAAACTTCCCAGTCTGCCGATCCCCCAGAGCGCTCTGATACTGAGATACTCATCGGCCTGGGGCTGAGAGCTGGCCTGCTGCGAGTGAAACCCCGACACAGCCCCAGGGTGGGCCCTGCAGCCTCTCTTTCCTCTGCTAAGGACTGTATGGAAGGTCTTTTGTGGGGCTGGAGAAGACTCTTGAGAGTCCCTCGGACTGCAAGGAGATCCAACCGGTCCATCCTAAAGGAGGTCAGTCCTGAATGTTCACTGGAAAAACTGGTGCTGAAGCTGAAGCTCCAGTCCTTTGGCCACCTGATGTGAAGAGCTGACTCACTGGAAAAGACCCTGATGCTGAAAAAGACTGAGGGCAGGAGGAGACAGGGACGACAGAGGATGAGATGGCTGGATGGCATCTCCGACGTGATGGATATGAATCTGAGCACCCTCTGGGAGATGGTGAGGGACAGGGAAGCCTGGCGTGCTGCCGTCCAGGGGGTGGCAGAGGGCTGGACATGACTGAGCAACTGAACACCACCAACCGAAGACAACCTGAGAGCACCACAGTTTGCGTCCCTAGAATGTATCCACTGCGTCATTGTTATGCCTTCACGATCTGGAATGTTCCTGGGCCTGCAGCGGCCTGGCCCCAACCTGCAAAGAGAAGGCAACACCAGAATCAGAGGAAAGAGCCTCCCTGGTCCTCACGGACTGAGCAGGGTTAAGAAAGCAGCCCAGGCCCTTGCACCAGAGAGGAGGCGCAGCGCTGAGAAGCACGGGCTGGTGTTCTGTCTCGTGGATCCTTAAAGGACACAGATTCAACAGTAAGAGACCCACTCTGCTATTTTCAAAGGTCAGGATCCCTGGCTGTCGATCCCCTGGAGCCCAGAAGGCCACCTGGTAAATAAATACCCTGGTGAATGTAAAAGGAGCTAGGAACAGAGAGAGACACATCCATAGATGCTTTGCTAAAATACGGTAGAGAAAATGAGCTGGAGAAAGACCCTGGGGTTAAGAGACCCTGGTGGACATGATGCCTGAGCCCAGAATGAGAATCGGTGTCATGAAGCAAGCAAGCCTCCAGGCAGCCGGCAGGTGCAAAGGCAGCAAGTGTGAACCATCCGCACAGCGCGTGCAAGAGGCCCAGCGCGTTCCTGGATGAGGAAGAGGAGCCTCGGCTGAAGCGGGTGGGTGTGGTGCAGGGCCCTGCGTGACCCGAGGGGCTTGGACTCGATTCTCTAAGGCAGGGCGCCACTCGAGGGCCTGAGGCCAGAAACCCACGGGCTCAGATCCACCTTGAGTAAGACCACACCTGCGCCCCCAGAAGATGGAATCGAGGCATCGAGTGCTTCCTGACTGTAGCAACGTTTCCTAATCTGGTTCTTTCTACGAAATATTGTGACGTACCATATACATGGAAAGCACTGATGTTTCACCTATAGGCTTTTATTTTTAATGTTCTACAGCCACTTTTAATGTCCACAGAATCTGTGTTCACTTTACCATCTCCAGCTCAGCGTATCCAGGATCCTCGCCGTACACACAAGTCTGTCGTTTGGAATCCTGATCGCTGGCACAAGGTCTGGGGCCACGTGCTACCGAGTAGTCTCAGAATCAATATAAGAGCAAAAACCTGGGGCACATGTGAGTGTTCTTTAGTGCTGCAGGGACAGGCAAGCTTTCAAAGAACAAGGCAGAGCTAAATATATTTAAAAAACAAAAAGGGCACAGAACATATTGTTGAGTGAAAAATGCTTCTTTGCAGTTTTGCATAGAGTGTGATCCTGAAGGATGAAGGGAGAGCTTTATGTCTTCTCAAAATTCTGCTTGAATCAACTGGAGATGAATGACTTCTGGTTAGAAAGAGTCAGGCAGGGGCTGAAAATCTAAGAGACTGAGATTAAGCTGAACTGGATTTAATTTCAAGGAAACCTGATTCTCCCACTGGCTTAGAGGTCACACCTATAGATTTTTAAAAGCTGAACCTTTCAGCTAGTTCATGATAGTCTAAACTGTTCTGAAGGCTATCACTACAGCCTAAACAAACCTAGGCTCTATTAGAAAAGCTAGTTTCCTTTGGAAAATTGTAAAGCTCTATAGAATGTAAAGAATCTTCCATTCAAGGTTTAAAAATTAAAGAAAAAAGAGAAAACATTTTATATAACAGTGGAAAGGGAGGGACAATCTGTAATATTCTAAGTACTCACCCTGATCAGTGGGATAAATGATCACGTGTTTCTAACACTGAAAGTCATATAAAACTAGTGTTTTTTTAAAGCTAGTTTCATAATAGTTTTCCACCTAAATGTTTCATATTTAACTGAATTCCTGAAGAGTAGTTCTTCCTTCAGCAAAGCTGTCATGATCGTGAGAATTCTCACCATTTTAAACACAGGCTAAACCTCGGCACTTGCTCCTATAACACCCTTCAACCTCCAGGAGTTCTTTCTTCACTTCTGCCAGGTCCATCTCAAACCAGTGAGATCCTGGTTCCATTCCCTGATCAGTAAGTGTCTGTTGCCCGTTAAATCTGCCTTCAGCTTGTTCCAGAACTTCAGCTCTCTCATTGCCAGGCCATAGTGTTGGCTCTGCACAGTTTGGGCTTTCCATGGTTTGAGCATCAGTCAAGAGACAGAGTTCTCTAAGAAGAAAGCCAGATTTTCTCCATCCAAATATCCACAAATCATTGTGACATCAGGAACTTCCCCGGTGGCTCAGACAGTAAAGCGTCTGCCTACAATGTGGGAGACCTGGATTTAGTCCCTGGGTTGGTAAGATCTCCTGGAGAAGGAAATGGCAACCCACTCCAGTGGAAAATCCCATGGACAGAGGAACCTGGTAGGCTACAGTCCATGGGGCCCCAAAGAGTAGGACACTACTGAGCGACATTTACTTTTAAGCTGGCAAGATTTTTAGAGTTGGAGTCCCTGACATTTCTCCATTTTATGGGGTCTAAAATATTCCTTCTGTATTACATACCAGGAAGAAAAGAGAGTTAACAAAATGATTGTCTTCTCCCCCAGTATTTCCTTTTTTCTTATTCTGCTATGCCACTGTGAGTCTAGTTTCTATAATAAAATCTCACTTGTTAATGCTAGTGCTCAGATCCATTAAGATTTTAGTGTAATAGGAAAAATTCTCAAGCTTTCATTCAGCCTCCCTTTAATATTCAGCTAATTTGAATGCATTGCTTAAGCATTCTTTATGATATTCCAGAAAAATTTAAGTGACTATACAGTATTACACTATTATATTATTGAAATCCTAAGTGCACAGTCAGTCAGTATGTGTTGAAAATACTCAACCCTGTAATTGTGTAATCCTAATTGGAAAATATTAAAAGTATCACAATGAGTTTTTCCCTTTATTTTCCACATATGTAAACAGTTAAATGCCCTTTAAAGCAAACCAAAAAGAAGTAGAAAAGTATGGGATTTTAAATACCCTTCAGTTAGCCTAAAACAAATGCCTTTAGTTACATATTCATAAATATTTTATATTAGTGTGAGTTCTCACACCAAGCTTTTAATATAAAAATGAGACAGCCCTGAAGCAATTATTTGGAAAATTTGGCAAGGAAAAAAATAGCTTAACAAGATAATTGGTAAAATTGAATAATGGAGCGCATTTGATGCTAAGTGAGATTCAAGCAAAGAAACCACTTGTGCCTGGATTGTCTGGGAGATTCGCTCACAAACCGTTCTCTACATACAATTTTATACAAATTACTTTCTCTTCACGTCACAACAGACTTGCTGTCTGATCCCAGAAGCAAATAGAGAATGCAGTCAACAAACTGGGAGGTGGGGAAATCCCAAAATAAGTCCCCAAATAAGGGACTTTTCATTCCGTACTGGAAAGGCCCTGCTTCCTGAATGAAAGAACGTTGAAATCACACAGATCTTGGCTAAACCTCTGGCTTCGCACGGTTTCTTTATTTTTGGCTGTGTTGGGTCTTCCTTGCTGCCGCCGTTCTTTTCTCCAGTCGCTGAAAGCGGGGGCTCCTCCCTAGTTGCGGGGCTTCTCACCGCAAGGGCTTGTCCTGTTGCAGAGCCCCGGCTCCAGGATGTGTGGGCTTCACGAGTTGCGGCTTGGGGACCACAGAGCACAGGCTCAATCAGTGGTTATGTCACACCTGCTTAGTTGCTCCGTGGCATGCGGGTCTTCCTGGATCAGGAATCGAAACCATGTCTCCTGCACTGGCAGGCAGATTCTTTACCACTGGGCCACCAAGGAAGCCCTGCCTGTACACTTAAAAGTACTCAAACTTGAGAAAATTCTGCAACCAGGCAATCCCCTTAGTCTCACAAGGTGCTGCTGAGGAGTAAATGCCATAACTCATTAGTTTCTCACTGCCCTCATCTTGGGGGTTTCCCTGGTAACTCGGGTGGTAACGAATTGGCCTGCGGTGCAAAGTACATCATGCGAAATGCCAGGCTGCAGGAAGCACAAGCTGGAATCAAGATTGCCAGGAGAAATATCAACAACCTCAGATATTCAGGTGATACCACTCTAATGGCAGAAAATGAAGAGGAACTAAAGAGCCTCTTGATGAGGGTGAAAAAGGAGAGTAAAAAAGCTGGCTTAAAACTCAGCATTCAAAAAGTTAAGATCGTGGCATCTGGTCCCATCACTTCATGACAAATAGATGGGGGGAAAGTGAAAACAGTGCCAGATTTTGTTTTCTTGGGCTCCAAAATCACTGTAGATGGTGACTGCAGCCATGAAATTAAAAGACGCTTGCTCCTTGGAAGAAAAGCTATGACCAACCTAGACAGCACATTAAAAAGGAGAGACATCACTTTCCTGATAAAAGTTCATATAGTCAAAGCTATGGTTTTTTTCAGTAGTCATATGTGGATGTGAGAGCTGGACTATAAAGAAGGCTGAGAGCCAAAGAATTGATGCTTTCAAACTGTGGTGTTAGAAAAGACTCTTGAGAGTCCCTTGGACAGCAAGGAGATCAAACCAGTCAATCCTAAGGAAAATCAACCCTGAATATTCATTGGAAGGACTGATGCTGAAGCTGAAACTCCAATACTTTGGCCACCTGATGCAAAGAGCCAACTCATTGGAAAAGACCCTGATGCTGAGAAAGATTGAGGGCAGCAGGAGAAGGGGGTGATAAAGGGTGAGGTGGTTGGATGGCAGCACTGACTCAATGGGCATGATAGTAAGCAAACTCTGGGAGATAGTTAAGGACAGGGAGGCTTGGCGTGCTGCAGTCTACAGGGTCACAGAGAGTCAGACACGACTTAGCAACNGCTGAGAAAGATTGAGGGCAGCAGGAGAAGGGGGTGATAAAGGGTGAGGTGGTTGGATGGCAGCACTGACTCAATGGGCATGATAGTAAGCAAACTCTGGGAGATAGTTAAGGACAGGGAGGCTTGGCGTGCTGCAGTCTACAGGGTCACAGAGAGTCAGACACGACTTAGCAACCGAACAACAACAATCCTCATCTTAAATAAAATTTTGAATAGTATGAAGGACCATATTCAATATTAAATGCTTTTAAAACAACTGTCCCAACTCCTGTATTATGAATTTTTTCAAGCCAAGTAACACTGAAGAAGTGATAAAAATTACTCATGGTATATATTAACATTATTATATATTAAATTGCAAAATACATTGTTGTATACATTAAGTCTACTATATATTTAATTAAGGAATTGACCCCTGGCTGTGAAACACAAAGCATTTGTCTTTAAGACCCAAAACAAGAGAAGTCAGTAAACTCAGATTTACAAAGAAAGTTTGTCCTTGATGGAAGTGGCATGCTTCAGTCTCAATCATTTCTTTTCTTAAAAAACATTCACCTTTATTTTGGCTGTGCTGGGTCTCAGTTGCAACACACGGGAATTTTAGTCGTGGTATGTGGGATCTGGTCCCCTGACCAGATATATATATTAAAAAAAAAAAAAATATATATATATATATATATATATAGGCGTATAATTGATTTACAATGTTGAGTTAGTTTCAGGGACAAAGTGAACCCGTCTGCTCCGGATTCTTCTCCCGTATAGGTTATTCACTCCGTTCTTCATGAAGGTCAGATGTTCAGACTCTGCCCTTCCGTTGTTTGCGGTAATTCCGCGGGAGTCATCCGTGGGCGCACGGGCGGGTGTGGGAGTGTCGCCCAGGCGCTCATCCGTGCCCCCTCTCTGCCCGCAGGAGGATGCATGCATATGAAGTGCCCGCAGCCCCAGTGCCAGCTCCAGTGGTGCTGGAACTGCGGCTGCGAGTGGAACCGCGCCTGCATGGGGGACCACTGGTTCGACGTGTAGCTGGAACGGCGGCCGCGCAGGCGCACTCAGCCGCCATTCTGCTGGGAAATACGCGGCGCCCTACTATCTTCTGCTTTTTCCTCTCTCTAAACACACACACACAAACACGCACGTTTCCAGTTCTTTCCAAAACCACCAAAGCAGAGTTATCGGAGAAGCTCCCAGGATCCCCGTCTCCGGGCCCCTGAGAAACAGTGAAGCTAGTAATGAGTCCAGCCAGAAGTATTCTCAAGCCCCAGAAATACACTCAGAGCACAGATGACGGTGCGGTTCCCCGTCGGTGTGCGCTGTCATTCTTGATTGAATTCAAGTCAGGCAAAACCTGCCTTTTACCTTCAGCAAATATTGGGAAGAAGCCTTTGGTGAGGTGGGGAATGATTTCGAGGGACTATTACCTGTGGTTCTCTGTAAGACTGCAGTGGATTCTGAGATCTTCATGCACGGCTTAAATAGCAACGGACTTATTTAAATCTTCAGGAAGCATGTTTTCCCAAAGAGCCACAGGCAGTAGTCAAAACTATGTGTTTATCCCCAAGAATTCTATATTTATATCTTGCATTAATGAAACATCAACTCTGCATGAATCAGCTTGTCAACTAAGTGAGAATTTATGAAAGTTAATCTGCACATTGAATGCTCAAAATGTGTGTATTTGAACATTCACTCCATTTAATTCTCTGCAACTTTAGAAGTTGTTTTTCTGAAAACATTACAAAATCTAGAATTTGACTTTAAGCATTCATTTTGAGCGTGAAAAATAAGTGCATACCTCTGGCTTCACTGTACGTGTAATCAACAAGGGGCCTCTAAAGGAGACACTGTTAGAAATGAGTTCAGTGATGATTCTCAGTGTTAGCAAACACGCAGTTTATAAACGTGGGCTCTCTAAAGAAGGAACCTTTCCAGCCTGTCAGAATGAAGCCAGGCAGATCAGAAGGGTCATGCTCTTTCTGTCTGCCTGGACAACTTTAATCACACTTTTTTATATCAGCGTGTATTTTCTTCTGGATCTCTTTCCGATCTGATTCAAGTTGCAGTTGTCAAAGCAATAAGACGCACAGGGAAACTGCAACAACAACAAAAGGGCCTAGAAAGGATAAAGGGGGTCACTGCAGACGAATTGTGATGTGGAATCAAAATACAATATAAGTGTAATTAACCAGGTTCAGGGCAACCCACATGGGGCTCTGCCCACCCAGTGGGTTACTCAGAGTTCTTTTCTCTATGATTGTAAACTCACAGGAGAATTTTTCCTCACATTAGCACAGCTTGAATTGGATTGCTGATCAAGTTTTCATCTTTGTTTTATGCGTCATTCACAGTGCATCAAAGAGAGACGCGTTTTTGCTGAATGCCACCAGCCTCCCTCTCCACGGCACAGTGTGCGGGTGAACAGTCTAACTGCTGTCTGTTGTTCTCGTGGTCCGCCTTCTCAGGAAGGTGGTGACAGTCCCTGAGGGTGCAATGACTCTCCTGTGAGCACAGGGCTTCTTTCAGATGGATTTGGAGACCGGTAGCCAGCCTCATCTTTGTAGACATAGCACCAGAAATCCTTGCTGGAGGGAGAGGCGGGCAAGCTCCCACAGATGTCCTGTGCCCCCTGCCCTAAGCGTCCATCCAGGGACTGTCCCACCCCGCTCCCTCCCGCCGAGGTCCTGAACCTGGAATGTGATGGGCGGGAGACAGCCCCGTCAGTGGGAAAGGAGTCACGTGGCTTCACTCTGTTGGAGATCCAGCCTCCCCATCATGGCCCCAAGGCTGCTGGCTCCTCTCAGGGCACCTATGAGCAGTACAGAGACGATGCACAGCTGGTGTCTCGAGTGAGAAAAAGGTAGGGCACCGGGCTTGAGCCACCCTTGCAGTTGGCTGGCATTAGGGCTCAGCCTAGAACCTCTGGGGACCCTCCTGTGCGATACCAGTGGTCCCAGCGGCTCCTTACTCCCGACCCCGCAGGACAATCAGATGGCTCCCTCTGTCGTGGGGAGCTCCCAGCGTTTCATACCCTCCACGGGTCTGAGGTTTAATGATGCTGCTGTTATTGCCTCCTCCCCGATTTGCATGGTTTGTTGGGGGTGCCAGGCTGGGCAAGGTTTGCTCCCACTTGTTCCGGCAGTAGAAGCCCTAGGTCTCTGCTCTTTTCCTGATGGTAGCCTTCTTTGTTTCTNGGGTCTGAGGTTTAATGATGCTGCTGTTATTGCCTCCTCCCCGATTTGCATGGTTTGTTGGGGGTGCCAGGCTGGGCAAGGTTTGCTCCCACTTGTTCCGGCAGTAGAAGCCCTAGGTCTCTGCTCTTTTCCTGATGGTAGCCTTCTTTGTTTCTTTTTTCAAAACAGCATAAATTGATTCTTAAAACAAGTTAAAGGACAAACAGCCGCTGTAAATGAGGCTGAATCACAAACCACTATAAATGAACATGTCTGAGCACTGAACGGTGTCACAAAAATCTGAATCTAGCAAAAGAAAAGAAAGAAAGTCTTCGCAGAAGAGTCTTTATTTTTTTCTAAGTTGTGTAAGGAAATACTCGGCAACAATTGTCTAAGATCGTACTCAAATTGTCAATAAAAGAATCAAAAGAGCGTCTGAGTCCATCTTTGAAGATACATTGTCCATAAATGCTGAAGGCCGGGGAGGGTAGCCCAGGGTGTGTCTCTCGTGGCCCGTGGCCATCCTGGTCTCCATTCCGAGCTCCTGATTCGTTCTGGTGGTTTATATTCTTTCTTAAAGACTTGTTTGTTTATCTCCCCTTGTGCAGTGGCGCTCACTGTCGCCGCGCTCTGGCTTTCTCTAGCTGCGGCGGGGGAGGGCTACTCTTCCTTGCGGTGGGCAGGCTGCTGGTTGCGTGGCTTTTGTTGCAGAGGCTCTCAGTCGCCGCGGCACGTGTGTTGAGCAGCTGCAGTTCCCGGGCTCCAGAGCACGGGCTCAGTGGTTGTGGCGCCCAGATTTAGTTGTTCCATGGCATGTAGGGTCTTCCTGGACCGGGATCCAACCCGTGTCTCTCTCATTGCAAGGCAGATTCTTAAACCAAACTAGACCACCAGAGAAGCTTCCTGGTTGTTTTTAAAACTAGGTACTAGCTTCAGTGCCATCAAAATGTAAAAGGTCTCTTCAGGGAGGAGGGGGAGGGGAGGACTGGGCGTTCGGAGTTAGCAGATGCAGACTAGCATACGTAGCGTGGATAAACACGGGCCTACTGTAGAGCACGAGGAGCTATGTTCAACACCCTGGACCGTCCTGGGAAAGAGTGCGGAAAAGAGTATATGTGTATCGCTGAGTCACTTTTCTGTACCGCAGAAGCTAATACTACATGGTGAGTGCTAGTCGCTCAGTTGTGTCCGACTCTTTGCAACCCCTCCAGGCTCCTCTGTCCATGGAATTCTCCAGGCAAGAATACTGGCGTTCACTGCCCTAAGAAGCTGGTAGATTTTTTAAGTCATTGTATTGAAATATAGCTGATTTACACAATAAATCAACTGTGTTTCAATAAATTTTCAAGTATGTTTCAATTTTTAAATAACCCAACTCTATTTCAATAAATCTTTAAGTAAATCAGTTGAATTTCAATAAATTGTAAAAAATTTTTGACTGGGCTTTAAAAAGCAAACTATAACTTTAAAAATCCTGCAGTTACTTTCCTACCTTCTCAGCACACTTTTCTAAGCAAGTTTGGGTTGGAAAAACCGCAGGAATGTCCATGCGGCCCTCCAGGGGCGCGGGCGTGCTGCCCCGGCACGGGTGCGCTGCCCCGGTGTGGTTGCGCTACCCCTGTGCGGGCGCGCGCTGCCCCGGCGCGGGTGCACTGCCTCGGTGCGGTTGCGCACTGCCTCGGTGCGGGTGCGCGCTGCCGCATGTCTCAGATGCTGTGTCAGTGGCTGCCCATTGTTCACTTCACAAGGGGTCCGTGTCTGAGTGAGGCGGACATTCCTGGGGCTCTCCTACATATTTGGGCCAAGCGGCAGACCCCGAGGGCCCCTGGGGCCAAACCCCGCAGGAAATGCTCTGAGGAAACACCGCCTTTCTAGGAAGAAAGGCAGAAAAAGCTGGGGAGAGGGGGGAGCGACCCCACCACCTCCCTGTGCGTGAGCCTTGGGGTAACAGCAGCCACCTCGAGGGACGGTATGAGGACTGCATGAACTGATGCACATAAAGACCTCAGGACAGGGCCTCGAGCCCGGGGACACTCAGTACATGTTCCTTATTAGTAGTAACAATAGACGAGCCAGTCACCAGAGCCCTCTGGCCCCACCCCAAACAAACAAGCCGAAAGCACAGAACGAATGCAAGCCAACTGCAGCTGTGATCCAGGTAGGTGTGTGTGTCCAGTCCCAGAGGTAGGGGTTTTGCAGTGACAGACAGGCGGTGGGTTTCAGTGTCGGATTAACCAAGGCCCCAGAAATGTCCCTACAGAGGCAAGCTGCCAGCTGTGTCTGAAAAGGCTCGAAGACCCGGCTCTCGTGCAGGGCCTCCAGCGTGGACAGCAGAGAGCCGACACTGAGTGGCAGTGAGCATGCGTAGCTGTGAGTGTGAGCCGGCAGATGCAGTGTGTGGGTGCGTGTGTCCCGCCCCCAGTCACCCTCGCCAGGCCACTCCTGCACCATGGAGAGGATCCATGTCCGCTTCGAAAGGAAACTCTGCCTGGAAACAACGCTGGGCCTGTCTTCAGATCACCCGCTGTGAGTAAACTGTCCGACCGCAAATATCTAAGAACTTTCACTGCAGCCTGAACAATCACGTGGAACAAGGCAGGGAGTGTTTTCTGGGAAGATCCATTCGGCACGCAGATTAGTGGCTCTGTCTTGATGGGAACTCGGTGTTCCCTGGTCTCATCCTCCGACCAGTAGGCTGAGAATCGACTTTGTCGCTGTGTGGGGACATGTCTGGACCCCAGAAGACAGACTCATTGTAACCCAGCTTATGAGAGAATGAGGTACAGAAGTAGAGTGTCCATTTACAATTTATGTCTGCAACGAGAAGCTCTTGATTTTCCATCTGCCTGGAATAATTTCATTACAGCCCTGCCCTCCCAGCTTCGCCTGGTCGACCTTAGGTCTCCATGTAATCCGCTTCTCCCGGACCCCTTCTGGTCTGCATGAAGGGCCGTTTCTCTGCATTTTCAGAGCTCTGCCGCTTCCTGAGTCACAGCTGTGTGGTATCACAGCTGTGTGGTGCTTTTGCCAACGCAAACAAATCCCCCAGTTCTTCAGACACTGCTGGGTGTCTGACAAGTCAGTTCAATTCTGACACTAACCACCCAGCCTACATGTCAGAATCCACAGGTTAAGGGCTCAGCCTCCCAAGACCACCCCCAACTCTGACCCCAGTCACATGTCACAGGTTGCCACTTTTACTTCGACCAACTGGCTACAAATCAGGGGTTTCTAGGACCCGCCCCTTAAGTTCAATAACTCCCTGGAATGGCTCCTAGAAGTCAGGAAGGTGCTTCACCCACTATTTGCAGTTGCTGTTTGGTCACTCTTTCGTGCCCAACTCTTTGCTACCCCGTGGACTGCAGCCCATCAGGGCCCTCTGTCCATGGGATTTTCCAGGCAAGAATACTGGAGTGGGTTGCCATTTCCTTCTCCAGGGGATCGAACCAGGCCTCCTGCATTGGCAGGCAGATTCTTTACTGCCGAGCCAGCAGAGAAGCCCCCACTACTGATCTGTTATAAAGAATTCAAATCCAAGAACAGCCTCCGGGAGAGCTGCGTTGGGCAGGGATGGGATAGGTGTGCAGAGTCCCCATGCATCACCCTCCTCATTCCTCAACGTGTTTGCTAACTGGGAAGCTCTCTGAACCCACTTCTTTAGGGCTTTTTAGTGGAAGGTTCCTTAAGTAGACACGATTGGTTAGATCATTGGCCATTAGCAATTTACCCAGCCTCCTGCCTCCCTCCCATCCTTAGAAATCTCAGGTTGGGGCTTAAAGTTCCAACCCTCTAAGGTGCCCTGACTTTCCTGCTAGGCATGTCCCCACCCTGAAAATGTCTAGGGCCAACCATGATCATCTCACTAGCATACACATCACTTTGGAGAGTCCAAAGGTTTTAGGAGTCATGTGCCAGGAACCCAAGATTTACTATTTTTAATATTCATATTTATCATTTATTCATATACATGGATTTCCCAGGTGGCTCAGTGGTAAAGAACCTGCCTGCCAAGCCGAAGATGTGGAGTCTATCCAGGGGAAGATCCCCTGGAGGAAGAAATCGCAACAGAGGAAGAGGAAATGACAACCCACTTCGGCATTCTTGCCTAGGAAATCCCAAGGACTTCCAAGAGGAGCCTGGCAGGTCCTGGTGTCACAAAGAATCGCACAGACTGAGCAACTGAACAAATTCATATGCGTATTTCACAATGCATTTAATGTGTAAAAAATGACTCACCTGTTTATTTATCTCTGTCCCCCTAGGAGCAGAGAAGAACNAATCCCAAGGACTTCCAAGAGGAGCCTGGCAGGTCCTGGTGTCACAAAGAATCGCACAGACTGAGCAACTGAACAAATTCATATGCGTATTTCACAATGCATTTAATGTGTAAAAAATGACTCACCTGTTTATTTATCTCTGTCCCCCTAGGAGCAGAGAAGAACAGAACTACTGTACCTGCCTTTCTATCCACAGTGCCCAGAGCAGGCCGGCCGCATTCCTGGCTCCACAAGTGGCTAATTGCATGTTGAAGTTCTGAGCAAATCTACTTAGAAAATCAAATGACAATGAAAAGCTTACTAGTTGAGCCTAGATGCGGAGCTAAGTGACTGAGCTGTGTCTCAAGGAGTCAGTGACCCCCTGGGCAGACGATCAATTTCCATTACAAAGGCGTGTATCAGGCAGGCGGGAAACCCCGGGTCTCAGATCAGGTAACCTTAGCTTGGAGTCCCTGAGACTTGCACTTAAAGGGTTCTCCCCCGACCCCCCTCCTCCCCAGTGCCCGGGTGACCTCACCTGTACCTTGGGAGATCTTGAAAACCCTCCAACTGTACTAGCAAAGACAAGCGCTGTGGTTTTCCTTCCTATCCTTTGTTTTATTCATGAATTTTGGCTTCTTAATTCCAAACTCAGGGTGACTTCAGTGGCATTTTTGAGAGATGCTATTTACTTATTCATTCAGTTTGGCTGCGCTGGGTATTTCTTTCTGCCCACGGGCTTTCTCCAGTTGCAGGAAGCGGGGGCTTCTCACTGCAGTAGCTTCAGCCGGTGTGGCTGTTCTGCAGCCCATGGAATCTTCCCAGACCAGGGATCAAGCCTGTGACCCCAGAACTGGCAAGTGGATTCTTAGACACTGGACCCACCAGGGAAGTCTTACGAATGCTGCTTAGCATCAAATCCCCACTCAGCAATTTTTTTTCCCTGTAAAGTGTTCCTTCTGCCTTTATTACAGACTAATTATTTTATTATCACATTCTAGAAAGTAAAAAAGGCAAAAAGGGAAAATTAAAACCACCATCCAGAAATAATTATCTTACTTCTTAATACTTGAAAACGTGACAAGCCTCTTCCCATCTCAACAGATTTCTAAGATGACAGTTTTTCGGGACTTAGTATGATCGAGTGCATGCTGATTAAGTTAATAAGTATTTCCTTTAAATTTCCTGATCTAATTCAAAACTGTTATTTCTCATGTAGTCATTAAACAGTTTGGGTATGAAAGCAGTGCAGCTGTGAAAAAATGCTTATAATGTAATGGTGAGTGAGAAGAGAGCTTACCAAGATGGTATGCATGCTGTAATTGCAAGTGATTTTTAAAAATTAAGTTTAAAACAAGTGACTGAAATGCAGTTTGCTACAGTGATAAAATTATCTGTGAACTTTCACTTGTCTCTACTTCCCACACTTCTTGGCAGTGTGAGAATATCACTTCATAATGAAAAACAATTTTTAATTTCCCAGGACAGTTTAAGCCGCCCAGATTGAGTGCAGTCAAGAAATGAAGATTTTTTTTGATCAGTAATTCAATTCTTGCATTACCTTGTGCTGTGCTTAGTCGCTCAGTCGTGTCTGACTCTTGGCAATGCCATGGACTGCAGCCCGCCAGGCTCCTCTTGACTCAGATGATGATGAGACATGGTAGGGACACTCTGCTGCTTCTTGCAAAGGACTTTTGCCAGGTGGGTTTGAACAAGGTAGAGGGGAAGAAAAACGAGGGGGATGGAACCTCTGGGGGGTCGAGATTCAGCTTGTAGCCCCCTGGAAGGGTCAGCATCCAGACCCTCCTGACTTTCTCATGAACATCTTCTCTGCCCGTGGGGCGCTGACCACCCCTCCCCCTGAGCCCGGGACCCAGAAGGTTCCTGCACACAGACTGTCAGTTCAGAAACTGGGTCTGTCCTGAGCAAAGAGGATGAGTTGGTCTCCCTGCTGTGGACCACTTCTTGGGGACCCAGGCGTGGGGAGCAACATAGACCTGGGGATGAGCCTCTCGAAGCCTAGCAGGCTTGCTAATGTCAGCACCCCAGGCCCTGCCTGACATTCCCCTTGATCCTCCCTCAAGCCAAACCAGTCAATACAGATGCCTCCCAAGGACTTTATCCCACCCAGAAGTGTTAGTCGCTCAGTTGTGTCCGACTCTTTGTGACCCCATGGAGTGGGTACCCATTCCCTCCTCCAGGGGATCTTCCTAACCCAGGAGCCGAACCCAGGCCTCCTGCATTTCAGGCAGATTTTTTCCTGTCTGAGGCACCTTCTCTGGAGGGTCAGCTAAACCCTTAGAAAGGCCTGGACTCTTACCATGCGGTACTTGAGAATCCCTGAATTCTGAAATAGCTCTCTGCATTAGCCGCTGACTATTTCCGGGGCCATTTGTCACGGAGACATTCCGATTTTGTGATTTCTCACGAGTCCTGTGTGTTGGCCACCACTGAGTCAGCACTGCCCCTTTCCCGACGACATCTGAGTCCCCATCAGCTGCTCACTCCAGTCCAGCGGGCCTCACTCAGGGTCTCTGTCTCAGCCAAGCCTTTCCCGGCCAACCCATCCCCGACTGTCCAGACCACCGCCCCCGCCCCAGCCCCAACCCCTGGGTGCAGAAGATCTCCTAGAGAAGGAAATGGCACCCCACTCCAGTACTCCTGCCTGGGAGATCCCATGATGGAAGAACCTGGTAGGCTACAGTCCATGGGGTCGAAGAGTCGGACACGGCTGAGAGACTTCACTTTCTTTCACTTCCAGTTTCACTTTCGTTATTAGGATGAGAGCTCCGTAAGGGTGGTTCTTGCTGTGTTCCACCGCTACTCAGTGCCCTGTGGTGACCTAGACATGCCTTTTTGTGGTTCTTTGTGCTACCGAGAAGTCATTTTTAATAAATAGACCCCTTCAAAATAATAGCTTCAGATGATACCTTACGATGGTAAAGCAGTGACTAAAGAGAGTCTGCGTCATGTTAACCTGTCTGCGCAAAATGAGGTGTGCATCTCTGTTAACGCAATATTTGAGACTAAACTTTCTCCTTCTGAATCAGTAACCTGATCAGAAGCAGAAAAGTGATTTAGGTGATAAGGAAGGCGCCATGCTGAAGGCCACGGGAAGAGGAAGAAAAAGTAAACAAGCAGGCCCCCCGGTATCATGCTTAAAACAGATACGGAAGAAATGAGGAGGCGGGCAAGGGAGATGGGAAGACAGGCAAGAGCCTCTCTCCTGGCTGTTCAGAGCAGAGTCAACCCACATTGTCCAGCATTGGAAACTGCCAGAAAATAGTCCCGAGCTCGCCATTGCTGTGGCTCACTTGCCAAGTCGTGTCCGCCTCTTTGTGACCCCATGGACTGCAGCACACCAGGCCTCCCTGTCCTTCACTATCTCCTGGAGTTTGCTCAAACTCATGCCACTGAGCCAGTGATTCCATCCAACCATCTTATCCTCTGTTACCCCCTTTTCCTCTTGCCTTCAATCTTTCCCAGCATCAGGGTCTTTTCCAATGAGTCAGTTCTTCCCATCAGGGGGCTAAACTATTGAAGCTTCAGCTTTAGCATCAGTCCTTCCAATGAATATTCAGGACTGATCTCCTTTAGGATGGACTTGTTTGATCCCCTTGTAGTCCAAGGGACTCTTAAGAATCTTTTCCAGCACCACAATTCAAAAGCATGAATTCTTTGGTGCCCAGCTTTCTTTATAGTCCAACTCTCATATCTGTACATGACCACTGGAGAAACCATAGCTTTGACTAGACGGGCTTTGTCGGCAAAGTGATGTCTGCTTTTTAATAGACTGTCTAGGTTTGTTATAGCTTGTCATCCAGGGAGCAAGTGTCTTTTAATTTCAAGGCTGCAGTCACCATCCACGGGGATTTTGAAGCCGAAGAAAATGAAGTCTATCACTGTTTCCATTGTTTCCCCATCTATGTGTCATGAAGTGATGGGACTGGATTCCGTGATCTTCATTTTTTAAAATGTTGAGTTTTAAGCCAGCTTTTTCACTCTCCTCTTTCATTTTCATCAAGAGGCTCTTTAGTTCCTCCTTGCTTTCTTCCATTAATGTAGAATCATCTGCATATCTGAGGTTGTTGATATTTATCCCCGCAATCTTGATTCCAGCTTGTCCTTCATCCAGGTCAGCATTTCTCATGATGTACTCTGCATATAAGTTAAATAAGCAGGGTGACAATATACAGCCTTAGTATACTCCTTTCCCAATTTGAACCAGTTGTATGTCCAGTTCTAACTGTTGACCTTCATATAGGTTTCTCAGGAGGCAGGTATGGTGGCCTGAACTCTCCGTAGTTACTGTAATTCCTCAACACTAGAGGCAACTTTGGGACCTGATGTATCTTTTGAAGGAGTAATTATATAGAAGTGCAACAGTCCATTCATTTTTACTGCATTTTCTTCTCTCAACTTCATATGAAACGAAAATGATATTTAACCAGAAAAGAGCGTGTCTTTTCTGGTTATACAATGAAGTCGTATGTATGTGCATTTATATCCACATCCGAGGATCCTTCCATCGTAGGTTTCACAGAGACTGACGCTGGAGTGAGGCGTACACCCAAAGCGATGCTGGCGTTTGTGGGTGGTGAGACGCAGGGTGATTTTTCTCTTCTTCTTTGTGCTTTTCTCTAGTAGTTGAATGTTTTATAGCAAGGAGACCTCGTATCCACCGAAAAACCAGTCTTTACTTAGAAAGTGAAAGTGTTAGTTGCAGTCATGTCCGAGTCTTTGCAACCCCATGGACTCTAGCCCGCCAGGCTCTCTGTCCATGGGATTTTCCAGACAAGAATCCTGGAGTGGGTAGCGATTCCCTTCTTCCCAACCCAGGGATGGAAGCCGGGTCTCCCGCATCGTGGGCAGATTCTTTACCATCTGAGCCACCAGTGAGGAGAGAGAAGCCCGCCAGAAGCTTCCGGCCAGAGGCCAGCCTCATGCATAGGTCTGGGGCTCTTGTGAAGAGCGGGTGGCACAGTGCTGCCCACGTGAGGAGACCCCGGCGTAGAGAAGCCGACCTGTTCAAGGCTCTGTCACAACGGGATGTTCTTCCTGTCACTTGAAGATGTCTAAACGGGTCTGACTGGTGAGTTAACCGTGACCCAGACACAGGAGGGGTGATTCTCCGTGCAGACCAGGTAATGGTACCTGAGGGCTTCCTGCCTTCCTCTCTGAGTGGACAAGTCTCTGCAGGTTCTCAGGCCACAGACCCTCCTTCCCTTGCTGAATTTCCTTTCCTGGTTGCCTTGCTCATTAATATGCATTAGTTGTAGTTACTAGTGGTTTGTCCTCCTATGGGCACATGAGCTACATTATCTGCGTGTGGTCCAGAGAACGGGATCCCTGCATACCTATTACAGCTTAGATGTGAACATTTTAAAAACAGAATCATAAATACCATTTTAACACAAATTGAGACATACCTACTACGACCAATCCATTTTTAATCTCATTAATTTGACATTCTATTAGTACTGAGAAATCTGTAAGTTTAGCATATCGCACTATAGCAAAATTTATAACATAGTAATTACATGTGATGACAAAGGGCATTCAATAAAATAAATGTTCATTATGAGAACGGCATTTAACTGGAAATTGAAGGATGCTTTCTAAACCTGGTAAAGAGCATGACTCACAAGTGGAACATAACAGGCGTGTTCGTGAAGTTAAATACTTTTTAAAAGAAGAAACTTTGCAGTGACCACTATTGGCTATTCGCCAGCATTCACAGTCCCTCTTCTGCCCAAGACTTCGATTTTCTTGGGTTATCCACTCTCCTTTTCTGCTACACGCCTCAAGGGAAGATGACCAAACACAAAGAAATAAAAGCACGTATCCAGACAAATGGAGCAGGAAATGGCAACCCACTCCAGTATTCTTGCCTGGAGAACCCCATGGACAGAGGAGCCTGGTGGGCTGCAGCCCATGGGGTTGCAAAGAGTCGGACACGACTGAGTGACTAATGCGTGTGTGTGTGTGTGAGTGTGTGTGTGGTTATATTGTATTATTTTTAAACAATGAAGCCTGAACAACCCAAATCAGCTAGTCAGCTGGTCCTCAGCCTGATAAGCAGTCTTTTATTTCAGCCCTGGAAGAAATATCGTTGTATTGGACTTAATTGAGAAATCCACTGGCCTCCAGAACGGCTGTCCCCTTGTAGGGGATTTTAAAGGGGTAGCATCAGTGACATAGTCCCCTTTGCTGAGTTCTCGGGACTGAGGATGAACCAGGCGCCAGCAGCGATGCCTCGGCCGCTCCCCTGTCTCCTGATGGACAGTCACTCTCCACCGTCTTCCTGCAAGAGGCCCTGCCGGCTTCTGGCTGCACAGGCGCCCACTCGCCCCCACGCCCCTTCGACGTGGGCACCTCTGACCTGTTCCTTTGGACACCTTCTTCTGGAATCTAGGAAAAGGAGAAGCATCCTTCACTTGCACTGCCCTGTATTGTAACAATTTGTTACATCTCTAAGGTAGCAATTTGATCAACAGCTAGACATGAGGGTGAAATTCTCATCCCCCTCTCCTTTCGTTACCCATCTCTCTGTTCCCACCTCGCTTTTCCTTCTTCTTTATTTCTTTAATTCAGCTTTGCTTCAAGCCACTCTCTACCGGCCACTGTGCAGGAGCCTCAAATGTAAAGGAGAGCCCTTTGTAGCCCAGAGCCCAGGAGCACAAACCCAAGGGAACAGACAAGATGCACAAACCCACAGAAGCCAGGGTCAGAGGTAAACATTTTGGAATTCTCCACCCTGAAGAAATCAGTTGCTCACAACTGAATGAGTTCTGGTACGCCACTTGCCAACATGGGACCCTTTTAAAGACATTCACAGACAGCAGGTTTGCTATGATTCTGACTTGACAGAAAATTAACGCAGCGACATAGCTTTTGCTTTCAGATACGAGTATGTTCAATAGCACATGGAACTCTGCTCAATGCTATGTGGCAGCTTGGATGGGAGGGGAGTTTGGGGAGAGAATGGATACATGTATATATATGACTGAGTCCCTTCACTGCTCACCTGAAACTGTTACAACATTGTTAATTGGCTATACTCCAATACAAGATAAAAAGGTTTTGTGTTTTTTTAATAGTATGTTCATACCTGTCACCGATCAGGTGCTTAGGTCAATGAGTACATTTTCCCCAGAGGAAAATAAATACCTATATCTCATAAGTCTTGTCTTGCATTCTAACGTAGGCAAGCCAGAAACAGAATAAAATGTATAAGCTGCAAGACCCTGCTCTCAAAACTGCACAGAGATCACAGAACAAGGAAATGGGTCCTCTCTTCACTTTGAGGAAGCAGGTATTGACCTTTGTGAATGTACCTCTTACTTTAAAACAGCAACAACATCTGCTTACAGTTAGTAGTACTAATAGCAATCATGTATATTCCCCAGGTACACTGCTAAGAATATCACAGGCACAATCTCATTTTGCTTTTCTCTTCTAGCCCTCTGAATAAGCTGCCTTCATCTGACCCAGGAAGAGAGAGACTTTTGAAGAAACTGACTTGCTCAAGGTCGCCCAGATGGCAAGTGGCCTCCTTGGAGCCTGAGCTTGGGGTTCTGGACCTCTTTTCTGAACTGCCCTTTCTTCAGGGATGCAGAAATTTTTTCATCTGTATCTTTAGCCTCAACATGAGCGGAGCATTCCAGGTGGAGAACAGTTTAGGCTACAGGATTATTTGCTCATCCAGTTAATCAGGTTCAGTCCATTGGCTCTAACTCAGATTTTTAAAAATACGTCAGAATCCAACATTGTGACTCCCCACAGGGGCACTAAAGCAAACACGTGAAAGACATCAGTGACCAAGGGACTGAGTTTCCCAAAAACACCAGCTGATATCAACAGTTTCCTTTCCCTAACCTACCTTGACTGCCCTGGTGGTTCAGTGGTAAAGAACCCACCTGCAATGCAGGAGACATGGGTTTGATCCCCTGGGGTTTGGGAAGATCCCCTGGAGTAGGAAATGGCAACCCCTTCAGTATTCTTGCCTAGGAAATCCAAGGACAGAGGATCCTGGTGGGCTACAGTCCGTGGGGATCACAGACTCAGACACGGCTTAGCAACTAAACAGCAACAAAGCCTTTATCTAATTTCAGTGTTGTCCCTCCACACTGTGGGTAACACAATATGCCCTTCATCCAAGTAGTTGACAGTTTCACTGGTTGTCGTTTCACTTATCCAAGGTTATGATAGTTCTAACGAGTGTTTTGTCACTTCCTTTAAGAAATCTATCATTGGGCTTCATAGCTAAAGGCAGAGTGATGCGATTTATAAAATAACCAAAATATGTCCCTAAACTCCACCATTTTAACAATAACTCTACCGCCAAGCTAACAGATACGAATCTTCATGTCATCCGTGTCTTTTATATCCTGTAGGAAATTATTCACGGATATAATACAGAAGAACTATTTGGGTGTTTCTCTGTGACCCCACCACCACCATTGTTGTTTGGGGTGATATTTGAAGGACTGTTGAGCAAGAGGTAATACTGTGAATTTAGACAAAGAGAATCTGTGTAAAGGAAACACATAGCAAAGAAAATCTATAGTTTGCAAACCGAATACAATTGGAGCACCTGCCCCGTGCTCGCAGATCACCTCCCCTGATGTAGTGAACAATGACCCGTTCACATCAGATGTCCTCTGGAAGGAACACAGCCCCTGCCTGGACACTAGGCAATTGTCTGGGAGCCAGCTTGTTCCTGGAAGAGAGCAGGGGACTCAGGTCCCTGAGCCGAGCACCAAGAGACCGTCCAGATGTGAAATAGTGAGGCTTTCTTTCATCACGCCACGTGGGTGGCGCTCAGTAGATGGCAAAGCACGGAGAAGCTGGGCGCAGGGTGGAAGAGTACTGGGAGCCAGAGAAGGATTCCCAGATTCATCCTGCACCCTCAAGAATCAAGTTTCAGTCTTTCAAACAAATTGGTCAGGAGAGGAGACCAAAATGAAAAAGAGAATTTCCTCCATGGCTTTGTGTTTCTGAAGTGCAGTAATATTCATCTGAAGTCTATCAGATGCAATTAGAACCCAGCTACCCTTGTTTATGACGGCCCTGGTGGCTCAGATGGTAAAGCGTCCGCCCACAATGCGGGAGACCCAGGTTTGATCCTTGGGTTGGGAAGATCCCCTGGAGGAGGGCATGGCAACCCACTCCAATATTCTTTCCTGGAGAATCCCACAGAGGAGCCTGGTGGGGTACAGTCCATGGGGTCACAAAGAACTGGACACGACTGAGTGACTTCAATTTCACTTTCTCTTTTCACCCTTGTTTAGAGCACACAGTAGAGTGATCGCTTTGCTGTCCCCATAGGATATATTTAATGGTAACTCGCTACTGAGATGTTATGTAGAACTTGGGATGCATACAGGCTTAAAAGGCCACATAGGAAATGTGGGGGGCAGGAAGCAAAATTGTAAACTGTCTGAATGGAGAGAGAGACTGAAGCTCAGCTCCCTTAAGTTCTGATGAAAAGTAGACATAATTTTGAACTCTGTCTACCTGCTGCCCTAGACAGGAGGTCCCTGTCACAGATGCCGGCAAGAAGGGGTCACCTGTTGTCTGCACTGTCCCCCACCTCACACCCAATCTCCTGTGGAAAGGGCACTATTTACGTAGTGTTTCATGCTGGGCCTATTTGATACCAAATATGAGTAGACAGTTTCCCTCAAATGTGAGGGAGGAAAGTCTGCTGCAGGGAACGCTGTGCCCTGGGGCAAAGAGCGTGCTGTCAATTTCCACAGGAGCCTCTTTGTGGCCGATCACCGCCGACACCACGCATGCCATCACAGCCAAGTTCTGCCCTTTTCTGTTGTCGAATTTGAAATCCTGCAAGGCGAAACTGCATCTTCCTTCTGCTTTCTTTTTTTTTTTTTTTTTGATAAATTATTTTATTTTATTATTTTCTTTTCCGTCTCAGGTGTACAGGAGTTCCCTTCTGCTTTCTATTTGACGGTGCTCGTTTGCATTCTCAGTAGCTGAAAGCGGTGTTGGAACCCGGGTGCTGGTAAGATGTATGAGGGGTCATTAACAGAGATGCTGGTATGTTTCACTCTGAACAGGTTTGCCAACTTCCAGATCCTCCCTCTAAGCATCAGCAACTTAAATATCACCCAGCTAATGACAAAAAAAAAAAAAAAGAAACCACAGTTGCAAAATATGTATCCTGTCAGGTGTAAGGTTTTTGCCAAGATCGATAAGAAGAGCTTTGAAGGTCGTGGAATTCCCACAGGGAGTTCATGCACTGTGCTTACTCGCACGCTTTCTCAAGTTTGAAGACACATCGACAGGACTTTTCACTTATTCACCACTGTCTTCATTCATTCAACTAACATTTATTTAGGGACCCCTGCGTGGGTCATCTTGTGCTAGATCCTGAATGGTGTTGATTAAGAAGGGTAAAAAAGTGGATTCAAGGCATAAAATTTCATCATCTCTTAAAAAAAAAAAACTATAGAATGTATTAGATCATAACATTGAAACAAGTTAAATTCTTGAATATTGTCATTATATTTCAATACAAAAAAAGACAAAATGTTGCAAAATAGTAACAAGTGGTCAATTTAGGTAAAGTGTATAGGAATGTTCCTTACCTTTATCTTTTACCTTTTCTGTAGCTTTAAATTTTTTCACAATGCAAATTTAGAGGAAAGTTTTTCATCTCTAATTTTAAGGAGCTCACAATCTAGAGATAAGTTTTTTTTTCTAATAAAAGAGAAAAGAGGAGAAGATTACATTTAAAACATAGGATCAGAAGCCACTTGAAGGATGTTGAAACTATGAAGGCAAGGCTGGAAGTCTTTGGGGAAGAGGTCTTGCGGGCCATGTCAGCCACACCCAGGGACTCAACTACAGAGAAGAAAGCCCCGTGGCAGAGGAAGTTGGGTGCAGTGGAGCCCCAGCCTACACACAGGAGTCCAGCCAGGCTGCAGCCCAGACTGGGTTTCACTGCAAGGCTCCTTGGAGACCCTCAGCACTCAAAGAGAGGCCTCAGCTGTAAACTCAGTTCTTCAGAGAAGATGACAGCAACCAAGTGTCTGGGATCTGCCTGCCCTTCACACTCCGGGTGCTTTTGGTCACTACGGAAGTGATGACCAAACAACACCTGAACAGATATTTCAGTTCAGTTCAGTCTCAGTCCTTTCTGACTCTTTGCAACCCCATGGACTGCAGCACGCCAGGCTTCCCTGTCCATCACCAATTCCTGGAGCTTGCTCAAAGTCCTGTCCATCAAGTTGATGATGTTATCCAACCTACTCACCCTCTGTCATCCCCTTCTCCTCCCACCATCAATCTTTCCCAGCATCAGGGTCTTTTCCAATGAGTCAGCTCTTCCTATCAAGTGGCCAAAGTATTGGAGCTTCAGCATCAATCCTTCCAATGAACATTTAGGACTGATTTCCTTTAGGATGGATCTCCTTGCAGTCCAAGGGACTCTCTTAGGAATGAGGAAAGCAGAGAGGATGTTTATGAACGTAAGTCAGAAAGAAGATGGAACACCCTGGCTCCGTCATTGTTCAGACGGACTTCACAGAAGCCGATGGAAATGGACACAGGAATGCAGTGGGCAGCCAGACCTGCCTGGACCAGGGGCCCTGGGGCTCTCCCCAGCTGCTGTGCACGATTCTGCCCTCCTGCGGGACCAGGAGAGGACTGAACTTCTTGGTTAAAGAAGTCAAGGTGAGATGGGGAGGAGAGGGAGAGCAGCCACGGGACTCGTTGGGATGCGAGTGGAGGGCACTGCAGGCGGGGAGCAAGATCCAGGTTCTGATGACCTCACGGCCAGGCTGGTGTTGACTTGGCTCAGAAAGGTCCTCCTACAACCCCTGAGCCATCCAGGACAGGATGAGAGCATAGCCTCCCCAAGGACAAAGGGCCGCCTGGCAAAGTACGAGCCTCAAACCTCCTTCCTCTCCACCATATTATCATTTCTGGGGGCAGATGGCAACACTGGCTGTCACCGCTGGCAGGTCTCCCACACGAACAAACAAATACCAGCATCAGAAAAGTCAGGAACTGACTCTCAGGAGTGGAGAGGAGCACAGACTGGCCCTCAGCACACACGGTGATCTCTCCCACTGCCAGCCAGATACAGACCCAGGACCCAGACCGTGGTCTGCTCCACCCAGAGCCCAGCCTTTCTGGACCCACCAAGAATCTGCAGAACCAAGGATGCTCTCTCAGCCATGGACCCTGAGCAAACACTTCATCTTCATCCAATCACGGTCAGAGATCTTAACGCCCACGCAGGCCTTTCTGATGCCCCCACTTCAGCATTCTTTGAGCTTCTAATGCTTTGGGGCCAAGGTCATCTTAGCTGGCGGTCCTGGGCCAGCACCCATAGCGACCCCTCCCTCCCACAGCCCCATTTGATAGCTTGGCTCTCAATCTCAGAATTCTCAGTGGTGTTAGCTTTGCACCACTTCAAACTCATACTCTAAAACTCCATCTGGGGCCTCCCTCTTTTTTATTTTATTTTTTTGACCTATTTATTTTTGGCTGTGCTAGGTCTTTGTTGCCTTTGTGCAGGCTTTTCTCTAGTTGCAATGAGCAGGGCCTACTCTCTAGTTGGCATGAACTGACTTCTCATTGCAGAGGCTTCTCTAGTTATGAAATAGGCGCTCTAGGGCACTCAGCATGGCGCACAAGTTTAGTGGCTCCAGGGGCATGTGGAATCTTCCCAAAACAGGGATTGAACCTATGTCCCCTCCATTGGCAGGCGGATTCTTATCTACTGCATGGGCCCTCACTCTTATTTGAAATGACTTCTCTTCCATTTTGAGTCTCAGCTCCATGTGCAGTGCTGCAAATGATCCTCAAGGCCCCTTTTATCCACAACTCTCCATATTTCTCCCACCCCACCACCACCCCTACCCCTGCCCCCATGCGCCAGGCAGTTTGAAGGATCTTAGTTCCCTAACCAGGGGTTGAACTCCATCCTGGCAGTGAAACCATCGAGCNGCTCAGAGACAGCCTGGCTTCGTGGCTACCCATCCTCACCGCACCACCCCCCCCCCCGTTTTGATTTTTCCCTATTACAGGCGGGCTGGGGGAGGGGAGTTGTCAAGGAAACAGGCTTTTATACTTACGTCTTTATTTACTTAATTTTCAGCCTATGAAATTTTTTCATCATATCTGGGAATTAGAAAAACAGTGATTTGATGTTTATGTAAGTCTTCCGTTTCTGGTCTTTCTGGAAAACCTAAACTGTTCTCAAGACGTGATGTTAATTCCGTGATCTAACTAAAGAGGTTGGGGGTGGGTGGGTAGCACTTACTTCTTTAGAGGAGATGAGATCCTGGAGAAAAGTTTTAGAGGGTGTTTGAGAATCCACTGAGAGATGTGTCGTTTTCTGCCCAGGTTTGCTTAGGAGTCTAAATGTTTAAAAGAGGGGTCTTTGTTCTAGTCTGAACTTACTTAGCACACCATCTAAGTTCAACAAGTATAAATAACAATGGGTAACTACCAGCAGGGTTCTCATTTTTTTTGGTATCCTTCTACTAGGGATCAGGGGCTGTCCCCTCCCCTTAAGGTGAGGGCCTTCTTTTTCAAAACTAGGAAAGAATGAACTCATCTGTGACTGTTAGTTAAGCATTCTCAGTTGGAAAATAAAAGTATCTATCATGAGTTCAGGGAGAAAGTGTCTGTGGTGTGTATGTGATGTGTGTGATTGTGTGTGTGGGTGGGTAGTAGGGAAGGGACATCCGGGGCAAGTCAAGCCCCAAGTTAAAACTACTAAATCTTCTTAATATCCTCTATGGAGGGAAAAAGAGTTGATTTTCAAGAAAAATATAAAGCAGAGAGAAAAAAGTATCATCTACCTAGTAACAGGCAAAGTTAAATATAATTAAAACCAAGTGACCCATCTGTTGAACAGACATAGTCCAAATCGGCTTATTAACAGATAGGAGTCAAGCTGACAGTTTTCATTCAGTGCATCTGAGATGTTTGATAACGGACACCATTATTTTAAGGGGTGTCCTGAATTACCAAGTTAGGATTTATAGAATGGATCAACAGTAATATCACCCTTGAGTCTTAAAATTATCTGTAGTTTCGGATAAAGATTTGTGAAAGTGGCTTAGCCCTCACAATGCCTTCCCGCTAGACAGCTGAAAGCATCACTTGGAAACCTCCCAGTACTCCCCCTCCCCTCCCCCCACTCCCCGGGGAAGCAGGAAGAAGGGGTGGTTTAATGAGGTTCTGCTTGCCAAGATCCTTATCTCAACATGGTCTTTTCTATGATTTATAAAACTTATAGGGCAAGAGGTCTTAAGTATTACAGATACAAAAGTTATCTGAAAAATAGCATGGCACAAAACTAGTGGAATTAAATAAAGAGAGCGAGTTTAAAGACAAAGCACACAGAAGTGTTGTTAAAAAATAAGATGATCGTTTTGAAAAGCCCAGGCTAAGATATGTATAAATAGTTGAGTGTAGGTTTCAAAGAGTGTGGGAAGCAGTCAGGCTTGGTTACTGTTTACCAGCCTGAAGGTGTCCTCACGGATCTCAGATACAGATCAACCACATCAGATGGACCGCATGACCCTGCAGGATAGATGGACAGTGTACAAGTCAAGTGTGATGGGGCACTCCTGAGCTTCCAAATCTAGGAGTTTCACAGCAAAAAAGCCTTGTAGGATGGGTTTCAAAGGAAAAATAGCAAGAATTATTTGTAATTTCAGCCAAAAAAAGAGAAAGAATCACTGCCCTGTAATTGGACTGAATAGAACTTAAAAACTTCACACTCTTGACCTGGGTAGGGTCAACGAAGGATCAGTGGAGTGGGTCCATGGAGCAAACACTCTTGACCTGAGGAAGGTCAATGGAGCTATGGATGTAAAGCCAAGTCTGGGTCCCCTGAAAGGCTGGATGGAGGCGGTGCTGAGGAAATAACTGGTGAAGCTGGAGTTAGTCATTCACCATTGTTGGGATTCCATGGCTCTAAACTGGATGCTGTCAAGGGTGTGAAGAAAATAGAAGTGGTGGTCTGTGGTCTCAAGTTTAAAATTTGTCAAACCGGTGACAACGTGAGTAGGTGGGCACACAGTAAGAAGTGAGATGCAGTAAGTCTGGGAAGAATATTACGAGGATGTTGACGTTGAAGGTTTGAAGAAGAGGAGACAGATGATTCGAGGGGAAGAGGCAAAGGTGTCCCAGGTAACAAGGATGGTGGTGGGCAATGGGTCCTGGGTCAAGGTTCTTGTCTGAAGCAGGGAGAAGTCCATCTTTGGTCTGGAATGGGCCAGGTGGAGAGAACTGGTGTGGAGAGAACCGGTAGTGATTCAGGGACAGGATTTTGTTTAACTCGGAGCAAGACGAGTAGAAAAAGTGAAAAAAGTGTTAGTCACTCAATTGTGTCCAACTCTTTGCGACACTATAGGCTATAACCTGCCAGGCTCCTCTGTCCGTGGAATTCTCCAGGCAAGAATACTGGAGAGGGTAATCATTCCCTTCTACAGATGATCTTCCCGGCCAAGAGATTGAACCTGGATGTTCAGCATTGCAGGCAGATTCTTTACCATCTGAGTCCCTGTAAGGAGAATGCAGAATCCTTCCTAATCCAGTTATTGTTGAGTTGAAACTCCAAGAAGTGAAGGCTAGACTTAGACTTAAAAGAAGTGAGAAATTTGGGAAAGGAAGCCCCCACACCCACAACGGCGTTCTAACAATACTAACCATTGCTGCTACTTTCAGTTGTGGGGCGCTCAGGCGAGCATTGGGCAGACTTACCATACTTTGTTCGATCTGCTGTATTCTGAAAAAGAGGTCTCATGGGCATGGCAATACACTGTATTCATAGTTCTGAATGGTTTTGGACACCTCAGTGTTCAAATGTAGTCAAGCCTGGCTTAAAAACCATCTACATCCCATAGAGTTTGTGCAACGCTAATTCAAGAAGCTTCGTCCCAGGGCAAAATCCATTTGTGAACTTTGTAACTTGGACATTTGGCTTCATGTAGGAACCAGGGAGGACCACTGCTAAGCTGGTGGGAAAGAGGAAGCTTCAGTCATGAACTTGCTCTTTTCACAGTATTTATCTGCATTTATTATGTGCAAATAGCTTGTTGTTCAGGCACTGTATCAGACTCTTTGCAACTCCATGGACTACAGCACACCAGGCTTGCCTGTCTTTCACTATCTCCCAGAGCTTGCTCAAACTCGTGACCATCGAGTCTGTGATGCCATCCAACCATCTCATCCTCTGTCGTCCCCTTCTCCTCCTGCCCCCAATCCCTCCCAGCATCAGGGTCTTTTCCAGTGAGTCCTCTCTTCATATCAGGTGGCCAAAGTATTGGAGCTTCAGCTTCAGCATCAGTCCTTCCAATGAATATTCAGGACTGATTTCCTTTAGGGTGGACTGGTTGGAGCTCCTTGCAGTCCAAGGGATTCTCAAGAGTCTTCTCCAACACCACAGTTCAAAAGCATCAATTCTTTGGCGCTCAGCTTTCTTTATAGTCCAACTCTCACATCCATACATGACCACAGGAAAAACCATAGCCTTGACTAGATGGACCTTTGTCGACAAAGTAATGTCTCTGCTTTTGAATATGCTATCTAGGTTGGTCATAACTTTCCTTCCAAGGAGTAAGCGTCTTTTAATTTAGTGGTTGCAGTCACCGTCCACAGTGACTTTGGAGCCCAAGATGGTGACTGGCTGATCTCTGTTTTCTTTGAGTGCCTGAAAATCTTAAAATAAGAGCGATTTTTGGTGAAAGCTATGATGGAACAGTCTCTCTAACCTGTTTTCCTTTATTTTTTAAGACTTTCTCCACAAAGATCTCCTACTTGTGTTTGTTTTTGTTCCTCCAACCTGGTTTGCTTTGCTTCTTCCTTTAACCTTTGGTTCTGCCTTTCAGTCACCACTCATTCATTCCTATATCATCCATCCATTTATTCACTCACTCAGAAATGGTATTAGTATGTGTCAGACACTATATATTACGGATGTGGCAATAAATAGGCAACTGTTTCTTCCTTGAAGAAGCTCAGAAACTAGCAGGGGGAAAGATGGAGAAACAATCCCCTAAACCAGAGAGTATTCGTTTTATTACTATTATTAAACCATAGTTGATTTGCAATATTGTGTTAGTTTCAAGTGTACAACTTCAGATTCTTTTCCATTACGGATTATTGTAAATTAAACTTATTATTACTGAAAACAGTTCCACAGGCTATACAGCAAATCCCTACTCTTTGTCTATTTAATGGAGAGTAGTGAAGCGACTTAGCAGCAGCAGCCGCCGCCGCAGCAGTGTACATCTATGAGTCTCATGTTCCTAGTTTATCTCTCCTCTCCCCCTTTCCCTTCTGGTAGCTATAAGTTTGTTTTCTATGCCTGCGAGTCTTGTTACTGTTTTGTAAATAAACTGATTAGTATTACTTATTTTTTAGATTCCAGATGTAAGTGATGTGGTGTCACATTTGTCTTTCTCTACCTGATTTGCTTCACTCAGTATGATGGTCTCTAGGTCTGTTGTGTTGCTGCCAATGGCAACATTTCATTCTTTCGAATGGCTGAGTAATGTTCCGTTTTTCTTCCCTGATAGCTCAGTTGGTAAAGACTCCATCTGCAATGCAGGAGACCCCGGTTCATTTCCTGGGTCAGGAAGATCTGCTGGAGAAGGGATAGGCTACCCACTCCAGTATTCTTGGGCTTCCCTTGTGGCTCAGCTGGTAAAGAATCCACCTGCAATGTGGGAGACCTGGGTTCAATCCCTGGGTTGGGAAGATCCCCTGGAGAAGGGAAAGGCTACCCACTCCAGTATCTTGGCCTGGAGAATTCCATTGACTATATAGATCATAGGGTCGCAAACAGCTGGACACGACTGAGCAACTTTCAGTTCGCATATATATACACACACGTATACATACAGGGACAGGGACTGGGATAGACTGAAGGCAGGAGGAGAAGGGGACGACAGAGGATGAGATGGTTGGATGGCATCGCCAACTTGATGGACGTGAGTTTGTACAGGCACTGGGAGTTGGTAATGGACAGGGAAGCCTGGTGAGCTGCAGTCCATGGGGCTGCAAAGAATCGGACATGACTGAGCAACTGAACTGATACATACGGGGGTATTTTTTTTGATTTAAGCATTTATTGGCTAACAGCACCAGATGCTTCTTTCATTGAACAGTTCTATACATAGATTGTTCCGGGCAGAGAGGTAGAGTGCTTAGCAGTTGACTGTTCATCTTATAATTTTCTTGTGTCTTCCTCACTGGTTGGGCATATGTCTGATGTCAGTAAACATTTGTTGGCTAACTAAATGGAAGAAGTGAGGTTTTGACCCTGCAGACACAGAATCACATGTGCAGCAGGCTTGTAAATTCTCTTTCTGAAAAGCACAAGCTGAGTGAGATCATCTCTCAGAGTTCCCTCAGAGTGAGTTCCTTGTAGACTTCCGTGGGACTATAGCTCCCTCCAGATGGAGTCAGAATAGGACATTTTTAAAGGACAAGCTCCCAACTGCATCAAAATTATATGCCCTTTGCTTTACTAGATAATCCCCGGTCATTAGATTTCCCATAAGGCATTGCAAGCCTGTGTCTCATTCGACAAAAGCAAGTGGGTTTCAACACCTTAAATCTGAATATCCCCAATAAATTATGTTAAATAAGTATTTAAACTTGTTGCAGAGCTTCCTGTTTGTATTTCCTGCTGTCATGGAGCTCCTCTCAGCACGATTGTCTGGCCCCTTGTAATTTCTACCTTCAGCAGGAAATTATATGGGCAACCCAACAAAGTTCATCCGGAACACCCCCTCCGGTGCCCGCCTGACCTTCAGAGCACACTCTTAGCAGATTCCCCTTCTTTGTTATGCTGATTGCAGATGAGGTCAGCTTCTCCCTTTGGCAGGAAGTTGTTCCAGATGACTGGGTGGCAGAGGTCTCTCCCCTCTGACCTTGGGTCATACCGAATGGCTGTTTCGTGGTCATTTCTACGTAGATCCGCAGGAGAAGAGGCACATTGTGACCTTCCCAGTCGGAAGGACACGTCCTGACACTGAATTTCCTACAGGAGAGTATTCCTTAGTCTGGGGGATGAAGGGTAACCTACAGAAGCGATCAGAGATACTGAGGTGACCCGCCACTCTGTAGGCTATATGTGGGAATCATAGCAGCTCACCTGGCTGAGGGCACCTCATGGGCTAGTCAGTTACACAGACCTCACACTTCTTCATTCCCTTTATCCTCGTAACAAACAGAGCAGGTCAAAACTGTTATCTCTCTCCATTGTATAGAGAGAGAAAGTAAAGATGAGAGTATGTTACTCACCTACCATCATAATAAGTAACCAAAACAGAAATGAGATTGGACTCAAGACTATGGTACCGCTCCCCCCGCCAATCCCCCATTTCAGTGACGTCATCTCGCATCTGTGCTCAGGGCCAGCCTAGTGCCTGGGGTGTAGACACAGTGCCTCTGCGGTTCTCAACAGCTCTCCACCGTGTGGACCCTCCCTCGCATGCCTTTCATCCTAGGTTTTAGGAGCTCCAGAAATTCTGGAAGAGAGAACAGTAATTCATAACTTGAGGCGGGAGGGAACTTATAGCAGTACTTCTAAGACAAGCTACTTTGATAGTTTTCAGGGAGCTTTGTTGTTTTGTTGTGGTTTAGCCATAGAGGTGATTAAAGGAGAAAAGGAAAGATACACCCATTTGAACGCAGAGTTCCAAAGAATAGCAAGGAGAGATAAGAAAGCCTTCCTCAGTGATCAATGCAAAAAAATAGAGGAAAACAATAGAATGGGAAAGACTAGAGATCTCTTCAAGAAAATTAGAGATACCAAGGGAACATTTCATGCAAACGTGGGTACAATGAAGGACAGAAATGGTATGGACCCAACAGAAGCAGAAGATATTAAGAAGAGGTGGGAGGAATACACAGAAGAACTGTACAAAAAAGATCTTCACGACCAAGATAATCACGATGGTGTGATCACTCACCTAGAGCCAGACATCCTGGAATGTGAAGTCAAGTGGGCCTTAGGAAGCATCACTATGAACAAAGTTAGTGAAGGTAATGAATCCAGTTGAGCTATTTCAAATCCTAAAAGATGACGCTGTGAAAGTGCTGTACTCAGTATGCCAGCAAATTTGGAAAACTCAGCAGTGGCCATAGGACTGGAATAGGTCAGTTTTCATTCCAATCCCAAAGAAAGGCAATGCCAAAGAATGTTCAAACTGTTGCACAACTGCACTCATCTCACCCAATAGCAAAAAAATATATTCATTTTTAATTGAAGGATAATTGCTTTATAGTAGTTTACAATAGCTCAAAATTCTCCAAGCGGGGTTTCAATAGTACATGAACCGAGAACTTCCAGATGTTCAAGCTGGATGTAGAAAAGGCAGAGGAATCAGAGAACAAATTGCAAACATCAGTTGGATCATCAAAAAAGCAAGAGAGTTCCAGAAAAACATCTACTTCTGCTTTATTGACTGTGCTAAAGCCTTTGACTGTATGGATCACAACAAACTGTAGAAAATTCTTTAAGAGATGGGAATACCAGATCACCTGACCTGCCTCTTGAGAATCCTATATGCAGGTCAGGAAGCAACAGTTAGAACTGCACATGGAACAACAGATTGGTTCCAAATAGGAAAAGGAGTGCGTCAAGGCTGGATATTGTCACCCTGCTTATTTAACTTATATGCAGAGTACATCATGAGAAATGCTGCGCTGGAAGAAGCATAAGCTGGAATCAAGATTTCCAGGAGAAATATCAATAATCTCACATATGCAGATGACACCACCCTTATGGCAGAAAGCCAAGAGGAACTAAGAGCCTCTTGATGAAAGTGAAACAGGAGAGTGAAAAATTGCCTTAAAACTCAGCATTAAAAAAATTAAGATCATAGTATCTGGTCCCATCACTTCATGGCAAATAGATGGAGAAACAATGGGAAAAGTGAGACTTTATTTTCTTGGACTCCAAAATCACTGCAGATGATGACTGAAGCCATGAAGTTAAAAGACGCTTGCTCCTTGGAAGAAAAGCTGTGACCAACCTAGACAGCATATTAAAAAGCAGAGACTTCATTTACTTTGCCAACAAAAGCCTGTTTAGTCAAAGCTGTGGTTTTTCCAGTAGTCATGTATGGATATGAGAGTTGGACCATTAAGAAAGGTGAGCACCAAAGAACTGATGCTTCTGAACTGTGGTGTTGGAGAAGATTCTTGAGGGTCCCTTGGACTGCAAGGAGATCCAACCAGTCCATCCTAAAGGAATATTCATTGGAAGGACTGATGCTGAAGCTGAAACTCCAATATTTTGACCACCTATTGTGAAGAACTGACTCCTTGGAAAAGACCTTGATGTTGGGAAAGATTGAAGGCAGGAGGAGAAGGGGACGACAGAGGATGAGATGGTTGGAATGAGTTTGAGCCAGCTCTGGGAGCTGGTGATGGACAGGGAAGCCTGGCATGCTGCAGTCCGTTGGGTCACAAAGAGTCGGACGTGACTGAGCAACTGAATTGAACTGACTGAGGGAGCTTTGTTGTTTTGTTGTAGTTTAGCCACAGANCAGAGGATGAGATGGTTGGAATGAGTTTGAGCCAGCTCTGGGAGCTGGTGATGGACAGGGAAGCCTGGCATGCTGCAGTCCGTTGGGTCACAAAGAGTCGGACGTGACTGAGCAACTGAATTGAACTGACTGAGGGAGCTTTGTTGTTTTGTTGTAGTTTAGCCACAGAGGTGGTACAGTGCAGGAAGGGAACAGGCCCTACAATTAAAATATCTGAGTGACAGTGCAGTTCAGACTTTAAATTAAATATCAACTGTGCTCAGAACCAGTTTAAAAAAAATTTTTTACACGACTGAACTGAACTCAACATATAATCAGCTTAAGCATTATTATTATCATAAATGTGTTTATTTATTTAGTTGTGGCTAGCAGGATCTTTTAATTGTGTCATGGGATCTAATTTCCTGACCAGGGATCGAATCTGGGTCCCTGCATTGGGAGAGGTGAGTCTGGACTAGTGGACCACCAAGGAAGTCTAAATATTGTTATTTTTCAGTTTATTCATTTTTAATGGAAGGATACTTGCTTTACAATATACTGTTGCTCTCTGCCATACATCAACATGAATCAGCCGTAGGTATACATATGTCTCCTCCCTCTTGAACCTCCCTCCCACCTCCCACCCCATGCCACCCCTCTAGATTGTCACAGAGCCCTGGTTTGTACTCCTGGCATTATTCTCAATGGTGAATAACTGAGAGCATCTCCTCTAAGAGGAGGAACAAAGACAAGGGAGCCCACTTTCGCCACTATCGTTCAACGTAATTCTGGAAGGCACAGGTACGGCAATCAGAGAAGAAAAAGAAATAAAAGGAATCCAGATTGGAAAAGAAGTAAATCTCTCTTTGCAGGTGACAGGACACTATACATAGAAAACCCTAAAGACACCTTCAGAATCAATTTTTAATCAAGGATTGAACTTTGCCACGAAGTTGCTCTTAAAATACCTGCTGTGCCCACTCTAGGTGATTCCCGAGGCTGTGGGTCGATGGAGTCAGCTTTCTTATCTGTTTTTGATTGTCAACGAATCTATTCGTGAGTCTAAAGGCAGAGAATTATCTGCAAAGATACCGCCAGCGCTTATCTTGGATAAACTTTGACAAGAGAATGAGAGAAATGAATTGAGTGAAGGCTGGTCTTTTTCCCATCTCCCTCCTGTGCTGTCCCCTCTCTGTGGGCAGAGGTTAACCCAGGCTGATAAAATTTTAAAGAGTCTATTCTTCCCTAGCGCTTCCTCCCAGGATGCAGAAGCATCCACACACCAGCAAAAGCAACATCTGGAACCTCCTCCTGGGCACCTGCTTGTTCCTCCCCTCCCCTCTCTCCTACTGGAAAGATTGATGGGAAAGACTGATGCAGGAAAGATTGAAGCAGGAGGAGAAGGGGACGACAGAAAATGAGATGGCTGGATGGCATCACCGGCTCAATGGACATGAGTTTGAGCAAACATCAGGAGACGGTGATGGACAGGGAGGCCTGGCATGCTGCAGTCCATGGGATCTCAGAGTTGGACACGACTGAGCAACTGGATTGTCATAGAGCCCTGGATTGAGCTCCCTGTCACTATTCTCGATGGTGAATGACAGAGTATCTCCTCATGGTTGAGGCTGAAAACGAAAACAACCTCTCTCTTGTGCTGTGGGGAAGAGTAAGTTGAAAGGAGGTGTGGTGAGCAGCTGCCTTCCGAAATGTTATCACTCTTTGAGGCCCATCTCCAGAATCTCTTGCTCTGTTATCCTGACCTTCTTCCTTAATCCCGTTACTCTTTCATAGCAGTCGCTCTTTTCAGTTCAGTCGCTCAGTCGTGTCCGAGTCTTTGTGACCCCATGAATTACAGCATGCCAGGCCTCCCTGTCCATCACCAACTCCC
>SJYA01001396.1:483467-495089 GCA_006410615.1 Neotragus moschatus | reverse complement strand
GGAAAAGGCAAAATAACTTTCTCCTACTCCAGCCCTTCACAGGCTTCTTCAGGCTTTTCCGGGCAGCTGTAGCCTCTCTCTTCTCGGATGAATGTCTGCTAATGGATTTCTTGCAAATGCTATTATGGATGTTCTTTCCAGTGTTTTCTCGGAAGGTTTATTCCTGTAAACTCAGTAGTTGTCATGGTAAACTGTAGCTTGGGAATTCCCTGGTAGTCCAGTGGTTAGGACTCCTGTGTTTTCTCTGCTGGGTGTGTGTGTGCTCGGTGTAGGGGCGGGGCGGTGGGGAGGGAGCATGGTTCGATCCCCAGTGGCGAACTAAAATCCCACAATCTGTGCAGCATGGCCACAGATCCAAAGCAGTAAAGACCAGGTCTGAGGTGATGCAGTCCATGTCACAGAGTGCCTTGCCCAAGCGAAATGCTGTTCTAAGCTTTACTGAGAAGAAGTAAGTAAAATGGAGTCCTTAAGAGCTAACAACTTGGTAAGGAAACAGAGATGGGAAAACAACTGCAATTCAAAGTGGCCCAGATGAGGGCTTTAGCAGGAGGATAGGGGCTGGGGGAGGGAGCCCTACTCTGCAGCCCCACCTGCCCGGCTCTGGCTGAAGCGGGGAGGGACACGTGTGGGGAAGAGAGAGAGCCTGGAAGGAGCACTATTTTGCCATTTAGCAGTGGCTGTGGGACCCAGAAAGGTGACGCAGAAAGCACAGGACTTCCTGTCCTGCAGCCTCTAGGCTCTGAGCCAGGCAGCTGCAGGAGGAAGACTGAAGCTAAGGGCCTCACCTTGGAGGCAGGGCGTGGAGTCCCTCCAGATAGAGTAGGTGAGCAGTGGGGAGACAGCCAGCTCAGGGTTAGGTGACTTATATGACAACTAGTCTATTCAATCTGCATGAGGTTATGCCTACACCCGAGGGATGCTTGAACAACCCTCTTCCTCCGGAAAGGAGGAGGCCACTGGAGAGTTTCTTCCATCTGCCTACCTAAAGTGCAGTTGTTCTTTAGCTGCTAAGTTGTGCCAACACTTTTGCAATTCCATGGTCTGTACCCCACCATACTCCTCTGTCCACAGGCTTTCCCAGGCAAGAATACTGGAGTGGGTTGCCATTTCCTTTTCCAGGGGATCTTTTGGACCCAGGGATTGAAGCCACATTCTCCTGCATTGGCAGGTAGGTTCTTTACCACTGAGCCACCAGGGAAGCCCGATAGCAGTTTCATTATTTGACTTTTTTTTTTNAAGGTGACGCAGAAAGCACAGGACTTCCTGTCCTGCAGCCTCTAGGCTCTGAGCCAGGCAGCTGCAGGAGGAAGACTGAAGCTAAGGGCCTCACCTTGGAGGCAGGGCGTGGAGTCCCTCCAGATAGAGTAGGTGAGCAGTGGGGAGACAGCCAGCTCAGGGTTAGGTGACTTATATGACAACTAGTCTATTCAATCTGCATGAGGTTATGCCTACACCCGAGGGATGCTTGAACAACCCTCTTCCTCCGGAAAGGAGGAGGCCACTGGAGAGTTTCTTCCATCTGCCTACCTAAAGTGCAGTTGTTCTTTAGCTGCTAAGTTGTGCCAACACTTTTGCAATTCCATGGTCTGTACCCCACCATACTCCTCTGTCCACAGGCTTTCCCAGGCAAGAATACTGGAGTGGGTTGCCATTTCCTTTTCCAGGGGATCTTTTGGACCCAGGGATTGAAGCCACATTCTCCTGCATTGGCAGGTAGGTTCTTTACCACTGAGCCACCAGGGAAGCCCGATAGCAGTTTCATTATTTGACTTTTTTTTTTTAAGGTTAGTAAGAATGATCTCTCTTCAGCTAGCCCCTATTTAAAATGCAAAGACCATATTATACAGAGTGAAGTAAGTCAGAAAGAAAAACACCAATATAGTATATTAATGCATATATATGGAATTTAGAAAGATGGTAATAATGACCCTATATGTGAGAAAGCAAAAGAGACACAGATGTAAAGAACAGACTTTTGGACTGTGTGGGAGGAGGCGAGAGTAGGATGATTTGAGAGAATACCGCTGAAACATGTATATTACCATATGTGAAATAGATGACCAGTCCAGGTTCGCTGCATGAGACAGGGTGCTCAGGGCTGGTGCATTGGGACGACCCTGAGGGATGGGATGGGGGAGGAGGTGGGAGGGGCTTCAGGATGTGGGACACACATATGCCCATGGCTGATTCATGTCAGTGTATGGCAAAAACCACCACAATATTGTAAAGTCATTAACCTTCAATTAAAATCAGTAAGTTAATTTACAAAAACATAAAATGCAAAGGCCACTAAGGAATTCAATAGCATCATTCACTTCTCTGAGCATCGGCCATCTCCTTCTGCCTCTGCTCCCAGCTAGTGTCAAGAACTATGATGGGTCTGAGGTGTTATCCCTCCTACAAGTTAGTAAGTGAGCCTGTCACAGTTTTGTAGATAAACGGCAGAAGACATGAAACTCCAGAGTCAGAGACAAAGGACTGTGTTATTCGTGATACAGTAAAAAGCCGAGGGAAGTGGAAACCAGGCGTAGCCATGTCTTACAGTTTGTTCAAGACTGTTTCTCTTTCATTCTCCCTTGATCANACTGGAGTGGGTTGTCATTTCCTTTTCCAGGGGATCTTTTGGACCCAGGGATTGAAGCCACATTCTCCTGCATTGGCAGGTAGGTTCTTTACCACTGAGCCACCAGGGAAGCCCGATAGCAGTTTCATTATTTGACTTTTTTTTTTAAGGTTAGTAAGAATGATCTCTCATCAGCTAGCCCCTATTTAAAATGCAAAGGCCATATTATACAGAGTGAAGTAAGTCAGAAAGAAAAACACCAATATAGTATATTAATGCATATATATGGAATTTAGAAAGATGGTAATGATGACCCTATATGTGAGAAAGCAAAAGAGACACAGATGTAAAGAACAGACTTTTGGACTGTGTGGGAGGAGGCGAGAGTAGGATGATTTGAGAGAATACCGCTGAAACATGTATATTACCATATGTGAAATAGATGACCAGTCCAGGTTCGCTGCATGAGACAGGGTGCTCAGGGCTGGTGTACTGGGACGACCCTGAGGGATGGGATGGTGAGAGAGGTGGGAGGGGCTTCAGGATGTGGGACACACGTATGCCCATGCCTGATTCATGTCAGTGTATGGCAAAAACCACCACAATATTGTAGAGTCATTAACCTTCAATTAAAATCAGTAAGTTAATTTACAAAAACATAAAATGCAAAGGCCACTAAGGAAATCAGTAGCATCATTCACTTCACTGAGCATCGGCCATCTCCTTCTGCCTCTGCTCCCAACTAGTGTCAAGAACTATGATGGGTCTGAGGTGTTATCCCTCCTACAAGTTAGTAAGTGAGTCTGTCACAGTTTTGTAGATGAACGGCAGAAGACATGAAACTCCAGAGTCAGAGACAAAGGACTGTGTTATTCATGATACAGTAAAAAGCCAAGGGAGGTGGAAACCAGGCGTAGCCATGTCTTACAGTTTGTTCAAGACTGTTTCTCTTTCATTCTCCCTTGATCAAAACTGACTTTTTCCCCTTGGAGGATGACCTAAATTAATTACTATTTAGGATTCTTCCAATGTGTTACTAACATAACTTTTTGTCAAACACCAGCAAATGGTAGAAGAGACACTTGGGGATAATTTACTGAATCATTTAACAAAAAAAATTACAGGATCTGGGACTCACTTCCCTGGTGGTCCAGTGGCTGACTCCGTACTGCCAGTATAGGGGACCCAAGCTCAATGCTTGGTCAGGGAATGAGAGCCCACGTGGCACAACTCGAGTTTGCATGCTATAACTCAAGATTCTGTATATAGCAATCGAAAGATCCTGCATGCCACAACAAAGACGGATAATGCCGCAACTAAGAGCTGGTCCTGCCAAATAAATAAATATTAAAAAATTCCAGGATCCTACTGTGTATCAGGCTTTATGACAGATGCTGGCGGTAACAAGGGGGCAGACCTGGCCCTCAGGGGGCTTACAGTCTGTGAAGAGAGATAGCTGAATAAAGGTGCAGGAATGATACAGGCCATTGCAGGCTCCGTCAACACCCAAACTGCAAGCGGAAAGTAGCTGGAGCTGGACCAGCCTCTGGGATGGGGATAGGGTGGATCTGGACTGTCAGGTGAATCATCTTCTTCATCGACCTTATTTCACCTAGGATGTATTACATAGTGTCTGCAATGAGTTTTAAAATATGGATCATCATAATGAAATTTGTTAGACTCATTATTATTTATCTTCATATTCAGGAAGTCCGAGGAAGTGTTTACTGTTTGGAAAAACAGGGCGATCTCTATAACCACAGCCCAAATAAGAAGCAGTTTAAAAAATTCTGTGCTCATGAAATGAAAACATTCCACAGCAGTATTGTTTCCTCCTTCACGCTGAGAAATTAAGTTTCGAAACTGACGTAAATATTGGTAATGCTCCTTTGATGAGCTTGAATTCCTCCCAGTGGGGTTAATGAGTTAGGGGTAGTGATGAAAAATAAACATATCTAAGCTGACAGTGAAGGGAGGGTAACAATTCATTTGGCTAGCCATGCTCATGAGTTTGCAAACTCAGATTCGTTATGCAGGATGAGATGGTATATTTGGTCCAGAATAATAACTTCCATAAGGAGCCAGGAAGGTGCCTTTCTCTGGTAGGGAGGTGATCCAGATGAAATGCAGTCTTTTACCTGATCCTTTGTTCAGCTACGCTGGGTCTATTTGCTGGACCGTAACTAGTCTTCCTCCTTGAAGGCCCCAGACACGCTAGTTCCTACATTGGACTGTCCCCTCGCCAAATCACAAGTCCTTCCCGGTGAATGAATTTTCATCTTTCAACATTTGATTAAAGCTTCATCTGCTCAGTAAGGCCATGCCCCAGTGCTCCAGGTATCAGCTTTCGAGTCAAATACAACTAGGTTAGAGTCCTGATTCTATTATCCTGGTGTCTGTATGACTGTGAACAAATACTCTTCAAAGTTTCCTTTTTGAAACTTGGAAAATGAATGTAATAATACCTACTTCATTAGATTGTTGTAAGAATGAATGATATACCCTCAGAAAAGCGCCTCCCACGGGGCATGGCCTCAGGAAAAGTGGGTTCCTGCCCTCTGTGTGATCACAGATCCCACTCCACAGTGAGTTTTTGATTGTCTCTTTCTCCGAATTGATTGCAGTCTCCTTGAGGAGAAGGAATGTATCTTAATTTCATCTTAGCATCTTCTCCACTATCTAGAAATATACTTGACAAGAGAAGGGACTCAGTAATGGTTTAATGAATGAAGAAAGAACAAGTGGACGAGTTAATAAGTGAGTAATTAATAACCGATCTATCTTAGTTCAGTAGCCCTTAAGCTGCTGTTTCTTCAGAGAAGCACTACTTGACTGCCTTCAGGGGATACCTTGGCGTGTGTGTGTGCACACATGTGTGAATGTGTGCATGAGCGTATGTGCACACACGTGTGTGCTGAAGGCGAGGTTAATGGCTGTTGTCTATGTCAAGGCATAAACTGGATTGGAAGTTAATTTTCGCCAGTGATACAAATGTGAAGAGAAATGTAAGTGCTTTTAGAGCTGATCTGGAGGTCCTGGGGGTGGTTGTGCTCAACCTGACTCATGGCATCTGTTTGTTACTGAGAAGTGTTTGGTTCTCATTAGTATTGTGGGAGTGAGCTATGACGCCTAGCCCAGCCTTTCTGTGACTAAANTCGCCAGTGATACAAATGTGAAGAGAAATGTAAGTGCTTTTAGAGCTGATCTGGAGGTCCTGGGGGTGGTGGTGCTCAACCTGACTCATGGCATCTGTTTGTTACTGAGAAGTGTTTGGTTCTCATTAGTATTGTGGGAGTGAGCTATGACGCCTAGCCCAGCCTTTCTGTGACTAAAATTTGATTGTCCGGTATATGAAATAGTATTGTTGACGGTGAATGTCTGCTCTGAGCTGATGACCGCATAGTCTTTTCTTTAATTGTTTGTAACACTAGACCTGGATCATCTGGGGGCGTTTGCTCTTAGATGACTCAGTGGTTATTTCACATTCATCTCTATTCAATTATATATCCATCTCATCCATAAGATATATGACAACTATTGAATTCCTTTAACCCACTAGAGAAAAATCATGTGTTCCCCATCCTAAAGAAGGTCTGGCACGTGGGCAAGCATTCATTCACCAATTCATTCATTCTTATTCATTCAAGGACTATTTATCAAGTCTACTATGAGTCAGGCACTGTTTCAGGTGCTGAACATACAACTGTGAACAAGGCAGCTAAGTTTAGGGTTGGAGCTAAATATATTATTACTGAGGGCCTCCTACGTTCCAGGCACTAAACTGTACTCTGGAGATTCACCAAGGAAAAAGAGAGTTCTGGCTGCGTAGGAAATACATGAATGATGGAATATGCTCACAGATGGGAAGAATGTGAATACCAGTAAGGACAGTTTTCTGCTGCTTTGAGTGTTAACACTTAAGAATCATTGCCCAGGCTTGTACGGTTACATCAATTCTCCACTTCTATCGCCAAGTCATGGCGCCAGGCATCGTGATAGAGAGGTTCAGCAGATATAGCTGGTTAACAACTATAATTTTGAAACAGTTGCCTTAAACTATTCAATACATGACATTCTTTCCTCCTTCTGCTTTTCCATTCTCTGGATTAATCTTGAAACTTGAACTTGGTGTTCAGACCCTGGGTTCTTGTGGACCACAGTTAGAGCTTTCGTCCGTCTGCACCTGCTCAGACCACTTTGGCTTAACTCCTGTCCCAGTTCAGCCAGACCCAGGACTGAGGATGTTCCAACTGACCAACATATTATGAGGCCCTTCCAAACCCAAGAGTAAGATTTGAACAAACCAAATTATTTCAAATCTTATTTCTCAAAATCTTTCTCAAATGCCTGTATCCATTTCTGCTTTATGTCTATATGATCTATTGATCGTATAGAACTGAATCTTTCTTTGATACTTGAGGCTCTTGTACTGCTTTGAAGCTCATCAGCTTAAATCCTTGTCCTTAAACATTATAATAATCCTGATAAAATTTGATATATTTAGAAATCAGCCTATACGTCATTAATACTCTATTCCAATAAATCAAAATGAATTTTTAAAAACTGAAATAGAGCTGATTCACAATGTACTGTCAGTTTCTGGTGCACAGCAAAGTGATTCAGTTGTACATACACATATTCTTTTTATATTCTTTTCTATCGGGATATATAACAAGATATTGAAGATAGTCCCCTGTGCTGTATAATAGGACCTTGTAGTTTATCTGTCCTACATATAACGGTTTGCACCTGCTAATCTCAAACTCCTCATCCATCCCTCTCCTGCAGCCCCTTCCCCCTGGCAACCACAAGTCAATCCTCCATGTCTGTGAGTCCGTTTCTGTTTCACAGGTAAGCTTATTTGTGTCATGTTTTAAATTCCACATATGCTGCTGCTGCTAAGTTGCTTCAGTCGTCTCTGACTCTGTATGACCCCAGAGACGGCAGCCCACCAGGCTCCCTGTCCCTGGGATTCTCCAGGCAAGAACACTGGAGTGGGTTGCCATTGCCTTCTCCAATGCTTGAAAGTGAAAAGTGAAAGTGAAGTCGCTCAGTCGTGTCTGACTCTTAGCGACCCCATGTACTGCAGCCCACCAGGCTCCTCCATCCATGGGATTTTCCAGGCGAGAGTACTGGAGTGGGGGGCCATTGCCTTCTCCGAAATTCCACATATACATGATATATATGGCAAAATTAGTTTATGAAGCACTAATTATCTTGATATCACTGAACAAAGAGGGCTGACTGCCAAGAGATACCAGAGTTCGAAAGAAATAAAGGGGAAGGAGAAATCTGACTTCATTGCAAGTCAGCAACAGAACACGATCCAGGACAGATACCAAATTAGCGGCAGGGGCGGCGAGCCCTATCAGAACCCACAGCTGTGAGAAAATCACCGCCGAATAGTGTGGAATCTGAGCTGGGCCTTGCAGAAGAGCTGGGGTTTCAATAGGAGGAGAGGAGGGGTGAAACCGCAAGCAGGATTGGTGGTGCGAACAGAGCCAGAAGGGCGAAGAGGTGCCCGCCCTGGATAACATCAAAGAGCTTCAGTTTTATTGATCTGGCCAAAGCCTCCATGGCTTTCAGGTGGCCTTTGTGTTACAGGAGAATTTGAGTTCCTAGATAAGAATGACTGGCAGCTTTCAGAAGGCTTCAGTTGAAAAGCAGAGAAATGATGATCCTGGGGGGCAGTTTGTTTAACTCTATAAACCTTGAATCCCTTTGGGTATCGCTCAGAAGAGCCATGCCCTTCATCGGACTTTTTAGGTTTAGCTTCTCTACCAGGGGAAAAAAATGACTCTTTGGCTGCTTAACTCAGGTCACTGAGGCCTCCTCTGGAGAATTACTCTTTGTGGATAATTTCACTCATCGCCAGGCAGATTAAGACCTTCAACTGCAGATAATGACATTTTCCCTGGACTCTTGTTTCTGTGAACGTCACTGTGACAGCTTATATTTGAAAGGTGAATTTGTGTAAGCTATGTGTCTAATGGGATTTTTTTAAAGTTTGGTATGAAAAGTGTTCAGCACAGCTGTGACTCAGAGGGTTTTGATTCTCTACAGTTTTGCAGGAATGACTTTCCTGTTTTAGACAAATGATTGGTTTTGTGCCTAGGAAAGAGTGAAGGCTGGTGCTTGGTACCTGCCTCCTGCTCTGGGTTACACTGGAGAAATACACTTCCACCGGGGAGGGATGGGAGAGGGTTGCTATTGATCAGGGGGTCTGTAGAGGGTGGTCAGAGGAGAGTAGCTGGTGTGAACTCTGATTTAAAATATTGAGATGCCAAGGATGTGTCCAGAAGGATAGTGTGTGTGTGTGTGTGTGGTCACTGTGACCCTGAGGACTGAAGCCCACCAGGCTCCTCTCTCCATGGAATTTTCCAGGCAAGAATACCGGAGCAGGTCGCCATTTCCTACTCCAAGGATCTTCCTGATCCAGGGATCAAACCTGTGTCTCTTGCATCTCCTGCACTGGCAAGGGGATTCTTTACCAACTGTGCCACCTGGGAAGCCCAGAAGGGCAGCACTCGGTGTTAAATCAAAGGGTGGAAATAGGATACATTTGAAAAGTTGGAAGAAGTTTGAGGACTGTGGGAATTCCCTGGTGGTCCAGTGGTTAGGACTGTACACTCCCACTGCTGAGGGTCCAGGTTCAATCTCTGGTCATGCAAGTAAGATCCCACAAGTTGCGCAGTGTGGCCGAGAGAAAAATAGTTAGTTCGAGTACTTAAAGCAGGACAGAGTGCAGTGTGAGGAATGGGTGTAACAGGCAGTTCTTCGAGAAGGAGCTGATGGCCCGATGCCTGGTGTGTGATGCAGCTGTTCTCCGAGGAACCATACGAAGACCGGATTCCATTCTTTTCTGTGGCCTGTGGTGGTGAGGGGGGTGGATCTTGTCTGGGTGATGGGGGGTGTTCAGTGCCAGAATCTCAGTGTAGAAGAAATAGATGGTGTTTCAGGGAAAGTCAGGGTTGGAAGGTGGTGACCCATCATCCTGTGAGCGAAGGTCACTGGGCCAAATGTCCTCAGGGTGAAGTGGTTCATGCATTCCATGTGGAATGAAGGTAGAACTTGAATGGCAGACATTGGGAACGTTGCTTTGATGAATGGAATCTTGAAAGGCAACTTTGAACCGCAGAGACTTCCAGTTAAGTTTCTTTGGGCTTCGCGTTGGACATATTCAAGGATGCTCAGGTGAAATCAAGTGTTTTTGTCTGTTTTTGTCTTGTGTGTGTGTGCGCACCCTTGTGCGTATATCTGAACAGAAGGGGTGTGGCTAGAGACAGGCCAGAACAGGACTGTCTAAAGCAAGGGCTCTAGAACCTGGGTCCATGGGGGCATTTCCTTTATAGTCTGCAGCTTGGCATTATAACCTTGAAGGAAAGGGCTCTCTAAATCCAGGGTTGCTATTTTGAGTAGCTCCAGGGAGGCAGCCAGATCTCATGATCGTGAGGTATTAAACCCTCTTGAAGTCATGTCTCTAAGCCCAAGTAGAGTGCCTCCTGTCATATGGCACCATTGCTCACGGCAGGGTCCATTGAAATAGCTATGTGTACATGAATAGGTTTTGGGCAACATGTCCCATCCCTGCCCACCCCTTCACTGCTTGCATCTATTTGAGGAATTCCTCAGTTTGTGAGAACCTGCCCCTTATTATAGAAGTAAAAGATGACAATCGACACTCACTTTCCCAGACTCCTTTGCACCTAGGGAATATGACCTATGCTCAGCCAAGCAGACGCATCTCCCTGGAGCAGAGCTTCTCAACCACCATGCTGTGGCAAAGCAATAGACTGTGAACAGGTCATAGGAAGCCTGAGATAGGGAGTTCCTCCGTCCTTGGAAGTGTCAAAGCTCCTGGACATGTCACCTCTGGCTACAGCATCCTTGTTGTACCCCAGGCACCGTAAAAAAACAATTTTCTGTAGGGCCGTGGCATGAAAAAGCTGTGAGACACTGGACTGGGAAACTGAACTGGGATTGGTGGCACAGTTACAGAGACCTTGGGATCCGAGGTTCTCTCTGTGACTCAATGGTTGCTGCAAGAGACCGTGTCATGGGTTGCCCTGGCGGAATGTTTTCTCCTGGGATCACTTCTATAACATAGTTCTCCGTCCCTTCAGCTAATACTTAAAAAATTTTTTAATAGATTAATTTTCTGTTTCAATCAGTCAGCATTCTAGAAGAGCTGTACAGTAACAGAAGACAGAAACTCTATGAGAGGGGAACCAGGTAGGAGAGTACTGAATACTTCTTCCCATTCAAGGTAAATCTGAGCCAACGGAGCCCTTTGTTGGACAAAAATATTCCTGAATAGGTCACACACACTAAAATTTGGAGCTTTAGGAGACTTTGAAGACAGTTGTAGTTCAGTCATAATAAGCCAAAGTGAAAGGGCTCCCAGGCTCCCATAGTTACTGGAAAAATGGCGAAGTCTGGCTTATTTCTATTGTCTGAGTGGGTATTTCCTTTAGCAATGCCATCTCTCACTTTTTAACAAAAACTTGGACCATTTGAGTGTCTAGCTGTTCCTGGCATTCCCTTTTCCATAGGAAAGAATGCTTTTAATGGCTTTAAGCTAAAGCAAATACTTTTACCCCCCCCACGCTTGCTAAATGGGCCAAATATGTTTTTCGCTTCCTTGGAATTTTCTTGTATTTTATTTGTTTTTGAAGGTGGAGCGTGCCAGACAACTAAGCAGATTGTTGTGTAAATTGCACATGGATTAGCAAAAAGCCTTAGAGTGTCAGAAGGTCTAGATAAAGCAATTAAAAGAGTATTTACAAAGAATTACTTAAAAATTTTTTTTTGTTTGTTTCTTTTGTTTTGTTTTTAAGCCAAAGTCTCTTAAGGAGACTCTGAAGATTCTTGCAGTTCAGTCCTAAGAAGCCAAAGTGAAAGGGCTCACAGGCTCCCATAGTTACAGGAAAAATGGTGAAGTCTGGCTTATTTCTATTAGTTTTAAGTGATGCCTGGGGATGCAAATTGGGGTGTGGGAGGGGTGGTGGGAGGAGTTACCGAGGGTGGGGGGATTCTTTGGGGGGGGGATGAGGATGTTG
>SJYA01001396.1:460637-483368 GCA_006410615.1 Neotragus moschatus | reverse complement strand
TGGGAGGAGTTACCGAGGGTGGGGGGATTCTTTGGGGGGGCGATGAGGATGTTCATCACCCTGATAGGAGTAAACAGACCTCAAAACTAATTAAATCATACGATTTAAGCACTTGCAGTCTGTTCTATGTCAATTGTAGCCCAACAAGGTTGTTTATAAATGAAACAAATGAAACACCAGTTCATGAAAAGACCGTGTAAAAAGTTAGGGAGAGGAAGCCAAAGGATCAGCAACTCTGCTGACCGAGCTCTTCCAAATGACCAGAGAGCATATGGAAAACATTATTTTGAAAAAGCTGCCCACTCAGCTCACAGGTGATCACCACATCGGAAGACCTACGCCACGACCAAATGTCATTCCCTTATGAGCGGCAGTTCCAAAGCCTCCTCTTGGGTCTGCTTTCTCTAAACTCTGCTTAGGCTTTCTTGATCATCTCTGCCTAACATAGGAGATGGGCCTTTCTTGTGTTTGAAAAAATTTACCCATTTATTTTTCAGAGGACTACAGCAAGGATTTATGTCTATTAAACATAATTCTATAATTGATCTGAAGGTTCTTGGACTGTGTGAATTATAGATCAAGCTTTTGACCGTAAATCTAAGGCACTGCTCAGATTATGTTTCACAAGAATTCCTGGAGTTTCATCCTATCGGCTGTCGTATTGAATAAAAGAGAGAGAATCAGAGGCTGAGTGCCTACTGAAGTTGATTAGAAGCAGGGTGACCATGTAATTTATTATCCAGAGACTTGAGAGTTTAAAAAGCCACTATTGATTGGTATCTATGTTGACAGCAGAGAAATAAAGTAGGACTGTTCCTGGTCACCCTCCTAGAAGACTCTGACTTTCTAAAAGTAGAAGCTGATGAGCCCAGGTCACCCTTTCTGTGTGCTGGGGAGTAAAGCAATGTGCATACAGACCAAGGCAGCTAGATCTCAGTCCATCCGGTGGACTTGCTTTACTTGGAGCTGGAGGGAGAAGTGGGCAGTGGAGGTGAAGAAAGGAAGGCAGGGATTACTCAGAGATTTCAAGGACCAAGTCAGTCACTGGTGACATGGATTGATTACTCCTTTTAAGACCTTAGGGTGAATCTTTCCTTATTCCTTTGACCTGAGAAACATCACAGCTATATTTAAGCAAATCCTTGCACAATGGCAACATATTCAGCCTCCTATATTTGAAGAAAAAACTGGTTAGGACAAATAGAACTTTTCTTCAGTTAAGCTTCCTAAATCTACCATGATCTTTGCAGAAAGTAAAATTTAAGTGGACTCTTTTGGTTATTTCTTTTATTGATTTTTTAAATTACAATTTAAAAAAAAATAGCTTGTACTTCCTTTGTTGCCACTGCCTAATGCCAGCTGCTCTAAGTAGCTAGAATTTGGAAATGAAAGAGTAGATGGCAACATCACAGAGATGAGAGTTACAAAGATTTTCAATATGAAAATATATTTAATATCCTGCCTGGGTATTAAAATGACAAGCTGTGTCTTGGATAAGCTTTCATGAGACCATGATAATTAGTTTTTATTACATTGTATTGAACAGCTTTTCCTAACATGTAGCCTTTTCCAAACAAGGTGGTGTGCAAGGCTGTGTATGACTTTAGTCTTGCTTATCTCGCTAGCTTCATCTCTCAGTCTTTGCTTGACTCACACTTCAAATTCTAGCAATATTAAACATCTTGTAGTACCCTGTGTCTCACATAGAAGATTTTAGAGTCTTTGAACAGCTCTTTATTGCTCAGTCCTTTTTGTTGCTATGTTCTTTTTTAGAGAATGTATTCTACTTTATTCCTCCTCTAAACATTCAGTGGTCACTGTTTCCAGGAAGCCCTTCCTAATTCTTTTCCTTAATTCTCCCTTAGTTACTCTAGGACTCCTTTTCTCTGCTTCCTTAATATGCATGCAACTCTCTATTCCTACGTATTGTCTTATCTTACAGTTATATATGGAGAAAAACAAATCTGACTCCATACTGAATCTGTTTCTTTTTACTCTGCCCTTTATATTCTATTGTTTTTCCTACAGGTTAAGAATGTGGTCTATAGCCTGAAATATCCAGGAAAGCCCATTCTCAAGGTTCTGACTTTTAAAGGTATAACACTTTTTCCGTTTATACAGAGATTAAGCTGAAGAACAGGGAATAACTCCATCTTGCTGGAGGTTTATAGGAACATTGTGACCAGACCAATGTGGACAGCTGCAAGAGCAAAGAATACCAGCACCAAGATGCTTGCAACAACCATCCACACCTCCTACCCTTTTAGTGCAAAAGAAGCCTAAATTCTAATCAGGGAATATGGTTCTTTGGGACACTAGTTCATCACCTTCTCTGCCTGCTGGCTTTTGGAATAAAGCTACCATTTCTTGCCCCAACAACGTGTCTCTTGATCTACTGGTGTGTTGATCATGTGGGGAGCAGTATGAGCTTGGATTCAGTAACAGTTATAAGGTTTTATATTTGTATCTGATGTATACTGAACAAGCATCTAGAATACTGAATCTAAAATAGAATGTTTTCTGTCTGTCTGTCTCTCTAATGGCTGGCACAGTTGACCCAGAGTAGGTGTTTCCAAAACCTAATAAAATTGTACATGAACCTGAGAAAACAACCAGTTGAAATCTTTCCAAGAAAGACAGGTGTGCAAATGATTCCAGCCGAGAGTAGGTGCAATGCTGTTTACTTTAGCTGCTCTTGAGCCAGCTTTGCTTTCTCGTTTCCTCAGAGTAAATATGTGAACATATTTGATAGGAGCAGATGCATAGAATTTAAGTGCGGTGGTGCTATCATCAGATCAAAATAACACAGGCTTTGTTGACCCCACAATGTTGGATTCATTTTTAGCTATTAGTTTATTTCATGTCAGTTTCCATTTTTTCTTGGAACTGAGAAATAACATATATTTAACTGCACATTTTAAAGGAAAAAGATGGTAATATAATGGATAGGAAGTGTTACTTCCAAACTGCTATTAATGAGAGTGCAAGGTTTATTTTTCCAGTATGCTTTTTGAATGAGAAACCACTGAACACTGTTGGACAGCATCTTTAGTTTTGAAGAAGTACATTACCCCAAGTAGCAGGGGTTTGAAAAGACTGGAGGAGAAATGATTAGAAACTAATCATTAGTTCGAATATATTTAGTTTTTAAACTTTCCAAAATCTTAGTGGTTATTATGTGTTCAAACGGTAAGCTTAAAAAATATATTATTCCAAAAGGTGAGAATCAGGACTTGAAGTTTGTATAATATGTTTCCTAAATTAATGACACTAGAAGGTTAGCAGAAAGCAGGCAATGACACCCCACTCCAGTACTCTTGCCTGGAAAATCCCATGGACGGGAGAGCCTGGTGGGCTGCCGTCTATGGGGTCTCACAGAGTCGGACATGACTGAAGCGACTTAGCAGCAGCAACAGCAGCAGGGTAGTCTAACCTGACTTCTGATTGCGGAAGACAAGGTTAAGCAATCTGATTGTTACCAAACCCGAGTTAATGTGCCTGACATACAGTGAGGACAAACTGAAACATGGGAGTTTGAAGCAGAGAAAGGTNTGCTGGAGGTTTATAGGAACATTGTGACCAGACCAATGTGGACAGCTGCAAGAGCAAAGAATACCAGCACCAAGATGCTTGCAACAACCATCCACACCTCCTACCCTTTTAGTGCAAAAGAAGCCTAAATTCTAATCAGGGAATATGGTTCTTTGGGACACTAGTTCATCACCTTCTCTGCCTGCTGGCTTTTGGAATAAAGCTACCATTTCTTGCCCCAACAACGTGTCTCTTGATCTACTGGTGTGTTGATCATGTGGGGAGCAGTATGAGCTTGGATTCAGTAACAGTTATAAGGTTTTATATTTGTATCTGATGTATACTGAACAAGCATCTAGAATACTGAATCTAAAATAGAATGTTTTCTGTCTGTCTGTCTCTCTAATGGCTGGCACAGTTGACCCAGAGTAGGTGTTTCCAAAACCTAATAAAATTGTACATGAACCTGAGAAAACAACCAGTTGAAACATTTCCAAGAAAGACAGGTGTGCAAATGATTCCAGCCGAGAGTAGGTGCAATGCTGTTTACTTTAGCTGCTCTTGAGCCAGCTTTGCTTTCTCGTTTCCTCAGAGTAAATATGTGAACATATTTGATAGGAGCAGATGCATAGAATTTAAGTGCGGTGGTGCTATCATCAGATCAAAATAACACAGGCTTTGTTGACCCCACAATATTGGATTCATGTTTAGCTATTAGTTTATTTCATGTCAGTTTCCATTTTTTCTTGGAACTGAGAAATAACATATATTTAACTGCACATTTTAAAGGAAAAAGATGGTAATATAATGGATAGGAAGTGTTACTTCCAAACTGCTATTAATGAGAGTGCAAGGTTTATTTTTCCAGTATGCTTTTTGAATGAGAAACCACTGAACATTGTTGGACAGCATCTTTAGTTTTGAAGAAGGACATTACCCCAAGTAGCAGGGGTTTGAAAAGACTGGAGGAGAAATGATTAGAAACTAATCATTAGTTCGAATATATTTAGTTTTTAAACTTTCCAAAATCTTAGTGGTTATTATGTGTTCAAACGGTAAGCTTAAAACATATATTATTCCAAAAGGTGAGAATCAGGACTTGAAGTTTGTATAATATGTTTCCTAAATTAATGACACTAGAAGGTTAGCAGAAAGCAGGCAATGACACCCCACTCCAGTACTCTTGCCTGGAAAATCCCATGGACGGGAGAGCCTGGTGGGCTGCCGTCTATGGGGTCTCACAGAGTCGGACATGACTGAAGCGACTTAGCAGCAGCAACAGCAGCAGGGTAGTCTAACCTGACTTCTGATTGCGGAAGACAAGGTTAAGCAATCTGATTGTTACCAAACCCGAGTTAATGTGCCTGACATACAGTGAGGACAAACTGAAACATGGGAGTTTGAAGCAGAGAAAGGTTTATTGCAGGGCCATCCTAATGGCAGAAAGTAAAGAGGAACTAAAGAGCCTCTTGATGAAGGTGAAAGACAAGAGTAAAAAAGCTGGCTTAAAGCTCAACATTCAAAAAACTAAGGTCATGGCATCCAGTCCCATCACCTCATGGCAAATAGATGCGGAAAATATGGAAACTGTGACAGACTATTTTCTTGCACTCTAAAATCACTGTGAACAGTGACTGCAGTCATGAAATTAAAAGACGCTTGCTCCTTGGAAGAAAAGCTATGACAGCATATTAAAAAACAGAGACATCACTTTGTCAACAAAGTACTGTCTAGTTAAAGCTATGGTTTTTCCAGTAGTCGTGTATGGATGTGAGAGCTGGACCATAAAGAAGACTGAGTTTTGAAGAACTGATGCTTTCAAATTGTGGTGCTGGAGAAGACTCTTGAGAGTCCCTTGGACTTCAAGGAGATCAAATCAGTCAATCCTAAAGGAAATTAGTCCTGAATATTCATTGGAAAGACTGATGCTAAAACTGAAGTTCCAATACTTTGGCCATCTGATCCAAAGAGCCAATTCATTGGAAAAGCCCCTGATCCTGGGGAAAATTGAGGGTAGGAGGAGAAGGGGGCAACAGAGGATGAGATGGACACGACTCATGGACACGACTTTGAGTAAACTTCAGGAGATAGTGAAGGACAGGGAAGTCTGGCATGCTGCAGTCCATGGGGTCAAAAAGAATAGGACGTGACCTAGTGACTGAACAACAAACCAGCCAGTCCTAGATGGCTCCATGCAAAATGACTATACTAAGAGTAACTGAAATCACTGAACAGGGTATGGCTAAGGTAAAGAAATTGAAGTTCTAATTATTTAATCCTTTTACATTGTTATAACATCAGCTTTTACAGGAGAGTTGGAAATCCCTTCCCTGTGATATACACACATGGCCAAAAAGCTTTTGGTTTTCTGGAATTGTTTAAATTTTCAAGTAGTCTGAGTGTAAATTAGAGGCATTAAAGTTTTGGCTAGTATTGACAAGTTCAGGCAGATTATTAACATATATTCCATTTAAGGTATTACTTTCTGGAAGGCAGTAAATATGCACTTATAAAGCTNATGGCCAAAAAGCTTTTGGTTTTCTGGAATTGTTTAAATTTTCAAGTAGTCTGAGTGTAAATTAGAGGCATTAAAGTTTTGGCTAGTATTGACAAGTTCAGGCAGATTATTAACATATATTCCATTTAAGGTATTACTTTCTGGAAGGCAGTAAATATGCACTTATAAAGCTTTCCTTTATGAAACATACAGAGAAATATTTGATCAATGCTTTGTGTGATAGTGGTGGTTGTTGAGGATTACATAAAAGTGCAGATAATTATGATGAACATAATTTCTTCTAAGCAGAGAACCAGTTTGGCTCTTAACTAGAGCTATTGCCTAATCAGTCAAACCAAGAGCCAGAATGGCTAAGGTATGGATTTATTAAGGGCGGCAGAGACATGTACTAAGCTACAAATGACCTTAGTAATAGGCATTTGGATTTCACATAACTTAGAGTAGTATAGCATTGTAAAAAGAGATCAAAAAGATCACACAGAACTAATTGTGTACAGATTTGTAAATTATACAGTAAGGCTACTCATTTCAGTTACATTGGCAAAGTCGATTACATATAATTGCAATTCTGGCTCACGTGCCTGCATAATATAAATTTTACTAAAAGTTTACTATGTAGAGCAAGTTTCAGCACATGGTAATGATTTTAAAGTAAATTTATAACTATATCATACAAATTTTTTTTTAAATTACTTTCACATTTTGATAAAACTTTACATACCTCCAAATAGGAAACATGTCCAACTATTCTTAGGATCCACAAATCTGCTATATTTTCTCTGAAACCAAACAGAAGTGTTATATTTAACTACCAATAAGTCATATATCAATAACCTCAGGTATTCAGATGACACCACCCTTATGGCAGAAAGTGAAGAGGGACTAAAAAGCCTCTTGATGAAAGTGAAAGTGGAGAGTGAAAAAGTTGGCTTAAAGCTCAGCATTCAGAAAACGAAGATCATGTCATCTGGTCCCATCACTTCATGGGAAATAGATGGGGAAACTGTGGAAACATTGTCAGACTTTATTTTTGGGGGCTCCAAAATCACTGCAGATGGTTATTGCAGCCATGGGATTAAAAGACGCTTACTCCTTGGAAGAAAAGTTATGACCAATTTAGATAGCATATTCAAAGCAGAGACATTACTTTGCTGACTAAGGTCTGTCTAGTCAAGGCTATGGTTATTCCAGTAGTCATGTATGGATGTGAGAGTTGGACTGTGAAGAAGGCAGAGCGCCAAAGAATTGATGGTTTTGAACTGTGGTGTTGGAAAAGACTCTTGAGAGTCCCTTGGGCTGCAAGGAGATCCAACCAGTCCATTCTGAAGGAGATCAGCCCTGGGATTTCTTTGGAAGGAATGATGCTGAAGCTGAAACTCCAGTACTTTGGCCACCTCATGCGAGAGCTGACTCATTGGAAAAGACCCTGATGCTGGGAGGGATTGGGGGCAGGAGGAGAAGGGGACAACCAAGGATGAGATGGCTGGATGGCATCACTGACTCGATGGGCGTGAGTCTGAGTGAACTCCAGGAGTGGTGATGGACAGGGAGACCTGGCGTGCTGCGATTCATGGGGTCACAAGAGTCGGACACGACTGAGCGACTGAACTGAACTGAAGTCATATATCAAGATGAAATACCAGCTTTGTTTTTTTAAAACTCAGTTCTTACAAACCTCTTTGCTGAACACGTTTATTAGGTGTTCTAATTCATGAATATGACAAAAATCTGTAAATGTGGCCGAGAGGAGCTACCCTGCGTCCGAGGTCAGTGGCGGTCGGGAGGAGACACCTCATGTCCAAGGTCGGGGCGGTGGCCGAGAGGAGCTACCCTGTGTCCGAGGCCAGGGGTACCCCGAAGAAGCCACCTCGCGCCCAAGGCCAGGGGCAGTGGCCAGGAGGAGCAACCTGAGGAGCAGTGGCTGCGCGGGTGCAGGAGGGCCTAGAGGAGCTATACCACGTTGAAGGTCAGGAAGGGCGGCCTTAAGGAGTTACCCCTTGTCCAAGGTAAGGAGCAGCGGCTGTGCTTTGCTGGAGCAGCCATGAAGAGATACCCCATGCNTGCTCAAATGAAGCAGTTTTACTTATACCTACTGGATTTATTGAAATTCTATGTGAGCTTTCCTTTGAGGAAAGAGATATAAGGTAAAAAAAAAAAAAATGCAAACCAGTAGACTAGATAAAAATTAAGGTTATGGTTCTAGAATTAAATTATTTTACTCCAAGCAATTAAATGGGTCTGACATGAAATGGCTCTCAAGAAATCTCTGTTGAATGAATGGGGTTCCTGCCTTTAGAGAATTTATAACCTGATGAAAAATCTTCCTCATTTTAAAAAGTACTGTAGTTCAAATAATGCTTCTTTTATCCTATTACCACTACACTTTCAAGTGTTTCTTAATCTTTGAATTTTGTAAGCAGCAAAAGAAAATGTCTATTCTTTATCTTCAAATGTACCCATACTAAAATCATCCCATTTAGATAAATATCAGATGACAAATTGCAGGCTATGATTGTTAGAAGTCTCATCATTAATTTGTCTAGCACCTGTAATAGATATAGTCTAGAAATACTGAACTTACTGTATAAATATGGGACATTTTGGTAGAATAAATAGAAATCTTTCTTTATAGAAAGAAAGCTCTCCCAATGACGTGTACATGAGTACAAATGAATATATCTTAGTATGTTTTCTAATGAACTTTGAGAAAACTTTCAATGAGTTCACATTAGAACAAGTGTAGAAACCTATGGAGTTGAAACAGTGTTGAGTTGGCAGCTAAGCAACAATTCCATAGTAGACTGGAACTATGATTTATAAGTCACTGAAAGAAAATCTAAAAGGAAAGAAGGAAGAAATTCTGACATATGAGACAGCAAGGATCAACCTGGTGAACATCATGCTAAGTGAAATAAACAGATCACAAATACTGTATAATTTCACCTTTATGTTGTTTAGTCTCTAAGTCGTGTCCAACTCTTTGTCACCCCACGGAGTGTAACCCACCAGGCTCCTCTGTCGAAGAGATTTCCCAAGCAAGAATACTGGAAAGGGTTGCCTTTTCTTCTCCAGGGAATGCTTCTGACCCTGGGATTGCACTGGTGTCTCTTATGTCTCCTGTATCAGCAGGTGGATTCTTTACCACTGAGCCACCTGTGGCACATGGGTTTAGTTGCTCCTGGGTATGTGGGATCTTACCAGACCAGGAATCAAACCAGTGTCCCCTGCATTGGCAGGGTTTTTTTTAAACATTTAAAGTGCTTTTCTCATAGACAGCACTGTAGTTAGGTCTTGCTACTTTAAATCAACAATCTGTGTCTTTTTTTGTTTTTGTTTTTTGCCTGTGCTGGGTCTTTATTATTGCGGCTCGTGAGCTCGTCATCATGGCACGGCGGTTTCTTTTTTAGTTGCAGTGCGCAGGCTTAGTTGCCCTGTGGCCTGTGGGATCTCACTGTCCGAACCAGGGATCAAACCTGCATCTCCTGCATTGCAAGGTAAATTCTTAACCACGGGACCCCCAAAGAAGTCCCACATATTCCTCAAACTTAAAGACAGAATTTCCACATCACATACTTCCCATTAACTAGTAAAACAGGTTATGAGAATTTTAGAGTTTACAAAATGGAAGTAAAAGCTTCTTTCCAAATCTTTGAAAAAGATTCCATGTTTAAAAAATCACAGCTCCGAAGTGCATAACCAAAGCTGAAGACCAGAGCGTCCAATCCAGTTTTGATGTTTGCTTCAAATATATTAATAGATTCAAAGAGTTTATCAAATAATCTTGCTCAACCCACACGATGCTTTCCTGAAAGAGGAAGCAGCCTTCTCTCTCACAGAACCCAGTTGCCTCGGATCACCTTGGTTTTTGAAGAATTACTGGTTTGGCTGGGATCCCACTTTCAGAACACAATTNATCCAGTTTTGATGTTTGCTTCAAATATATTAATAGATTCAAAGAGTTTATCAAATAATCTTGCTCAACCCACACGATGCTTTCCTGAAAGAGGAAGCAGCCTTCTCTCTCACAGAACCCAGTTGCCTCGGATCACCTTGGTTTTTGAAGAATTACTGGTTTGGCTGGGATCCCACTTTCAGAACACAATTTCTTGCTGCTGCTAAGTCACTTCAGTCATGTCTGACTCTGTGTGACCCCATAGATGGCAGCCCACCAGGCTCCCCCGTCCCTGGGATTCTCTAGACAAGAACAATGGAGTGGGCTGCCATTTCCTTCTCCAATGCATGAAAGTGAAAAGTGAAAGGGAAGTTGCTCAGTCGGGTCCGACCCTCAGTGACCATGGACTGCAGCCTACCAGGCTCCTCCTTCCATGGGATTTTCCAGGCAAGAGTACTGGAGTGGGGTGCCATTGCCTTCTCCGACACAATTCCTTAGATCTGGCAAACTTGAATTGTGGATTGAAGATTGCTTGGCTTGTTTGAACGGATTCTCTGGTTTACTCTCTGATGTGGCCTCATGTAAAATGCACTTTGTCCCCCTCCCCCACCCCAAGGAAAGCTGGGCACCACACGCACCTACTTCACTGTCTCTTGGGCATCGTACTTAATCACACTTAGACTAGACCGTAAGCAATGACTATAGATCCAATGTTCCAGACAGTGAAATAGCTGCAATACCACCGTGGGGCTGTGATGGGAAATTTGGGATCTGCAACTCTATGGAATGTATAGCCATAGAAAGAAAACTTCTTGTTAGAAGTCCAAGGTTCAAATGCCTGACCCAAGATCTATTTCATATGGGTCCTGGGGGAAAACCAATTAATTGTTTTCTGAGGCAATGAATCCAACCCTAAAATGAGGACAATAACAACTTTGCTCATGAGTTGATATAAGGATTATAATGAAATGTATGTCAGAATGAGTTGTCAGCCACAGAGCGTCGTATGCACATGTACTTACACACACCATACATGTATGTATTGCTGTTGTGGTCAGTGATGATGAGTAGGGTAGGGGGCCTGTTGAAAGACTCCAAGGTCTGAAAGAATCTGTAGCCTGCTGGCCAGTACATCCGAACGTAATGTTTTGCTACTGTTGCTGATCAAACAACTATAAACTTCTGCTCTCAATATTTTCAGAGCATTGAAACTGAAAAAACACAGTTTTCATGTCCCGTTTGGATCTATAGTCATTGCTTATGGTCTGATCTGAATGTGGTTAAGCAATGCCCAAGCGACAGAGAAGCAGGTGCATGTGGCACCCAGCTTCCTTTGTTACTGCGGGAGCTTCCGCCCAGGACTGACCTCCATCTCTGGGTTGGAGGGAGTCCCTTGTAGCTACCGCAAACTGGTCAGCCTGCAGGAGATCCAGACACCCCGTGAATTCCTTACCTTGCAGGGTGGTGCCAGCCCTGGGGCCAAGAGGGCATGCTTACTCCTGCGATCTTGGCTGGCCAGTAAAAGATGATTATGGCCCTGCTTGCTGTGTGGGAGGCAGGGACATGATGACAGTCTGCCTTGACAGATGGCAGGCATGTGTTCCTGTGCTAACAAGAATTCCTTGATGGATCATCAAAAGGCATTTATTTCCCTTTTGGGGACTGGACCTTGTAGAAGCTTACTCCTAGGTCTGGGGCTTCAACATCTGGGTTTCATCGTCAGTCGACCTATCCTCAAACAAGAGATCTGGAAAGAAACGCTTTTCCAGAAGTCATAAACACGCTATTGACTTTTACTTCCTACTGTTAGCCCTTCCTCACTACCCGCCCAGCAGTTTCCCATGAATAGTAAATATGTGTCTTAGGCTAACTGGACTAAACTGGTTTGTCAGATCTACTTACAAGCTCCTTTTAGTTTATTTGTTTGCTAAACTTCAATTCTGTGTGTGCTATGTTAATACTTTTTGGGGCTTAGATTAAAAAAAGTATATAAATCGCAATGCTCCCATCAATACAACAATAATAAAATAATAATAATCCATTTCCAGACTCTGTTGTCAATCAGATGTTTCATACATATGATCTGATTTAATGCCCATAATGTTCCAGAGTAGGCATTATTATCTCCCTTTTACCCATGAGGCTTAGAGGGTACAATAATTTGTTTAAATCTACATAGTAATTAATAGACCTGGAATTGAAATCTAGGTAGGTTTAAATCCAAGAGTACATTCTTTTCACTATATCATCCTGGATCTTGAATCTTTCCTTACTCTTTGGCATGGCATTGGAAATCATTACTATCTTTGAGTTTAAGCTCAGAGTCCTTTTAGTTTCTCTGTGCAGGGCTGGACCATAGGATACAGGTGGCTTCAAATTTTACAAACCAGCCTGTTTCTAGAGAGCATACTATGAAGCAGATTGTCATGAATTTCACTAAACACCCAGAGTTAGTCCAGATAATATTGATAGTGAGAAGGAAACACAAATACCATGAACAGTGTCAAATGGTAGATGGACTCCACGTTCTGCCTCCCTCCAGACCTCCTTGTAGTAGCCAGAGTAAGCATTCAAAAAACACAACTTTGTATGATTATACCTTGACCACAATGTATAAATTCGCTTTCATCTGTGTCATTGTTCTTAAGTTAACGGCAGCCTCCCCCAGTATGGCTTAGCTGGTAAAAATTCACCTGCAATGTGGGAGATCTGGGTTCGATCCCTGGGTTGGGAAGATCTCCCAGAGAAGGAAACAGCTACCCACTTCAATATTCTGGCCTGGAGAATTCCATGGACTGTATAGTCCATGGGGGTCACAAAGAGTTGGACAGGATTGAGTGACTTTCACTTTCCCCCAATAGACTTTAGGCTGTATATGAGCAGGGAGCATCTCTCTTTTGTTTGGCCCTGAATCCTGTACTTAACGGTCCCTAGTTCTTTAACACACCAGGCTTGATCCTGACTCCAGGCATCTGTGTTGATTGTTCCTTCTGCCTGGAAAGCCACCTTCCTCCCCACTGTGCCTGCATGCCCCTCGCTCATCTCATGCAAGATTCGGCTCAAATGTCCCTTATTCAAGAGCCCTCCCTGACCACTCTTTCTAAAATGACACCCCCTGCCCCTACCCCAAGTCCATCGCTTCTTAATCCTTTGCTTTTTTTAAATTAAAAATTGTTTTTCCTAGCACTAATCACTGACTGATATAATATGTTATATTATTACCGAAAAAGTCTGTCTTCCTTCACTAGATTGCTTAGCTTACCAAGGGAAGGGACTTATTTTATTTCCTGCTGCATCCGTAGTCCTTAACACTGTGCCTGGAGATAGTAGGTGCTGAGTAAATATTTGATGATCTAATCAATTAATACAACTGCAACGCAGGAGGCCTGGGTTCGATCCCTGGGTCGGGAAAGAAAGCCCTGGAAAAAGAAATGGCAACCCACTACAGTATTCTTGCCTAGGAAATCCCATGGACAGAGGAGCCTGGCAGGCTACAGTCTATGGGGTCACAGAAAGGTGGACACGACTGAGTGACTAAACCATCACCAATCGATGAATAAATAATTTAATTAAGATTTATTGAATTCACAAACGCCTCCTTCAATCCCATCAGCAGCAGACACTGCTGGAACGCTGTGCCACAACCCTTCTGCCCAGTTCTGCCTATAACTGTGGTGGGAGTGGGGTGGGGGGAGCAAAATTTCTGTGCACGTGGACTCTGGTTCACTTCACCTGCAGGCTGAGTCCCCTGTTTCTCTGCATGAGGCTTTCTCAGAAACTGTGTGGGGAGTTGCCTCACAGCCTGGAAGTACTGGAGAGTTACAGCCCAGAGGCAACCCTCCAGCCCCAGGAAGGGAGTCAGGGGTAAGTGCCAGGGTGCCCTTCTTCAGAGGGACAGCGAGTACCTTCTCCAGAACTGCTCTGAGTCTCCAGCAGGGCTGTGTCCACAGGGGCAAGCAGCTCAGGAAGCCCTCTTCACGGCGTTCCCTCCGCCTTCCTTGCTCTGGCGTCCTTGCTGTTGCCCAGTCTCTCAATCACGTCTGATGCTTTGTGACCCCATGGGGCATCCTTGGGTCATCTTTTAAACTATTTGCCCTCAAATCTTTGCATCAGGAAAACCCAAACCAAGGCACGGTCCTCTTCAATACTAGTGTCAGTGATTCAGAAGTGACTCTGTCAAATTTGCATGAATATTAGCAATCTTGTTTGTTTACACTGGGTTTTATAGGACCAAATGCTTCAACTTAGGCTGATTAACAAGTTGCCTCACAGAATAACGAGCCAAATAAGATACTGAAGTATCTTGAAAAATGAGCTAAATTCAAGATGTGAAATCATTTAAGAAAAACTATAGAAGGACAAGGATTGGGACTTCTCCAGTGGTCCAGTGGTTAAGAATCTGCCCTGCAATGCACGGGAGGTGGATTTAATCCTTGGTCAGGGAACTAAGATCCACATGTCATGGAACAACTACGCCCACGTGCTACAATATTAAGCCTGCATGCTCTGGGCCTGTGGGCTGCAACGAGAGAATATGAGCACAGCAAGGAAAGATCCCACGTGCCGCAGCTAAGACGTGAGGCAGCCAAATAAATAAGTAAATAAAAAAATAAAATGCTAGCCAGATTCTCTGTATTAAAAAAAAAATACAAGGCTTAGGCTTAAAAAAAACAACAACAACCCTTATACACACATACATAGAACGGGAAGAAATAAGCCAACCCTCACTCTGGTAGTTGTTGCTCAGTACGCAGCTTGGATATTGCAGAGGGTGATTCCCACGTCCTAAGTGATCCTTGACATCTTACACAACTTTGTCTCAGCTGTTTCCACAGCCTCACTGCAGTTGACATGCTTCCCGTGGCATCAGCTTTACAGAGGAGGCCTACAGCCCGGGATGTGCCTCTAAATGTTAATAGCCAGCTGTCTGGAGAAACAGGAAGCCTTGATTTGCAGCATAAAGCATATTTCCATGGTGGAACTACTTCCGCCAAGGTTGATTTCAAGCTTCTGATGGGATGCATAGAATGTGGCTTGGGGAGGAGCCGGTGGTGGGGGCCAGCTCCAAAATACCACTGCGGGCAGCAGCATTTTGGAAGTGAAGAGGCTCGAGGACTTCCCTGGAGGCTCATTGGTTTAGACTCTGTGCTTCCACCGCAGGCACCGCAGGTTCTACTCAGGGGACTAAGATCCTGCCTGTGGTGCGTCCCCAAAAAAAAGGAACAGCAGAGGCTCATTTAATTTTTTTTATTTTATCAAATACTGCTCCATATTATCAGGGATGTAGGGCAATCACAGTGGGAAATTTTAATCAGTCAATTCAATTAAAAACTAACAACATCTATAGACTAAAAATCTGATGAGTATTGGTCTCCATTTGGGAAGGTTTGCCTTCTGAATACAGAGAAGGCGATAGCACCCCAGTCCAGTACTCTTGCCTGGAAAATCCCATGGATGGAGGAGCCTGGGAGGCTGCAGTCCATGGGGTCACGAAGAGTCGGACATGACTGAGCGACTTCACTTTCACTTTTCCCTTTCATGCACTGGAGAAGGAAATGGCAACCCACTCCAGTGTTCTTGCCTGGAGAATCCCAGGGACGGGGGAGCCTGGTGGGCTGCCGTCTATGGGGTCGCCAGAGTCGGACAGGACTGAAACGACTTAGCAGTAGCAGCAGCAGCCTTCTGAATATAGAACAGTAGTCTTTGTGCTCTTCCTTTTCTCTTTAATCCTTGGCCTCTGTAAGGTACTAAAGGTCTTAAAAAATTGTGGATTTCATTTGTTAGTCCAATACGTGAATGTCAGGTCTAAGCAAACAAAGCCCAGAACAAGAAAAAAATTTAATCATATTTCTTATACAGGAGTCCCACCAAAATGAGAGATCTCAGTGGAAAGTCAATAGTCTGATTAGTCAGCATTTTCCAAACCACACATCCCTCAAAGGACCCAAGCTCATTTTAAGGAGTACCCAATGCTACCGCATCGTAAAAGTATTGAGGACTCCTTCTTAGCAACAGGCGGTCTCTTATCACTAAGAGACACTTTTTTGGAGTCTCTGGGGTTATTTCCCCTTGGACCACACCCTGGTGTGTTCTCAGCCCATGAGCACCAGTGCTCCCTCGAGGGTACAGCTGTGGATGCCCCTGGACACGTGTGTGGCTGGTCCCTGCGGGAGAGTTATCTGCCAGCACCCAGGTCCACCGTGCCCTGTGCTAAACTACCTCTCGGTGATTAAAACCCTCAAGACAGATGTTTCCTACGGAACGCAGCGTGCTGCAGAAAGTTCTGGGAAAAATATAAATAAGCAGATTTTAAACAGTATTCAGTTTCTAGAAGGTTTATCTAGAATAATAACATCTCACTATTGAAATCAGAATAGGAAAGAAGGACAACTAGTGTAATGAATGTTCTGATTTAGAAATTTCCCCCATTTATTCCAGACTGAGAACTAGAGAAGATTTAAAACAACAAAAGCAGCCAGTTGAAAGACCACCCAAATATTGAGTCAGTCATTAAAAGGAGCTTTGAGAAGAAGCCTGTGAAAATTCTTAATTATTATCAGGTCTCTAAGGACTTTGTGTACTTTTACTGAACTTAACAGTGAACAAGAAGCTGATTGTTTGAGATACAGAGCTCTCTTGACAAAGCTCAAGTTGAACTCCCCGCCTTTTTAAATAGGATGAAACTGAAAGTATTAGTCTCTCTCAGTCGTGTCCAACTCTTTTCAACCCTGTGGACTGTAGCCCACCAGACTCCTCTGTCCATGGGATTCTCTATGCAAAAATACTGGAGTGGGTTGCCATGTCTTCCCCCAGGGTATCTTCCTGACACAGGGACGGAACCTGAGTTTCCAGTATTGCAGGCAGATTCTTTACTATCTGAGCCACCGGGGAAGCTCTAACTAGGCTAATAAGCCCTCAAATAAGATACTTGTCTTTAAATTTGAAAACCATAACTCTCCCTGAACACTCTGATTTTTTTTTCCTGAAAAAAATAATCCCTTAATACAAAGCCCATTAATAAAGGCAAGAACAATAATAACTCAAAAAAAAGGACAATAATAGCTCTTAACATGTACTGAGTACTTGTCTAATGGGTTATACGTCATTTAATGTACACACATACACACCCCTCTAAGATAAGCGTTATAATGTGCAGACTCCTGTTTATAGATGAAGAAAATGAAGCTTGAGTGAGCTAAGTGACTTGCTCATGAGTATCTGAATAATAAGTGGAAATGAGGAAGATGGGATGTGAGTCCAGACGGTCTTTTTCTAGACAGTCCTATAATATTCCAAAGAGGGTTAAAGGAACCTCCCACATAACACTGGGTGAGAAGTCCCGTGTCCCTGTTTCTGACATTTTTATCTTGTAGAAGTCTTGTTCAAGTCAAAGGTAGCCATCGTGGGAAGGTGGCAAAGAAGACAGGGGAGACTGAGCTTTAACAGTGAAGGACGAGAGTCAGTATCCAGACAGCTCATTTGTTATCTTTCATTTTTAAAAAATGTAATTCCTTTCTAAACTCTTCAGAACACACACATGTTTATTTATTTGGCTGCTCTGGGTCTCGGCTGCAGCATATGGGATCTTGTTCCTTGACCAGGGATTGAACCCAGGCTCCCTGCACTGGGAGTGTGGAGTCTTAGCCACTAAGTCACCTTCCACTTGTTATTAATAACAAATCAGTATATGTTATTAATATTATTATGACATTATTTATCAACAAACAATTATTAATATCTTCATATTGTTATTAATGTTTTATGTGTGATTTTGTCACCTTCTTCTGATCTCCTTCTCTTCTATCCCCCTGCACCAACGTTGCACTCAGGCTGCCTGATTCTCCCAGGAGGGCACTGGCGCTTTAAATCAAGGGGCCTCTGCCCCCCCTCCCCGATCACCTGTATCCCACGAACCATCTATAGTTTGACTGACTCATCCATGACTCCTGCACCAAATACAGAATATAATGATGCCATTATTTCTCCTATTTCCTAATGGGTATTATCAAGGGGCCAGTTCAAGCAATGAAACAGTTCCCCTACTGTTGAAGGTATTAGGTTTTAGTTAGTAAATACAAATTAAATATAGTTCTTGGTTGACTATNTGCACCAAATACAGAATATAATGATGGCATTATTTCTCCTATTTCCTAATGGGTATTATCAAGGAGCCAGTTCAGGCAATGAAACAGTTCCCCTACTGTTGAAGGTATTAGGTTTTAGTTAGTAAATACAAATTAAATATAGTTCTTGGTTGACTATGATTATATTATAATCAATAGAGCAAACATTTTCTGTGTTTCTGCAGACTTCAAAATCAGTCACCTTGAGCCTAATCCAAAACTCAGGAACCATGAGTCCTAGGCTTGGGAGGCTCCCTCCCTTGATATCCTGCCTACCACACCCACTGTTGACTCAAGCAGTCCTTTCTCACATGACTGCTGCTGCTGCTGCTGCTGCTGCTAAGTCGATTCAGTCGTGTCCAACTCTGTGCGACCCCATAGACGGCAGCCCACCAGGCTCCTCTGTCTCTGGGGTTCTCCAAGCAAGAATACTGGAGTGAGTTGCCATTTCCTTCTCCAATGCATGAGAGTGAAAAGCGAAAGTGAAGTCACTCAGTCATGCCTGACTCTTTGCGACCCCATGGACTGCAGCCTACCAGGCTCCTCTGTCCATGGAATTTTCCAGGCAAGAGTACCGGAGTGGGGTGCCATTCACATGACTGAGGTACCTAAATTCTCAGCAAACAAGAATGCCCTTAGTTCCACAGAGGATATACAGTGTGGGTAGTGTCAGGCAGTTCAGAACTGGGAAAATAAATTTACATCCTACAGCATTTTCTGTAAGTTGACTTGCTTGTTGCAGCCATCATCAAAACANTACCGGAGTGGGGTGCCATTCACATGACTGAGGTACCTAAATTCTCAGCAAACAAGAATGCCCTTAGTTCCTCAGAGGATATACAGTGTGGGTAGTGTCAGGCAGTTCAGAACTGGGAAAATAAATTTACATCCTACAGCATTTTCTGTAAGTTGACTTGCTTGTTGCAGCCATCATCAAAACATCTGTAAAGATTAGAGGTTTTGTGTGGACTGTCTATCTGGCAAACTTCAAACTGTGGCGCTAAAGAAGACTCTTTTAAAAAATTTATTTTAACTGGAGGCTAATTACTTTACGATATTGTGGTGGTTTTTGCCATACATTCACATGAATCAGCCATGGGTGTACATATGTTCCCCATCCTGAACCCCGCTCCCATCTCCCTCCCCATCCCATCCCTCAGGGTCATCCCAGTGCACCAGCCCTGAGCACCCTGTCTCATGCATTGAACCTGGACTGGTGATCTATTTCACATATGATAATATACATGTTTCAATGCTATGCTCTCAAATCATCCCACCCTTGCCTTCTCCCATGGAGTCCAAAAGTCTGTTTTTTTTACATCTGTGTCTCTTTTGCTGTCTCACATATAGGGTCATCGTTACCATCTTTTAAAGAAGAATCTTGAGAACCTTCTCTCAGCAAGGAGATCAGACCAGTCAATCTTAAAGGAAATCAACCAATGAATACTCATTGGAAGGACTGATGCTGAAGCTGAAGCTCCAATGCTTTGGCCACCTGATGCGAAGAGCTGACTCACTGGAAAAGACCATGATGCTGGGAAAGATTGAGGGCAGGAGGAGACGGGGGAGACAGAGGATGAGACGGTTGGATGGCATCACCAATTCAATGGACATGAACTTGGGCAAACTCTGGGAGCTGGTGATGGACAGGGAAGCCTGGTGTCCTGCAGTCCATGGGGTCCCAATGAGTTGGATAAGACTTGGCAGCTGAACAACAACATGAGGCCCCTGCTTTTGGGGAACCTCTGTATGCGTGTGTCTGAAGTGATGTGAGGGAATCAGGGCCAACAGACATTTAAAAGCAATCAGGCATCAAGAATTTTCCCAAGAAATATGTCCAAGTATCCCTTTTACCTTAAAATTGTTTGGATTAGAGGTGAGTTTTTTTGTTTTTTTTTTTTTATTGGGCATGTCCCCGTTTCTCGCCCTGTCTTTTTTTTCTCCTACACACCATATTCCTGTCCACCTAAAATGGTAACTTACCCTTCTAACACTGTGTTGTTGACAGATCACATGTGCAAACCTTATTCTATGGCTCCTTGACCTTACCCTGGATTCCACATGTTTAACAAAGGAGGAGACTCAAGGTCGGAGACCTTATGACCACGGTAAGCTCACATCTGTGGTGAGTGTGCCACCGGCTGGAAGCCAGGTCATGTGAGTCTCTCTCAGTTCATTTCCACTAGACTCAGGGCCAGCTGGCCTGTTTAGTGCTGGGTTTGGGGAATCCTGTTTTGTTTCTTGGGAGATGAGGTTTTGGCCCACAAAGAACATAGTATCAGCCAGTCANACATCTGTGGTGAGTGTGCCACCGGCTGGAAGCCAGGTCATGTGAGTCTCTCTCAGTTCATTTCCACTAGACTCAGGGCCAGCTGGCCTGTTTAGTGCTGGGTTTGGGGAATCCTGTTTTGTTTCTTGGGAGATGAGGTTTTGGCCCACAAAGAACATAGTATCAGCCAGTCATAAAAACACAACCCAAAAAGTAAATATCACTTTCCAGGATGTTAGGAGACCAAATGTTCCATGCCACATAGAATAATACCGTGTTCAACCCCATTTGGCACTTCAAAAGAAACGTATTTTAAAATGATACTATCATCCTTTTGGTGACATTTAAACTGACCAGGTCTAGAGTCCTGCATTTGGACCACTCCAGATGTTATTCTTCTATTGGGCCATTTCCCCTCATTGTATCCACAAAATGGTTACTGAAACACAAAGCTATCCCTGTAGGTTTCTGGTACCTGATTGAAATTTTCCTGGACGCTCATCTACTTCCTGGCAACAATTTAACTGATGCAGAAATATGAAATGAACTTGCCTTCTGGGTTTGACATATCCTCAGATTACAAGATGCTTCCCCCCACAAACCTAACCGCTGGCATATACAGAAAGATCTAAAAATGTCATTCAATAACATTTATCAGAAAAAGTACCCACCCCCAAATGCTATTTTGACAGCTGTTTAAGACACAGGCAGCTAAGGTGAATCCACTCAAGCACCCTCAGTTTTATATCTTTTAAATCGATGGATTGAATTTATTGTTGAATCACCTGATTTCATTTATTGTTTGAGTTCATATTTTCAAACCCAAGTTTTTGTCTTGTATTACAGTCACAAAATATAGAGATGCCTTATTGTGCTTTTCTTAGGAATTACAATGGATTTTAGAAAAGGTTTTGCATCGTACTTTCTTCTCTTATAGATTCACTAATCTGTTCGCTCGTCCATGATCCATGTTTGAACGTGGTGTATGCAGCTTTGCTTCTTGTCATTATTGAGGACTTTAGCTACACAGGAAGTCTTTCCTTCTCATTTTTTTTTTTTTAAACTGTAATGACTTTATAGATATATAATTTAAATACCATACAATTCACTTGTTTGCAATATAAAATTCAGTGGTTTTTAGTATGTTTACAGAGTTGTGCAACCATAACCACAGTCAATCTGAGAATATATCATCCCCCCCAATAGAAATCCCATACTCATTAGCAGTGCATGGACAATCTTCGGTATGTGATTATAACCCTGTGAATTCTGCTTCAACATAGAAGATTAATACATGTTTTCATCTCTGCTTTTTTTTTTTTTTCCAAAATCCCACTAAAATAATAGTAAAGAAAAAAAGTTAAAGCGTAAAACCAAATAGAAAGAAGAGAGGCGATAACAGTAAATGATTCTAACTGATTTTGGAAACTGAACTGTGAATGGACAAGTTGTAAATGACTCAGACCAGAGAACACTGAACTCTACCTGCCAGGAGTGGTAGGTGGCAGTCAATCAGCAACAAGCCAACTGTCACAGCAGGACCCCAGAAAGTCTCAGATATTTGAGGCATCAGCAACCTGAATGCAGAGGTGCTGGATGGGGCTGCGGTTAGGCTCTGATGGTTGGGAAACCGGTTGAAACACTTTTAGAGGAAGAAGTAATGCTTCAGCTTGAGGCTGAAGACTCCATGAAGTTCGAAGAAAACAACGTACCCCCTTGAAAGTAGTCAGGCAGGAGAAATCTCCTTAAGGTCAGCTTTTTGTTCTAAGCAGGCCTTCAGCTGATTCACTGATGCCCACCCACATGAGGGAGGGCAGTCTGCTTTACCCATTTTACCCATTTAAATGTTAATCACATGCCAAGACACACATATTAAGAAATACACAGAATAATAACTGACCAAATATTGGGGCACCCCGTGGCCCAGCCAAGTTGACATATAAAATTAACCATCACAATCGCCCTATTTATAAGTCCAGCAATGTTCAGAACCTTTAAGAGGCATTTGAGTGTTTTATGCCCAAATATGAACAGAGAGCCAGGGATGGCCAGGCATCTGAGGACAGTCTTTAAGATGCAGGAGCAATCCCAAATAAAGGCGACGTGGAAAAAGAGCAGAAGGAAACATGAAAACAAGCAAAGAAATAAACCAATCACTATCAGTTAATATACTCAGAGAGGATGAGAGACAAAGTTCTTATAAAAGAGAGAACTTAAAAATAAAGTATCATTCAGAGAATAAGAAAGAGTCTCCTGGGTGTTAAAACAAAGATGGCATCCCTAAAAAATTAAATAGAAGGTAAGAAAAATGAAGTTGAGAAAACTTCCCCAAAGTAAAAAAGACACTGGGATAGAAAACAGAAGGAAAAGAAAAAAAAAAAAAAAAAAAAGAAAGAAA
>SJYA01001396.1:435468-460561 GCA_006410615.1 Neotragus moschatus | reverse complement strand
AAAAAAAAAAAAAAAAAAAAAAAAAAAAAAAAAAAAAAAAAAAAAAAAAAAAAAAAAAAAAAAAGGAAGAAATAAAGAAAGGAAAGAGGAAAGGAAACTAGAGGACCAGTTGATAGTTACACTAACTATTGAGAGAACAGCGAACACGAGGGACGGGGTGGGAATAGAAGGAGGGGGTGAATTATTTAGAAAACTGAGGCCTCAGTAGTGAATGCAGGGAAGCGCGTGACCCAAGCCGCAGGAGGCTCCACGCGGGACACAAACCAGGACCAAGACAAGAGGATGGCTTTCCCTGGGAAGTTGGCAGGATGCAAGGTCATTGTTTCTGGTGGTTGTTCCTGTTTCTCTTAATCTTTGGAGAAAGCTGCCTGCTTTATCCAGGGCAGAGATAAGACATGGGAAGAGAGAGAGAGAGAGAAGTGAGGAGGAGGGGAGAGAATTCTATGTTGGGAAACTCTTGTAGCTGTTTGTAAGACGAGATGCACCTTCCAGTCTTCTTCCTCTAGAACAATGGGGAGTGATACCTTCTTTTCCAGAGAAGATCTTGAGAATTTTGTTTTCACCACTTTCAGCACAGGGAACATTGGTGGCCTTGACCCACAGGCCTCCCATGCTCATGTCACCTGCAAACTGCAGATCACAAGGAAGAACTTCATCTGATCACTCACAAAAGCAAATACTCTTTATATATATATATGTATCGGTCCAGTTCAGTTCAGTTGCTCAGTCGTGTCCGACTCTTTGTGACCCCATAGACTGCAGCATGCCAGGCTTCCATGTCCATCACCAACTCCCTGAGCCTACCCAAAATCATGTCCATTGAGTCAGTGATGCTATCCAACCATCTCATCCTCTGTCCTTCCCTTCTTTTCCCACCTTCATCCTTTCCCAGCATCAAGGACTTTTCAAATGAGTCAGTTCTTTGCATCAGATGGCCAAAGAATTGGAGTTTCAGCTTCTGCATCAGTTCTTTCAATGTTCAGGGCTGATTTCCTTTTAGAATCGACTGGTTTGATCTTTCGGTCTATGGGACTCTCAAGAATCTTCTCCAACACCACAGTTCAAAAGCATCAATTCTCTCGTGCTCAGCTCATCCATACATGACTACTGGAAAAACCATAGCCTTGACTAGATGGACCTTTGTTGGCAAAGTAATGTNCATGAGTTCCCAATCCTGAACCCCCTCCCACCTCCTACCCCATATTATCTCTCTGGATCATCCTCGTGCACCAGCCCCAAGCATCCTGTATCCTGTATTGAACCTAGACTGGCGATTCGTTTCTTACATGATAGTATACATGTTTCAGTGCAATTCTTCCAAATCATCCCACCCTCTCCCTCTCCCTCAGAGTCCAAAAGTCAAGAGTAGGTGGATGCCAGTAGATGGTTTTATGTTTCCTACCATCACTTGCAGCTCTGCTAAACTCAATCCTTCTTTCTTGTTCCTAAATTATATCTTGGGAGGATTCTGCAACTTTATGGCCACTTCGAGTTACTAAAGTCCAATCTAATTTAAAGCAGCAATCCCAAACTCAATTTAAACTTTAGCTCTTCTTTTCCTATTCCATGTCCATTTTCTAAAACAGATTTGAGCTGCACACTCAGTTGTTCATCGTGATGGAGGAAAATGGAATCCTTTCGAACTTTCTTCTCTCCATTTTCTCTGTTTAGATCTTTTTAGAGGCAGACTTGCAGAAGCAGACAGTGTAGTGACGAAGCTCATCTAAGATAGTGAACTGAATGCTGACGGTGACCACCAGACTTGGCTTGAGTTCATTGTCCTTGCTTCAGTTGACCACCACTGTGGAAGCAGTCCACAAGGGGGTAGTATGAGTGTTTTTCATAAAGCAGGGTTCACCTGATACACAGTTCTCTGTGTCAGCGATACTACACTCACACATAGCAGTGTGTCTCCTGTTAGCCATGACAGTGGTTTGTGCCCAGAATCCCTTCTCTGGAAGGGACAAAACCTTGCTAGGCTTATCAGTCACCTGAGCTCATACTCCCTCATCAGACCTCTATGCCCCTCCCCATGGAGCCACAGAAATTGCACACATTCTGCTTTGTAGCCCTCCCGAGGTTACAGAGAACTGAGATGGTTTGGGGAACTGTTGCTCCCACCTTCTTCCCATAATTCACCACAATCTTGTCTCACACTGTTATCACAGACTACTTGAAGAAGCCTCCCATAGTACAAAGTCAGAAGGCCATAAATGGGCACAGTCTCTATGTGTTGCCTATGTCCCTAAACTCTGGGGGGAGATTGATGAACGCATCCAATAACTCACATGCTCCCTTGCACTCCAAGGGCAGGACCAGTGTGGCTGTGTAGAGCATGCAAATCAACAAATATCCAGCCTTGGATTGAGCTGAGGGTGTTCCTTTATTGTCAACATACATATCTATTACAGATTCTCTTGGAGCCTCTCTTACTTCCTTAGAAAGGAGAAAGTCTCTCACTGTAAACACCACTTCTCAGCGTCTCTCATGATGATCGATTTAGACCCTCCTCCTCTCTTGTTCTCTCTCTATATGAGCTAAGGGTAAGGGCATTGAATATAGTTAGACCATTCCAGCAGCCCTCTTGTGGAGCTGCAAGAGAAAGGACTTGCCCTTAGTAGTTCTCTCTTTAGAATCTGGAGCAGAGTCTTTCAGACTTCACGGTGCACATATATCACTTGAGGATGTTGTTAAATTACACATCTTGATCCATTAAGTCTGTGAGGAGACATGAGAGTCTGCATTTCTAACAAGCTCCCAGGTGATGATGATGCAGCTGATTGACAGACCACACAGTACACAGCGGAGACACACCACTTAGTAACTTTTTGACCATGATTGTTCATGCTCTTAGCTATTAATTCTATGAAAAGATGAGAGAAGGATGTACCCAGACAAGGCAGGAAAGGATACTTTTCCATTTAAAATCCTTTTTATATTGAGAAATAGAGTATTTCCTCCCATATCAGTGAACATTTGATGAAAGTGAAAGAGGAGAGTGAAAGTGAAAGAGGAGAGTGAAAAATTAGGCCTAAAACTCAATATTCAGAAAACTAAGATCATGGCATCTGGTCCCATCACTTCATGGCAAATAGAAGGGAAGGCAATGGAAACAGTGGCTGACTTTATTTTGAGGGGCTCCAAAATTACTGCATATGGTGACCGTAGCCATGAAATTAAAAGATGCTTGCTCCTTGGAAGAAAAGCTATGACCAACCTAGACAGCATATTGAAAAGCAGAGATATTACTTTGCCAACAAAGGTCCTAGTAAAGGCTATGGTTTTTCCAGCAGTCATGTATGGATATGAGAGTTGGACTATAAAGAAAGCTGAGGGCCAAAAAATTGATGCTTTTGAACTGTGGTGTTGGAGAAGACTCTTGAGAGTCCCTTGGACTGCAAGGAGATCCAACCAGTCCATCCTAAAGGAGATCAGTCCTGGTGTCCATTGGTAGGACTGATTTTGAAGCTGAAACTCCAACACTTTGGCAACCTGATGTGAAGAGCTGACTCTTTGGAAAAGACCCTCACGCTGAGAAAGATTGAAGGCAGAAGGAGAAGGGGATGACAGAGGATGAGAGGGTTGGATGGCATCACTGACTCAATGGACATGAATTTGAGCAAACTCCAGGAGTTGGTGATGGACAGGAAGCCTGGTGTGCTGCAGTCCCTGTGGTCGCAAAAAGTCAGACATAACTGAGTGACTGAACTGAACTGAACTGACCAGTAAACAAGGATGTCACAGTCATCAGTGATTGTGGCCCTCCAATGTAAGCTGGTAAGTCCTAAGGACACTCAGGAAGGAGAAGAATACCTGTGATTGGCAGCATCAGGACTGCAGCCACTCCCTATGATGAGCCCCAGGGAAGTTCAGGATGGACAAAACACAGGATATTGGTACCAGATAGCTGAGATGAAAGGAATGATTTTAGTGAGCCCACAGTCTTATATCTTCCCATACATAGAAAAGGACTAAATTCCTTAGCTTGAGAAATCTAGTTTCTTTAATTAATAATAATCTTTTGATGTTCTGACTACCAGCCCTTTGTTGTAAGAGTTCTATAATATACAACAGCAATATATTCCCTTGCTTCCTCAGAGCAGTTCTTTCAGGGCTATTGAGATGCTGCCTCTTGGACTTGAAGCCCTAAAAATTATCACCGAATAAAGCATAACTCNCTAGTTTCTTTAATTAATAATAATCTTTTGATGTTCTGACTACCAGCCCTTTGTTGTAAGAGTTCTATAATATACAACAGCAATATATTCCCTTGCTTCCTCAGAGCAGTTCTTTCAGGGCTATTGAGATGCTGCCTCTTGGACTTGAAGCCCTAAAAATTATCACCGAATAAAGCATAACTCCCAACTTTTAGGTTGTGGATACTTTTTAAGTTACCAGTATTAACTAAAAGCAATTTTTTTCACTTTCTTAAAAAAAATTTTTTTTAGAAAGCACAGGGTTAAGCAATAGAAGGGCGAATGCCAAAAAATTGATTTTGAACTGTGGTGCTGGAAAATACTCTTGAGAGTCCCTTGGACTGCAAGGAGATCAAACCAATCAATCCTAAGGGAAATCAACCATGAATATTCATTGGAAGGACTGATGCTGAAGCTGAAGCTCCAATGCTTTGGCCACCTGATGCGAAGAGTTGACTCATTGGAAAAGACCCTGATGCTGGGAAAGATTGAGGGCAGGAGGAGAAGGGGGAGACAGAGGATGAGACGGTTGGATGGCATCACCAATTCAATGGACATGAACTTGGGCAAACTCTGGGAGCTGGTGATGGACAGGGAAGCCTGATGTGCTGCAGTCCATGGGGTCACAAAGAGTTGGTCATGATTTAGTGGCTGAACAACAACAAAGCAATACAAAAGCTTAAAAATAAAAACAGTTTTAAAAGGTTGCTGCACTTACTGGTAGACCCCTGAGTAACTTTTTCTCCGCACTTTTATTTAGAATCTTCAATTCTATTTTTTCAAAGACAAGTGAAGGGACATAAAGAGCAGTTCAACCTGGTGCTGAAAGGAAGTAGTTTAAGCCTTTTTCACTTAAGATGGATATCTTTGTTTACCAAACATTTGTTAACCAGAAGGAAATTTAAAATACATTAAGCTAGACTCTGGAGGGAGTACTCTATGACTATATCAAACTGCTTTTGAATTCCCCTTTGTTAAAAACAGAAAAAGTACAATCTGTCCATATGTCTTTAGAATATAAAGGCGTGAACACTTCTATAGTCTTTCTGTTAAATAAAAATTTACTAAACTTTAGAAAAACTTATCNTAAGCTAGACTCTGGAGGGAGTACTCTATGACTATATCAAACTGCTTTTGAATTCCCCTTTGTTAAAAACAGAAAAAGTACAATCTGTCCATATGTCTTTAGAATATAAAGGCGTGAACACTTCTATAGTCTTTCTGTTAAATAAAAATTTATTAAACTTTAGAAAAACTTATCTAACGGGTTATTCAACCTAAGAAAATAGAGCTCATATCTCAGTTCTCTGAGTGTTTTGATCTGTATTCCGGCGTCATCAGGTTCATCCCACATTAAGCTGTCAGGATTTTCATTCTTAGCTCCTTTCTAAGACGTGACTCCCCTAACACAAGTTATTTGTTCTTCATACTTTTCCGTCCCTTCCTCCAGAGTCACTATCTTGGATGTGCTGTCGAGGTTAAATAAAGACTCCTGCTCACGGACTTCAGTCCCGTTTCCAATTTCCGATTGGGATTGGCCTTTCGTTCCCTGTACACTCAGCGCCATCTCTGGTCATGATCTGGAACTGCAAGACAGAAAAAAATCAGATGTCATTCTTAAGCCCAGCAGTGCTCTCAAATGTGTTCTGGCCTGTATTTTTATCCCCATATCTGCTGAAGAATTTGGCAATGGCTTGCTGCCACACTGTCTAATCTTAGAGTATCCAAAGCCAAGCTAATTAATTTATAACCTAACAAAGTGCCAAGCTTTAACTAAGAACCAATTCAATGAGTTGGGGGCTAGGCTGCATACAGTACAAGGTGAAACCTTGAAATATGTTTTGGTTTTATATCCCCAGAAAATATCCTCAATTATTGGGATATTTTAAGTATATTCACTTTGCAGGGCTTCAGTAAATATGCAGTTATGGAAATAATTGCCTCAAGTTTTCATTTTGTGTGTTTCAGACATGCATTTTAGTTTTATCTGACACCATGTTCAGTGTTTCTCAACTTCTTTCTGCCCATCTTTCTATCTTTCCCCTTTCTCCACAGTCCTCTTCTTTTTTCCTTTCTCTTGTGTGGGTAAACCATGACTACACATTTTAAAGACAGGTACTTCATTTTGATTCCTTTTCTGACTGATTATAACTTGTTTATCCCAATATCTTTATTTTCAGGGTCTGACTGCATAAGATAGCTTGATTTTCAAGCTAAGCTGTTATTATTCAATACAGTGAATCATTATATTTTGCCATTTAAAAAGCTATGAAATTTTAACTAAGTCTTTTTTGGTTTTAGGTAAAGAAGTGTGTCTTCTGAAACCATTTACCCCCATTTCAGGTGGTAAAGAAAATATTTGGGGGCTAGAAAAGATTGTAGAATTGTTCACTCCATATTATAAAAGATTATCTTTTTGCATTGTTATTTGGGCTGCAAAAAATTTAGTCAATTGTATATAGCTATAATATTTAATTTTNCCCCAGTCCCCTGAAGCATCCAGAAGGAGGCAGCTCTTTCCAAGATTACCCCATTTGGCCATGCCAGGTGTGGTCAGGGTGACCACACAGAGTGCCACCTGGGGGCAAGCTCATGAAAGCTGGTCAGCCTCTGGAACACACTGACTGCAGGTCACCCGTGGGCCTGTCCACTCGTAACCTACCAGTCTGTGGACCCTTTCTTTCCCAGGCTCCTAAAAGTTCTAATGGGCCACAAAGATGTAAATTTCTAGACAGTTATTCTGGATAGCTGACAATCTGCTTTGTATATCAGTAATTGTTTTCTCCCTCACATCAACCCTGCCTTTTATTATTATTATTATTATTAATTTATTTGGCTGCACTGGGTCTTAGTTGCATCTTTAGTTGCAGCATGTGGGATCTAGTTCCCTGACCAGGGACTGAACCTGGGTCCCCTGCCTTGGGAGCGCAGTCTTAGACACTGGGCCACCAGGGAAGTCCCTCAACCCTGCTTTTAAATGTGGGGAATGTGGTTTATTTAACCTGTCCTCTATAGAGTCATTACATGTAGCAAAATGGAAAACACTTCCATCAGAACATTATAACCAAATTTTTACTCTGATTTGATATCCTTGTCCCTGGTCAGGGATAGCAAATATTTGTAGAGTTTTGTGTGTGTGTGTCCATATGAAAGAAAGACAAATATGAAAAATCCTTTCTCTTCCCCAGAAAATAAGCAGTGAGAGTTACAGGTACAGTTGCCAGTTTAAACCCTAGAAGTTTTATATGGATGCTTGTCTCCTCTCTTCTGTTGGAAAAACCCTTTCAGTATTGTGCCAGGCCTTGAATGGAATGGGTTTCCCAGGGCATTCCAGCTGCAGCTGAAGAATTCAGGAGTGTTAGATGTCCTGTTACCAAAACACCAACTCCTCACTGCAGCCTGTTCAGATCAGCGACCTCTGACCCCTCTGACTTCTCACCCCACTGCAGTAACAAAACAGAGTTTCTGCTTGCCTGTGGTGGGTATTACTGGGCTCCAAGATTACGCATTAATCCAGGCTATGTAATTAGCTTGCAACTTAGTTCTCTTAATTGTGCTGAGGTATCTAAGGAATTCGACAGTGCTGGTGCTAAGCTTGGCGTTTGTTTATACCAACAACATACATCATTAAGCCCCTTAAGTTGGCATGAATGTAAGGCATTAGGAAATGTCATGGTTCAAAAGTGAAATCATATCAGATGAGCATAGCTTAACCCAGGTGCAAAACTGTGACTTTATCATGAGTAGAAGGAGTCATTCCTTTGGGCTAGGGGATGGTTTGGTTGAACAGAGAAATGACATTATTCTACTTTGGGCGTTTGGCCACATGGGTAGTACACCTTACATTCTTAATAAAGGGGAGTTATCTTGTGTCTTTCACCATGAGAGGGAAAGATGTCAGGTTTAAATCAAATTAAATGCAGATCATTTTCAAAGTCTTCAAACTGGGCTTCCTGGATTTCCCAGGCGATTTAGTGGTTAAGACTCTGATCTTCCACTGCAGGGTCACAGATTGGCTCCCTGGTCGGGGAACTAGGATCTGGCATGCCTGCCACGAGGTGCAGTCAACCCTCTCCCTCCCCCAAACTGGACTTCGTAGTGTGTGTTAGTTGCTCAGTCACGCCCGACTCTTTGCGACCCCATGGACTGTAGCCCACCAGGCTCCTGTGTCCATGAGATTTTCCAGGCAAAGATACTGGAGTGGGTTGCCATTTCCTTCTCCAGGGGATCTTCCCAACCCAGGGATCGAACCCAGGTCTCCTGCACTGCAGGCAGATTCTTTACCTAGTCAGATTCCAGGACTTCCTAGAACTGGACTCAGAGAAGCAGTTGTCTGTATGTGAACTGGACTGGGGGAGAATTTGAAGTGACCCATCTTTCCCCATTCTTTACCTATGACACTCTCCACACCACTAAACAGGATTCTGTGACAAAAAGGGTTGGCTGATGCCTAGAACTCCTAAGTCTCTGCAGAGAGCCTTGGCATGGTAACACGATGGCCGTGGGGAGGGTCTAGAGATAATTGTGTGGCTGTAGGTTAAATGTTGAGTCTCCATGTGTCACAAACAAAACTGTCTCATTTTTTCCAACGTTCCTTTTTGCTCAGGAAGGAAAAGGCACGGGGCTGGGACAGAAACTTGAGGAGCAGGCAGAACTCTAGGTCTTATCCTGGCTCACTTTGAACTGTCTCTAGGACTTTATGCAGAAAAACGGGAGCATTTTAGAAATGATAAAACACGTGTAGATTTGCAATTTCTAAAAATAAATCATGTAGGATAAGGGGACCAATGAGTGGTTTGGGTGGCAGAGAGGTCAGGTCTGAACCTTGGCTCTGGGAATGGATTTCTGAATCGTCCAGGCAAGTTACCCTTGGAATCTCTCAGGGATTTCACTCCCTCTTAAATAAAGACAACTACCTCATAGAATTTCCTGTGAATTAATGCCATGATACCTGTTGTGCAACCAAGTCATTGCACTTTTTAGAAGTGGGAGGTCCTCAGTAAACAATAAGAGATCTTATTATTTACAATACGGATAAGTTGGGTAACATGACCTCTATGGTCTTTGCTAGCAGCAACTCTTTTGCCCCATAGTAATTAATACCTTCCTTACTTAAGACTTTGCAAGAACAACATGCTCCCCACTGCTTTGGAAACTCCTAACCTCCATTAATTGGTGCCATTTTTATTTAGCTGTTCAATCAGACACAATGTCTTTTTATAATCTTATTGGTGGTGGTGGGTTAATAGCTTAGTCGTGTCCAGCTCTTTCGAACCCCCGTGGATTATGACCCACCAGGCTTCTCTGTCCATGGGATTTTCCAGGTGAGAAGATTGGAGTGGGTTGCCATTTCCTTCTCTAGGAGATCTTCCCTACCCAAGAATTGAACTTGCCTCTCCTGCAATGCAGGCAGACTCTACCTCTGAGCCACCAGGGAGGCCCTCCATCGAATAATTAATAGTACTAATGGTATTAATAGTACTAATGAGTACTAATCGTATTAATAGTATCCCTCAAATCCNGTTAGATGTCCTGTTACCAAAACACCAACTCCTCACTGCAGCCTGTTCAGATCAGCGACCTCTGACCCCTCTGACTTCTCACCCCACTGCAGTAACAAAACAGAGTTTCTGCTTGCCTGTGGTGGGTATTACTGGGCTCCAAGATTACGCATTAATCCAGGCTATGTAATTAGCTTGCAACTTAGTTCTCTTAATTGTGCTGAGGTATCTAAGGAATTCGACAGTGCTGGTGCTAAGCTTGGCGTTTGTTTATACCAACAACATACATCATTAAGCCCCTTAAGTTGGCATGAATGTAAGGCATTAGGAAATGTCATGGTTCAAAAGTGAAATCATATCAGATGAGCATAGCTTAACCCAGGTGCAAAACTGTGACTTTATCATGAGTAGAAGGAGTCATTCCTTTGGGCTAGGGGATGGTTTGGTTGAACAGAGAAATGACATTATTCTACTTTGGGCGTTTGGCCACATGGGTAGTACACCTTACATTCTTAATAAAGGGGAGTTATCTTGTGTCTTTCACCATGAGAGGGAAAGATGTCAGGTTTAAATCAAATTAAATGCAGATCATTTTCAAAGTCTTCAAACTGGGCTTCCTGGATTTCCCAGGCGATTTAGTGGTTAAGACTCTGATCTTCCACTGCAGGGTCACAGATTGGCTCCCTGGTTGGGGAACTAGGATCTGGCATGCCTGCCACGAGGTGCAGTCAACCCTCTCCCTCCCCCAAACTGGACTTCGTAGTGTGTGTTAGTTGCTCAGTCACGCCCGACTCTTTGCGACCCCATGGACTGTAGCCCACCAGGCTCCTGTGTCCATGAGATTTTCCAGGCAAAGATACTGGAGTGGGTTGCCATTTCCTTCTCCAGGGGATCTTCCCAACCCAGGGATCGAACCCAGGTCTCCTGCACTGCAGGCAGATTCTTTACCTAGTCAGATTCCAGGACTTCCTAGAACTGGACTCAGAGAAGCAGTTGTCTGTATGTGAACTGGACTGGGGGAGAATTTGAAGTGACCCATCTTTCCCCATTCTTTACCTATGACACTCTCCACACCACTAAACAGGATTCTGTGACAAAAAGGGTTGGCTGATGCCTAGAACTCCTAAGTCTCTGCAGAGAGCCTTGGCATGGTAACACGATGGCCGTGGGGAGGGTCTAGAGATAATTGTGTGGCTGTAGGTTAAATGTTGAGTCTCCATGTGTCACAAACAAAACTGTCTCATTTTTTCCAACGTTCCTTTTTGCTCAGGAAGGAAAAGGCACGGGGCTGGGACAGAAACTTGAGGAGCAGGCAGAACTCTAGGTCTTATCCTGGCTCACTTTGAACTGTCTCTAGGACTTTATGCAGAAAAACGGGAGCATTTTAGAAATGATAAAACACGTGTAGATTTGCAATTTCTAAAAATAAATCATGTAGGATAAGGGGACCAATGAGTGGTTTGGGTGGCAGAGAGGTCAGGTCTGAACCTTGGCTCTGGGAATGGATTTCTGAATCGTCCAGGCAAGTTACCCTTGGAATCTCTCAGGGATTTCACTCCCTCTTAAATAAAGACAACTACCTCATAGAATTTCCTGTGAATTAATGCCATGATACCTGTTGTGCAACCAAGTCATTGCACTTTTTAGAAGTGGGAGGTCCTCAGTAAACAATAAGAGATCTTATTATTTACAATACGGATAAGTTGAGTAACATGACCTCTATGGTCTTTGCTAGCAGCAACTCTTTTGCCCCATAGTAATTAATACCTTCCTTACTTAAGACTTTGCAAGAACAACATGCTCCCCATTGCTTTGGAAACTCCTAACCTCCATTAATTGGTGCCATTTTTATTTAGCTGTTCAATCAGACACAATGTCTTTTTATAATCTTATTGGTGGTGGTGGGTTAATAGCTTAGTCGTGTCCAGCTCTTTCGAACCCCCGTGGATTATGACCCACCAGGCTTCTCTGTCCATGGGATTTTCCAGGTGAGAAGATTGGAGTGGGTTGCCATTTCCTTCTCTAGGAGATCTTCCCTACCCAAGAATTGAACTTGCCTCTCCTGCAATGCAGGCAGACTCTACCTCTGAGCCACCAGGGAGGCCCTCCATCGAATAATTAATAGTACTAATGGTATTAATAGTACTAATGAGTACTAATCGTATTAATAGTATCCCTCAAATCCATTCATTTTATCCCATATCATCATTGCCATAAACAACTACTGTTTATATCATTATTTCTCTCTCTTTTTCCCCCCTTTCCTCATCATCTCCTCTAATCCTGTCAGTTGCTGTCTGATACCTTAGGATTATATGCTGTTAGAAGCCATTTTGGTGTATGAACTGTTAAATTCCATTTAGAAATCTAAGTTTCTCTTCCAACTCTTTTATCCACTTATGAAAGTACTGAATGTCCTGTTTGTTTTACTTTGAGAGCTGTCTGAAACATAAATGATGATCTCTTGCATGAATTGTTCCAATTGCCTTTTTTTTTTTTTAAATTGAAGCGTAGTTGATTTACAATGTGTTAGTTTCAGGTGTACAACGTAGTGATTCAGCATATATACATATATATGTATGTATATGTATAAGCACTGCACATATATATATGCTGAATGTATATATATCCAGCACATATGTATGCGCTGTGCTTCGTGGCTCAGTCCTGTCTGACTCTTTGTGACCCCAGGGACTGCAGCCTGCCAGACTCCTATGTCCATGGGGATTCTCCAGGCAGGAATACTGGGGTCGCTTGCTATGCCTTCCTCCAGGGGATCTTTCCAACCCAGGATCAAACCCATGTCTCCCACATTGCTGGCAGACTCTTTACCAGCTGAACCTCCAGGGAAGCCCATATAGCTGTATAGCTCTTTACCACTGAGGGAAGCCATGTGGCTGACACCTGCCAATACAGGAGACACAGTTTTGATCCTTGATCCAGGAAGATCCCCCGGAGAAGGAAACGGCAGCCCACTCTAGTGTTTTTGCCTGGGAAATCCCCACGGACAAAGGAGCCTGGCAGGCTACAGTTCATGGGGTTGTAAAGAATTAGACATGACTTAACTACTGAATAACAGCAATAATATATACATATATATATTACATTTATTCAGACTTCCCTGGTGGCTTAGACAGTAAAGTGTCTGTCTACAGTGTGGGAGACCTGGGTTCGATCCCTGGGTCGGGAAGATCCCCTGGAGAAGGAAACGGCAAGCCACTCCAGCACTATTGCTTGGAAAATCCCATGGACAGAGAAGCCTGGTAAGCTACAGTCCATGGGGTTGCAAAGAGTCGGACACGACTGAGCGACTTCACTTTATATGATATATACATTCTTTTTCAGATTCTTTTTCATTATACTTTATTACAAGATATTGAATGTAACCCTTTATGCCATACAGTGGGACCTTGTTGTTTATTTATTTTATATATAGTTGTTTGCATCTGCTAATCCCGAACTCCTAATTTATCCTTCCTGTCCTTTCCCCTTTGGTAACCATGTTTATTTTCTATGGCTGTGAGTCTGTTTTAATTTTATAAAGAGGTTCAATTGCATCGCTTTTTTAGATTCCCACATATTTGGTATTATATGGTATTTGTCTTTCTCTGTTTGACTTCCTTCACTTAGTATGAGCATGTCTAGCTATCCATGTTGCTGCAAATGGCCTTATTTCATTCTTTTTTAGGGCTGTGTAATATTCCATTGTATATACATACCATATCTGCTTTATCCATTCATCTGTCAATGGATATTTAGTTTGTTTCCATGTCTTGGCTATTGCAAATAGTGCTGCTATGAACATAGGGGTACCTGTATCTTTGCAAATTTGAGTTTTCTCAGAATATACGCCCAGGAATGGGACTGCTGGATCATATGGTAATTGTCTTTTAACTGGCTTTCAATCTTCCAGACTTGGACTTCCTGCTTTGTCAATATGTAGCCATGAATGGACTCCGGGGGTGTTCATCCTTTCAGCTCTCATGACAGGGCCTAGAGTGACCTCTTTCTGTTCCCTCATTGTGCCTTATAGTATTACTATTTTCCATGAGTGTCATGGGTACAAAATCTGGAAAGCACTAGCATCTAATCCGCTTTCTACATTGCAACCAAAGTGACCTTTGAAAGAAAATATAATCAAGTTTATAACAGTCAGTGGCTCTTCGTATTGCCTTTAGGATCAATCAACATTCCTTTAGCTGGCCAGATTAAGTTTGCTTCATCAGCTTTAATTTATATCAGACTTGCCAGGCTATCTTGAGAAAATATTTTCCAAATTCTTTTAATGCCCTTTTTTTTTTTTTTTTTTTAGCATACCAACAACTAACTAAGCTTGGAGAAATGAGCTTACAGAATTCTCCCACAGTGTAGAGGAGAGACTCCTACCTCAACTGTAGATGGAGTCAGAAAGAGGAGGACAGGATGGGGGCAAAGTACGAGGAAAGTCCACTTGTTTGCTGGCCCTGGGGAGCATGGGGAGAAGGGAGACCGAGAGTGTTTGTATGAAGGGTAAGGAGACGGGGGAGAGACAGATGTCAGTCCCAAGCCTCTGAGAGGGTGAAAGCAGAAATGTTAGCCACTCAGTCATGTCCAACTCTTTGCGACCCCATGGACAGTAGCCCACCAGGCTCCTCTGGCCATGGAACTCTCCAGGCAAGAATACTGGAGTGGGTAGCCGTTCCCTTCTGCAGGGGATCTTCCCAGCCCAGGGATCAAACCCAGGTCTCCTGCACCGCAGGCAAATTCTTTACCATCAGAGCCACCAGGGAAGCCCCTCTGAGAGGGTGGGAACCCATAAAATTAGTGGGTTACACTGAGGGCAATTTCGGGAGCTATTGCCACAGCCACTGTGGTGTGTGGCCTCGAAAAAATACATCCTCGTGCGTACTTTTGAGGTTCAGCCTCCTTTTTGTGTGAGGATGAAGCTAAGTCAGCCTGGGGTGCTGAGGCACAACAGGGCAACCTGCTGGGGGGCTAGGAGCCCAGGGCACTGGGGTCAGAGAAGGCGGCCGGCAGGAGCCCAGAACGAGGTGGGGGTAGCCACGTCTGGCCCTGGCCAGGCCCAGAGGACCCAACCACGGGTCCCATCAACATCTGGGATACAGAGGAACTCTGGATGATGCTGTGTGGATCGGGGAATCTCAGCATCTCCCCCAAATCTCAGAGACACCTCCATCCCATACCTCTGCTTCTGTTCACCCAGAAACACTTTAAGAAAGAAGCGGGAGACGAGCAGGCCTCTTAAGTATCTTTTCCAAAGAGAGACTTGGCATTCCCTACACGTGCTATTTCAATGACTGCACTGAGCTATGCTTTTAACAGATGTGAACATTAACTGAATTTATTTTTTATTAACCAGACTTATGAAAAAGACCCATGTAAAGAAATGACATTTCTTTCTGCACGTACCCACTGGAATGCGTGAAATAGTCCACTCACTGTTGGTATTTGTAAAGCAGAAAGAAGAGTATGGTGTAAAGCAGGACGTACAATTCTCAGTTCCCCTTTCTCATCCCGCCCCCCCCTTTCTTCTGCTTCGAATGTTTTACAAAGTCTGGAGAAAACAATGTTCTGAGGCTCCAAATCTGTGCAATTGACTGGGTGAGGCTGCTGCTAACACACTCGAGATTAGAATGGATTTGAAACAGGAACCATGATTAAAACTCCATTTTGGACAAGTACGAAGAATATCCATTGATGGTGGAGGAGACAACCAGTAAAAAAGACTGAGAAAGAAGAGCGTTGCTCGTAAAGTGTTCAGTCAGGAGAAAGCAAGACAAAGTCGTGGAAGGTGAGGAAGAGACAGCTTCAGGAATTGGTCTGTGACAACCTGGGTCAAATTAGCTAAGTAATTATTAATTCATTCAACAACAATTAAGCACTCTTCCTGTGCCTGGCGGAGAACTAGTCTCTGGGGATACAAAGATGAAAAGACAAAAGCTGCAAAGTTGTTGGCGGCTTGCCAATTTGGGAGAGGTCACTGGATTTTGCCCCCAGAAGTTTTGTTTTTGTTGTTCAGCTGCCCAATCGGCTCTGACCCTTTGCGATCCTGTAGCATGCCAGGCCTTCCTGCCCCTCACCATCTCCCGGAATTTGCCCAACTTCACGTGCATTGCATTGGTGGTGCCACCCGGCCATCTCATCCTCTGACACCCTCTTCTCCTTCATGCAGTTTTAACAAAGTGATGGGATGGGGTAAAGCCACAGGAGCTGAGGCCTGGCTGGAAGGGAAGAGCTTCCTTCAAGACAATTTGGGGTGAAATGCAGGAAAGCACTGGGCTTATTAGGTGGTGCTAGTGGCAAAGAGCCCGCTTGCCAGTGCAGCAGACATAGAGACGCGTGTTTGATCCCTGGACCGGGAAGATCCCCTGGAGAAGGGAGTGGCAACCCACTCCAGTATTCTTGCCTGGAGAATCCCATGGACAGAGGAGCCTGGTGGGCTACAGTCCATGGGGTCACAAAGAGTTGGACACGACTGAAGTGACTTAGCATGCATGCAGGAAAGCAGTGGGGACCTGTGGAATGCATATTGGGAGGCAGAATGTCTTTGGAAAAGAAACAAGAGCATGTGTGTAAACTGAGAGGATAAGGCGATGGATCGAATATGATTTTTCCAGTAAATATTTATGGACTAGCTTTTCTGTGTCCGATACTGTTACCGGGTGAGGGGGCATGGAGCAGAACAGCAAAACCCTGTCCTTAGGGGCCCCATTCTAGTGTGGGAGACAGACACATGCTCTGAACATGTGAAAACATTTTCAGATTTGGGGAAGGTTATGAACAGCCCACAAGGCCGGTGATGTGGGAGAGGAGCCCTTTGTCCAGAGGCCAGGACCCCTGTGGATGCCGAGGCCAGGATGAGGGGGAGGGGCAACACCCAGGCACCCAGGTGAGCAGCCAGGGAGTTGGGGGAAGGGGTTGGGGTTGATGGGGAGGTAGGTGGAAGAGAAGGAAGGACAAGCAGGAGCAGGGCTGCAGGAGGGGAGGTGAAAACCCAGGCAGGGTCAGCTCACCCTTGGCTAGTCAAAACAAAGTGTTGGGCTTTTGTTTTAATTTCAGTGGGAAATGACTGGAGGTTTGAAATAGAGGATGGATTGTTTTTCCTTGTTGGCTGTTTATGGAAAGAGTCTGTTGGTATTGCAGGTAGGGGGACCCTTTCCAGGGCCCAAGAGGAGGCTCTTGTCTAACTCGGAAATGAATTACCAGAGGAGACACAGGTGCTGCCAAGGCAACGGACTTCATTGGGAAGGAAGACCTGGGCAGAGAGTAACACAGTAAGGGAACCCAGGGGGACTGCTCAGCCACATGGCTTGCATTCTTGGGTTTCCCAAGTAGTGCCAGTGGTAAAGAACTTGCCCACCAATGCAGAAGATGTCAGAGATGAGGGTTCGACCTTTAGGTCAGGAAGATCTCCTGGAAGAGGGCATGGCAACCCACTCCAGCGTTCTTGCCTGGAGAATCCCACTGACAGAGGAGCCTGCCAGACTTCGGTCCATAGGGTCACACAGAGTCCGACACCAGTGAAGCGACTTAGCGTGCACACACGGGATTAGTTTCCGGGTTGCTGTTTCTGGCCAGTCACTCTGACTCAGGGTCCTTCCTGGTGGCACACACCTTGCTCAGACAAGATCGATTCCAGCCAGAGGATTCTGGGAGGTGGTAGGACACGTGGTGTCTCCTTCTGACCCTTCCTGAACTCTTTGGGGGTGGTGCTGGCTTTTTAGTTCCGTGCTCCTTACTAGGTCCTCCGGTCGTAAAATAACTCACATGAACGGTTACTGTGGTGCCCGGCCAGGGCAGGTGGTTTCAGTCAGTGTGTTTCCCCCAGTATTGGGACAGGAGACGCGGCAGTGAGAACCCTCAAGGGGCAGGCATGGTAGGTGAGGTCTGAGCGCCCGGCCTGGACCAGGCCCAGGTTTGGGCACCAGGATGTTGCCAAGTGGTGGCATTTAGGACATTTTGGGATGGAAGGCCATCAGGAGACCGGGGGAAGTCAGAGGTGGGGTTCTGTCCCAGCCCACGGGCTGGTTTAAGGCCCGGATCCCGAAGGCTGGAGAACCAGCAGAGCCGATGTGCTGAGGGTGGCAGTGAGCGGAGATTCACCCTTCCGCTTCTGCTCTCTAGGGGCCCCTGGGAGGCTGAGGGTGCCATCCTCACACGGATGGGCGTGTCTTTCCTCTTTACATAGATTCAAGTACTGTTCGGAGAAGGCAATGGCAAGCCACTCCAGTGTTCTTGCCTGGAGAATCCCAGGGACGGGGGAGCCTGGTGGGCTGCGGTCTGTGGGGTCACATGGGGTTGCACAGAGTCAGACACGACTAAAGTGACTTAGCAGCAGCAAGTACTGTTGAAGAGTCAGCCTCACACACACACACCCAGAAATAACATTTTCCCAGCTATGTGGGCATCCCTCAGCATAGTCAAGTTGACACATTAAAATTTACCCTCACAGGAGGATGGAATAATTGATAAAGCCCCCAGAGGAGGTGGGAGGCATGGGTGTGCATTCACAGGGGTGTGTGTGTGTGTGTGTGTGTGTGTGTGTGTGTGTGTAATAGAGATGCTTTGGTTTATTTATTTTTTTCCTATAATTTTATTTATTTACTTTTGGTCGTCTGGATCTTCGATGCTGAGCACAGGTTTTCTCTAGTTGCAGTGAGCTGGGGCTGCTCTCTGGTTTGGGTGTCTGGGCTTATTGCCACAGCTTCTTTGTTGCGGAATGCAGGCTCTAGGCAGGCGGGCTTCAGCAGTTGCAGCATGTGGACCCTTGCAGCATGCAGGAGTTGTGGCATCTGGGCTTAGGTGCTCCTTGGCATGTGGACTCTCCCTGGAGCAGGGATCGAATCCATGTCCCCTGAGTTGGAAGGCAGATTCTTAATCAGGGAAGTCCTGTTTTATTTTATTTAAAAAACTTCCTCCCCCACTAGCTTTGCTGAGGTATATAATGAACAAATATAAGTAAGGCTCTTCAAGTGCACAATGTGATGATTCGATAGGTATATATATGGTGAAAGATATCCCCACCCCCCATGAAGTTAACACAGTCATCACCTCACTTATTTACTTATTGCGGGGGTGTGGGTTCTGATGAGAACATTTCTAATCTACTCTCTTGAAGAAGTGAAGTGAGGTGAAGTTGCCCAGTCATGTCCGACTCTTTGCAACTCCATGGACTGTAGCCTACCAGGCTCCTCCGTCCCTGGGGTTCTCCAGGCAAGAATACTGGAGTGGGTTGCCATTTCTCCAGGAGATCTTCCCAACCTAGGGGTCGAACCCAGGTCTCCTGCATTGCAGGCAGACACTTTACCATCTGAGCCACCAGGGAGGCTCTAGCAAATTGCAGTTACACAACACAGGGCTATCAACAATGGGATGCTTCTTTATAGACTTAGAGGAGGGGTACATAGATGAAGAAACTCTGGTGAATTCCTGAACTTCTCTGAGTCTTTTTTTGTAGATCAGAGAATTACTCTTAGGATTAAATTGCTTTCAAGTGCTAAGAGCTTGGCACAATGCCTGGCACCAGAGCAGACAGGTAGCCAGTAGCTTGTACACAGGGGAGAAAGATGCTGAAACAGCGCAGAGGAAGCTGAAGGGCTTCTTCCCCTATGAACAGTTTTGTCCTGGATAACCACTTGAGGGACTTCTCTGAGGGTGAGGGCCTAGAGGGAGAACCAGGACGGGGCCAGGAGGAGAATGATAACATTTAGAAAGCTGCTGGGGAGGAGGCCAAGGCGGGGGGGAGTCAGGAACTGCTAAGGTTGCTAAGGTTCTTGTTGCTCTATGGTTCCGTGATATTTTTTCCCTGGAAGTATTTTTTTAAGCCAACAGTTGTATCCAAAAGTGAAGTCTCTTTGTACTGATTCCAAGAACAACAGAAGTCATACTACAATCATAAGGCTTGACAGGAAAGCAGAACCCAAGAGAGCTGGCCGGGGATGTGTTTGGGAGGGGCTCCCTGCTCATCCCCCAAGCTGACCTGAGTCTGGTGCAACCTGAAGACTCCTGGAAACAGGACCGTACCTTGGAAAGGATGGCCTTGGTGATGCTGATGGTGGCCAGGCCGATTTACTTCTCGGTCCCATCCATATGTGCGTCACGCCTGATGAGTCGCTCAATCGCGTCTGACTCTTTTCAACCCTTTGAACTGTAGCCTGCCAGGCTCCTCTGTTCATGGAATTTCCCAAGCAAGAATACTGGACTGGGTTGCCGTTTCCTCCTCCAGGGCATATTCCCCACCCAGGGGTCAAACCCAAGTCTCCTGCATTGGAGGCAGATTCTTTACCGCTGAGCTACCTGGGAAGAGCTATGGGATATGGTTACCTCCAGTAAGAACCTGAGGAATAGCCATTGATACGTAATGTTTTGCTATACAGTTTATATGGTGCAAGATCCGATTAGGATATATTTTGATGGATTTAAATACCCAGTTCAGTCTTTTTTTTTTTTTTGCCATTTGAAAACATAATTTGAAAGCATAGAATATGTCTATAATACTCGTATCCTAAAAAATTACTTAAACTTTGTGCTATTTTTCTTTGTAACTAGTTTTCCTTGCTCAACAAAAATAAGTAATTTCACCATTAAAATACTATGCTTTTATTTTCCTAATGTCCACTGTCTCTGAAGTTATTAGGTGAATTAAACTTCTTTTGCATGTCTTGTTTTCTTCATATAAAAAATAAGATATACAAATATTTTCATGTAGCTGTTAATAAAAGAAGTTAATTTAATCCTTTGTGATACTGATTTCACAATGTTTCTTTTCTATAAACTGCTGTTGCTTGTTTTAATGAAATAACTTGTGAAATTTCCTGAAGTACTGTTATTTTTCTTTCTCTTCCTTTTTCTCACGTATTTTCAAATTTAGTTTGGAAGTTAGCAGCATCTTTATTTTGGTAGCTAACTGTTAAGGTTCTTATCCTTAAAAAAGTTTTCTTACACAAAAATTAAAAATCCAGAATATATTTATGGCTTTAGACTTGCATTTAAGTTAGGAAGCAGTATCTATTGCTGGGACTTACTTGGTGGCTCAGACAGTAAAGAATCTGCCTGAAATGCAGGTGACCTGGATTCAATCCCTGGGTTGGGAAGATCCCTCGGTGAAGGAAATGGCAGCACACTCCAGTATACTTGTCTGGAGAATTCCGTGGACAGAGGGGCCTGGAGGGCTATGGTTTATGGGGTCTCAAAGAGTTTGACTTGACTGAGCAACACACACATACACACACACACACACACACACACCTATTGCTGATCAGCAGAAGGACGATCTTCACACAAGTAGCTGTCTTTGACTTTTCTTATAAAGTGAACTTTTCTTGTTAAATGGCCATTATTAGGAGAGTCATGAGAAGAGATGGAAAGACACTGCATGGGGTTTATTAATGAGGCTCCCTGATATTAAGTCTAAGAAATTTACATCAATATTTCAGATGTTGGTTTGAACATCTGATCAGAGATCAATGTAATTGCAATCCTTGCACCATCTAGACCCCTCTACTGGTGCTGTGACTCCTTTTGGCAGGCCAGGTGGCTCCACTTTCTGGACTATTCCTCTTCAGTTTTAACTGAAGTTGTATGTTGTCTTATGTAGCTATAAAATAGCATCTGGCTTCCTCAGTGGCTCAGTGGATAAAGAATCCTCCTGCAGCACAAGAGACATAGGAAACACAGGTTCGATCCATGGGATGGAAAGATTCCCTGGAGAAGGGAATAGCAAGCCACTCCAGTATTCTTGCCTGGAAAATTGCTTGGATAAAGGAGCCTGGTGGGCTACAGTCAAAGGATCACAAAGAGTCAAACATGACTGAGCGACTAAACACATATAATAAACAGCATCTGTGCACTGAATATCATGTCTGTAAATACCACCACACGAGCAAACTGAAAAGCAGTTGACTGCCAATTACCAATGCTTTAATTTATATTGTAACACTATTTGCTTTAAGTACTTTTTTTAAATTTCTTGCTGTCTTTGCACTGTAGTCAAATTCTCGATGGAAACACTGCAAATATTATATTCGACTGAATTTCTATGCAAGTTAAATTTCCACTCTTGGAAAAGTTAAAATAGCCATTGTTTTGGGGCAATCGTTTTCTCTTGATGGTTTTATAATTTAGGCTTTAAATTCTGCTTTAGTGATCACAACAAAATGTAGTTTGACATTTGAACAATGACAGCATATTAGTTTTTTTTTATTTTTTGGCTGCACCACACAGCTTGTGGGAATTCCCCAACCAGAGATAGAACCCATGTCCCCGCCATCAGAGTATGGATTTCTAACCACTGGACCGCCAGGGAATTCCCCAGCATATTTGTTATTTTAAAGAACATAGGCTTAGGATGGAGGGTAAGTATGAAATAACAGCATTGGGGATTTAGATTTTCTGGTCACCAGGAAATGAACATTTTTTCCCCCCCATCAAGCATGATGATGGGGAGAAAATTTGGAAGTCCAGATTAGAGAATCATGAAATTTCTGAGGTATGGAGAATCTTTAATTCTAATATGATCTAATATAACTCTCCTATTTTTATAAAGATGGAAGCAGAAGAAGGAGGTGATTTGTCTGAAGATGTTTAGTTTTTAGTGATAGAGATGGAGCCGGGTTTGAACTCAGGCCTCCAGATTCAATGTTCTGCTTATTAGCCAACAAATCATGTAAGTGGAGGTAGGGGGAATAAGGAGGGCTGGGCAGGATTTTGAAAGCTATTACCACCGAGTTCTCTTTGCTGAGTCCAGCCTTTTTGGAACGCACAGCTCTAAACCAAAGGGAGCTAACTAAGCAGTTATCAGGGGGAAGTGCAGATGAGATTTGCCTTGCTATGTTTCACACCTTGAAGCTTGCAAGGACTTGGAATTGAATCCCAATTTTGACATTAATGATTTTAGGCTTAGATGCCTCAATTGTTTAAAAAAAAAAAAAGGGCTAGCCTAAATCAGTGATTCAAAGCTTTACCATGCATCAGCTGGAGGATATGTTCAAAAGTAGTTGTGTAGGCTCAGTTCCCAAGCTTCTGATTCTATAGGTCCAGGTGAGGCACGAGGATTTGCCTTTCTGATAGGTTTGCAGGTTGTCTGGGAACCACATTTTGAAAACTAGTGGCTTAGAGATAATATTAAATGTCCTTTCCTGCACAAAAACATTCTTTTTTTTTTTTTAATCAACTTTATTGAGGTATAATTTACATGCAGTGGAATGCATGAATCTTAAGGAAATAGTGAGCTATTATAAATGTATTTATGCATGTAATCACCACCAAAGGCAATGTGTTAAGATTTTTCCGTCAAGGCAGAAAGCTCCCCAATGCCCTGCTGAAGTCAGTGTCATTTACTTTTTTCTTCTTTTTAACCAGTTTTTACATTGAAGTATAGTTTGTTTATGATGTTGTATTGCTTCAAGTGTACAGCAAAGTGATTCAGTTTTATAGATACATACATATTCTTTTTTGGGATCTTTTCCATTATAGATCCTGCATGAAAAACTCTTAACCTTCTTACCGTAACTTTCTCAACAAACAAAAGTTTATACATTCATGGCACTTGGAAAACAAGAGTGAGGAGAGATTTTATTCATATGAGAAATTAAGTTTTGTGAGGTCTTCAAATGAAAGATACAAGTTATATTCAGGATGATTTGAATATAGTATTATTTTGAAAGTCACAAGTGTTGTAGGAAAAAGAGTGTGAGATGTTCTATGTAACTGGCAAAAGAAAATTGTGGAAGGACTGACTGTACTATAGGTACTGAGCACACGCTTCTCAGTAGTGCCTGCCCAAGGAAGCTGAGCTCATAACAAACCTTATTTATTTAAATTGGAGTCAGTGGGAGTTCCCGACAAGAAAAAACAGTTATAAGATCAAAGCACGAAGTGAAAAACCAGGAAATAAGAATTTTATGTAACTTCTATCTAAAGAATTCTGAGGGTAAGAATTTTCAGTTACATTTTATTTTCTTTTAGAGTTAAAAGAGCATGAAGTCATGGTTTTAATCCCACTTCACTTCTTTCTCAACTTTTAGTACAAATACAGTTGGTTGTTCTATTGAGTTTGGCAGTTCTTTAATCATAACAAAGAGAAGTGGGGAAGTCCAAATGTGTACTAAGTTTTTGTGCCTATTACAAATTGCAGCATCTTCTTGCAGGAATATATGTTGGCTGAGGTTGCTATGCTGAGGTTTTAGATACTACATTTTGTACCATTTGTAATGTAGTTGCTAAACAGACACACTGTTTAAACACTGTCTTAGGCCAGCTTTTAAAATATTCCCAAGAGTTGGAACATGTCTTTTAAAAGGTAAAAGTTGCACTTGTAGGTGTAAAAATAATTTACAGTATAAAATAATTTATTTTTTATGTCTTTAAAAACAACCTCAAGTCTGATGTAAGCCACTTAAAAAGAGGTGACTTGCTTTTTCTGGTAAAGATCGAACGTACTCTTGATCTGCTTTTGTCCTAATGAGATATGACCCTTATAAAATACAAATGCATGGGAAAGAAAGAAAACTTCTCAGGTGGCTTTCTGTTGGCGGTATAACAGGCAGTGTTTTAACTTGGTTTTTCACAGACTCAGCAGGGAGGAAGTTGTGTGAGAAAGGGTCTTGTGTTGAAAAGTAGCCTGATTGATCCTTTAGAGACCATCTGGGAAACCTGCCTGCAGATAGCTGGTGGGCCTCCTGAACACCAAGTGCTGGGCAGCGTAGCCCCACACAGCACAGAGAAGCTCTGCGACTTAACCAGGGCTCCGGAATTCAAGAATTCCTTCCTTCCTTCTTTCCTTCCTTCCTTTGCTCTATTTTTTTGGCTGCACTGCGAAGCCTGTGGGATCTTCGTTCCGACTAGGAATTTAACAATAACAATAACAATAACAATCAAGCTGTGCCCCTTATAGTGGAAGTGTGGAGTCTCAACCACTGGACCACCAGGGAAGTTCCCTTTTTTCCCCCTAATCTGGGTGATTTGCAACACTATCTGTGATTTTGTTTCAGAAGTAAATATATCAGTTTAAAAATGAAGTTCATTATGGTTATTTTTTGGAAGTCAGATAATAGCAAATGCTGGCGAGGATGTAGAGAAGTTGGAATCCACATAGTTTGTTGAAGGGCTGCAAAGTGAGGCCGGCACTTTGGAAAACAGTCTGGCACTTCCGTAAGTGCTTAAATACGGAGTTCCTGTGTGACCGGGGAGCTCCGCTCCTCTCGCTCTCTCCCTCCCCTACTTCTTCCCATATTCTTTTGAACTCTCCACCCTGGAGTGTAAGCTCCCTAACAGTCCAGGCTTGCTCTGTCTAGCTGTTGCTCTGTCTTAACGTTGGGGACAGAGTTTGGCACGTGGCAGGAACTCAATGTATTTTTAACTGAGCACACCAGTAGGAAATAGGCTACGATACAGCTA
>SJYA01001396.1:410471-435251 GCA_006410615.1 Neotragus moschatus | reverse complement strand
TACAGCTATTAAGAGCACAGCTTCTGGAGCTACCCTGCATCGCCATGAATTCAGGCCCAGCTCTTCCCGTGGGACCTTGCTTTCATTACTCAGCCTCTTTGAGCCTCAGTTTCCTCGGCTGTGAAATGGGATAATAACAGCAAATAAGAGTTTTGACTGACAAGCCCTCAAGAAAACGTATAAGATTAATAAATATAATATAATTATATATATAAATATATATAAAATATATAATATAATATAAATATATAATATAATGTATAATAAGATTCATTTTAAAACTAAAGAAATTCATTTAATAAAAAGTTATTAAGAATTGATTGCATAACACTTTGTGCCATATAAAATGAGCATCATCTCCGTAGATGAGTAAGATGTGGTCTCTGGCTTTCAGATCATGAGGAAGTGTCACCCTAGTTAAAAAGCGATCCCTAAAAACCAAGAAGGAGACCTAGGCCTGAGGAGAATATGTAAAGAGAATGCACAACCTTAGCCAAACCCTTTAGTTTAGCCTAACTTTGTTCCCAGTCTTTGGCATTAAGGAGAGTCATTTTGAATTGAATTTATTTCTCCAAAATATTGTATACGGAGACATTAATTCTTATGTATTTCATGTGGACACAATTTGGCCATCACAAGAAAATTTAATTTTATGTCTGGCCTATTTGCTTCAGTTAAAAACAATGAAGGGAATTCCCTGGTGGCCCAGTGCTTAGGACTCAGTACTTTGACTGCCGAGGGCTGAGGTTCAATCCCTGGTCAGGGAATTAAGATCCCACAAGCCTCACAGTAAGGCAAAAAAAAAAAAAAAAAGAAAAGAAAATAAGCATGCTGAGCGCAGCAAAAATTTCAAAATAGAGCTTTGTTTTCCTCTTCTTTAAAGTGTGTTCGGTGGGAGTGTTTTCCCCTGTCCCTGAAGATAGCTTGGGCAGGGGCTTTGACTCTGGGACTCTGTAGATACTTTTAGTTCTNTCAAAATAAGGAAAAAAAAAAAAAAAAAAGAAAAGAAAATAAGCATGCTGAGCGCAGCAAAAATTTCAAAATAGAGCTTTGTTTTCCTCTTCTTTAAAGTGTGTTCGGTGGGAGTGTTTTCCCCTGTCCCTGAAGATAGCTTGGGCAGGGGCTTTGACTCTGGGACTCTGTAGATACTTTTAGTTCTGTCAGCTGTGATCACAGTAGCAGGCTGTGACTTTCTTGATCTAAAGTTTCCCTATTCCAGAGTTTCAGAAGATATGAAAGAACTCACATTTCAGAAATTATGGGAAAACAAAATAGAGATAGCTGGGCCATAAGCCAATCGATTCTTGGCTCAGATTGACCGACTCTAGCTAATGACAATCAAACTTGGAACATTAATCAGCACAAAGCACCCAAAAACTTCTGCAGCTGTTGTAAGATCACTTATAGTTGGGGACTTCCCTGGTGGTCCAGTGGCTAAGACTCCACATTCCCAATGCAGGAGGCCCAGGTTTGATCCCTGGTCAGGGAACTAGATCCTACAAGCCGAAACAAAGAAAAAGGAAATTCCACGTGCTGCGATGAAGATTGAAGATCCTGTGTGCCATAACCAAGACCTGGCGCAGCCAAATAAATAAATATATGCACATTTTTAAACAGATCCCCTGTAGTCAGAGAGCTATAGTTGGGATATTTTGCAAAGTTTCTCAGAAGATTATGATGCTCTACAGACAATTCCAAAACATGGAGGCAAACGGAATCATTGCCGGTCTGCTAGTTTGGGTATCTCAACCTGGCTGTTGAAATACCAGCAGATGTCTCGATGACATCCTTAAGAGAGAAGAGAACCCTGGGGAGAAGAGAGTGGCAGCTGAAAGGTGGCACATTCTTATTCTTAGCAGACTGACATTAGGAGCTTTTTGTAAAAGGATCATGGCTGGCTTTTTAACCAACACAGTTTTTCAAGAGTGCATTTTTGGAAATAGCTAAAGTAAAAGTCGTTATTGTTAAGAACATTATTACTACAAGCATACAATGTCTACCTAATGGTTTACGGTTGTCACTATCACACCTAAAAAATATTATACGTATATACGGGATGTGAGTCTCTGTTTTTAGTCCTAGTTCTTGGTGAAGGCGCCAAGTATCAGCAGTCTGCTTTCTGTTTAAATAGCGGAGGCATTTTCACCACTGTTCAGTTAATACTGGAATGCCAGTGTTTGCCTTCTCTATAGCAGAGACTCAGCGTGGCTTCTCTGTATAAAGGGAAACTAATTCTTTACAGAGCAGACAAAGATCTGATTAGTAACAATCTTTGTGTGATGAAAATTCACGTAGTCTGTACAGTCCCTTGTGCCTATTTTTGCATTTAATTAAAGAAAAGAATACACTAAATTAAAATGTTTTTGGTGGCATCTTATACATGTTAAATTAATAATAATGAGTACAGAGGCTTCCCTGATAGCTCAGCTGGTAAAGAATCCACCTGCAATGCAGGAGACCTCAGTTCAGTTCCGGGGTTGGGAAGATCCCTTGGAGAAGGGATAGGTTACCCATTCCAGTATTCTTGGGCTTCCCTTGTGGCTCAGCTGGTAAAGAATCTGCTTGCAGTGCAGGAGACCTGGGTTTGATCCCTGGGTTGGGAAGATCCCCTGGAGAAGGGAAAGGCTACCCACTCCAGTATTCTGGCCTGGAGAATTCCATGGACTGTATAGTCCATAGGGTCACAAAGAGTCAGACATGACTGAGTCACTTTCAAGGGACCATTTCTTGTTATATACTGTAGCTAGGAGCTTTCTTTCTCTCCTTCTTTTCTAAGATTTTAAATAAATTCAATTTACTCTATAACAAAACAGATCCTAGTAGTTTTCCCCCTTTCTGGTTCTCCAGTCACACGTTCAGAGCCTCTTCTGGCTTCATACTCCAGAGCTATGAATGCTGGTCTCTGGGGTCCTTGTATGATCCCAGGAGGTGCAGACCTGAATAGCTGCAATGGGAGAAAATTGGAGAAACTTTTACTAAAGCTGTTTGGTATAGTTATTTCTCAATTTCCCAAACCCCTATCCTCACTGCTACCAGGATACAGGTTGTACAGGCCTAGCTCTGCTCATGATCACTTCTTGCCAACGTGCCTGAATCTCTCTGGCCCCCGTAAGCATTCTGAGTCTCTGGTTTGCTTTCCCATAAACTCTCACATTATGTTCAAGGTTTGTACCTGACTCGATCACAAAAATCTCAGCTTCTGCTTTGCTTGTGTGTGTCTCAGGTGTGTCCGACTCTTTGCGACCACATGGACTGTAGCCCACCTGGCTCCTCGGTCCACGAGGTTCTCTAGGCAAGAATGCTGGAGCAGGTTGCCATTCCTCCTCCAGGGGACATTCCAGACCCAGGGATCAAACCCGTGTCTCTTGCAATCTTTGCTGTGATCTAAATGCCGTAGTTAGTAAAGTGAGTCCACCGAACTTGATAATGGCATCAGGGAATGTGTGGCTGGGTAAGGAATTTAGTATTTAAAACTAAAAACAAATTGACAAATAGACACTATAAAACAAATCAAACCCCTCTCATTTCACTGATGAGCTTCTTAATATAGGATTTAGTGCTTAAAAATTATCATGATTATTGCTAAATCTGTTCAGCAGATTTTGATCACATATTGTAATTAAGTATTGTTTGCGCTCCTCTTCTTTTTTTTTTTTAACCTAAAACTTTAATGAAAACATAAGCTTTTTGTTCTGCAGCTTCCTAGCATTGCTAAATGGGAAAAGGCCACAGTGTTACCTTATATCAGAATTACAGTATCTGCGGCTGTTTGACCCTGGTACTATGTTGTAATACTTCTGAAATCAGAGCTAGATTTTATTTATTTTTGCATTTCTCCTTGGCTTTTAACATGTTTAATACATTATTAGGGGGAGAATATTTCTCATCACTTTTTTTTTTCTTTCTGGAAGATGATTTACCAAAAATAGTAAGTATATTCCTCCTAAAAGAGATAAAATTTATTTTGCGCCAATTAGTCATTTATTTCAATAGAATGAAAAATTGCAAAACAAACAAGGAACATAAAATCAGAACAGTCTCTCCAAATTCTTTTATAGATGAAAAATCACACGAGGACCTTTCGTCTGAATGTTTTAGTTTGCTGCTACCATTAAAAGAACTCTTAAAGCACTACCCAAGACACAGTTATTGTGGGCAAGTCTTTAGGACTTGCCAACCTTTTCTCTTCTTCAAACTAAAGCAGGTCAATAAAAGGGAGAGGTGGAAGACACAGAGAAGAAGGGGCACACACACACACATACACACACACACACACACACACACACACACACACACACGGCTGCCTCTGTGACCACCCTGCAGGCTCATTTGGTGTTTTATGGCCTTCATTGTCTTGCTCAGGACTGGGAACTGATGAGCACACCGCATGGTGACCTGTAAACACCCAGATGCCGCTGAGCTCTATTGTCAAAGAAAACAACACAGGTGACCTTGCATATGCCCAGCAAGCGATACAATCACCACAGAGACACATGGTAAGCAAGCAGCAATGGTTAGCACCTTATATAAATTACTATAATAATAATTTTTTAATTTAAAAAAGCAGAGGTTTTTAATTGCTTCTTTGGTGTATTTGTAATCAGTCCAGAATGTTCTCCGTAAAACCTGCCATTCCTTTTTGTCATCATCAGCACCAGCTCCAACAGCACTTACTCACAGAGTACTTGGGACCCCTTGCCTTCTACAGCATTGCTTCTGTCTCCCCCAGCCAATGTCCTGCCTGTGCACTCGGACCCTCCCCCAGCCTCCTCCATCCTGCTGCACTACCCGTTACTAGGGGGCCCTTACACCATGCCTCCTGACCCCGAGACCAAGGGGTGAGCATGAGGCCTGTGGACTCTAAGGTGGGTGAGCCACAAGATAATAATCCATCATAAAAGGGTGAGTAAGAAAGTGACAATCTGATATAATAGGGAAGGAAGCCGAAGTTCAAGGACAGTCATATAGGAATAAGAGGGCCCATTGAGATTGAAGCCTGGCTCCCCAGAATCCTTGAATCCCCAGAATCCTCGCAAGCACCTTATTAACCCTCTGCTCAACACCATCCCCCTCCCAGACCCAAAGCCACAGACGTCTCACCTAGCTCCCATCAGGACTCACAGAGTATCTCTGACACCCCCACGTTGCATGCTTAGTGAGAATATTCTACACGGATTGAATTTAAGGAGGTGAATGACAGTGGGTTGGCCAAAAAGTTTGTCCATTTACCCCTAGAATGTTATGGAAAAACCCAAACAACGTTTTTAGGCCAACCCAGTAATAACATGCTAATTGGGTCTGGAATTATAAAAACAGTATTTTCAGGTAAGCATAACTGTTGTTCCCGTTTTAAAATAATTTTAAAAATGTCAGCTTTTATTGAGGTATGACAGACATATAACATTGTAAGATATTTAAACCATACATCTCAATAATTTGATATACTTTTATATATTGTGAGGGCTTCCCAGGTGGCTCAGTGGTAAAGAATCTGCCTACCAGTGCAGGAGATGCAGAGTAAATCCTGAGTTGGAAAGAGCCCCTGGTGAAGAAAATGTCAACTCATTCCAGTATTCTTGCCTGGGAAATCCCATGGACAGAGAAACCTGGTGGGCCATGGTCCATGGAGTTGCAAAGAGTCAGACAGGACTTTAGTGATTAAACAGCAACATAATATTGTGAAGGGATTCCCCCATTTGGTTAATTAACAAGTTTATCACTTTACATATTTACCTTTCTTTTTCCTCCATGAGAACATTTAAGTTCTACTCTTTTGGTGTTGTTCTTTAGTAGACCCCGTGGACTGTAGCAGGTCAGGCTTCCCTGTCCACTATCACCCAGGGTTTGGTCAAACTCATGTCCATTGAGTCAGCAGTGCCATCCAGTCATCTCATCCTCTGTTGCCCCCTTCTCCTCCTGCCGTCAATCTTTCCCAGCATCGTGGTCTTTTCCAATGAGTCAGCTCTTCGCCAAAGATGTGGCTAAAGTATTGGTAGCTTGGCTTCAGCATCAGTCCTTCCAATGAACATTCAGGATTGATTTCCTTTAGGATTGACTGGTTTGATCTCTTTGCTGTCCAAGGGACTCTCAATAGTCTTCTCCAGCACCACAGTCTGAAAGCATCAGTTCTTTGGCGCTCAGCCTTCTCTATGGTCCAACTCTCACATCTGTATATGACTCCTGGAAAAACCATAGCTTTGATGAGACGTACTTTTGTCGGCAAAGCGATGTCTTTGCTTTTGTATGAGCAAGCTCTGGGATGGACAGGAAAGCATGCTGTGCTGTAGTCCATGAGGTCGCAAAGAGTCGGTCATGATTGAGTGACTGAACTGAACTGAAGGCTTGTTATAGCTTTTCTTCCAAGGAGCCAAGCGTCTTTAATTTCATGGCTGCAATCACTGTCTGCAGTGATTTTGGAGCCCAAGAAAATAAAGTGTACTCTCTTAAGAAATTTCGATTATGCCTATTTTTAAACAATTCATTTGAGACTCAGAGAGGAACTGTCCTGTAGCTAGCTGGTGGTTGAGCCAGAGCCCTGGTTCATGAAGTGGGGGCTTAGAAGAGATGCTGTGAGGTGCAGGGAAAGAAAAGGGAAGGTGGAGGCCTGAGAAGGAAATTCCTGTCTCCACCCCCCCTTTTGTTGCCCTGGCCTCAGTGCATTTTCATCTCTGTGCAGTCAGTGAAGAACCGTCACAAGGGGAAACTGGGCCCTTGAAGGCGGGCCCACTTTTTCATCTCAGCAAGGATTATTAACTGCAATTTTGAAAACATGAAAAAAAGACTACCCTATTTTTGGAGACTGTTTCCTACAGTTTCCATTTGAATCATGTTATCACATTCTGTTTATCCTTCTGAATTTGAAGGAACCGTAAAAAGGCTCAACTGTGCTGACATCTGGCCTGTTGCATCTATGGGTCATCTTAGGAAGCCTTCTTCCCTGTATAAAACATTCTACCATAGCTTATTAAATATTGAACTGCTTCCCTGCGAATCCTACTCTTTTCTAATCCTAAAATAAGAAAAAAAGTTCATTTAATTTTTAAATGAGATTTTAAAAATCTGTTGCTTTTAGATAGCAAAATATTCTCAGCCCACTCTTCACAGCTGGGGAATAGTTGCCCTTACAGACTTTTCTCTTGCTTTTTACTCTTGCCTTCTGAATTTTATGTTCAGATCATTTTTTCTATAAGTTGACAGAGGGTTTATGTTACTTGTAAGGTACTAGCAGGTCTCTAAACGACCAAATCAGTGATTCTCAAACTCTTTAGTCTTGGGATCTTTTTATGTAGTTTTTTATGGGATTCACCTGAGCCAGACATCCTGGAATGTGAAGTCAAGTGGGCCTTAGAAAGCATCACTACGAACAAAGCTNCGAGCCCATCTTTGCATGAAATGTTCCCTTGGTATCTCTAATTTTCTTGAAGAGATCTCTAGTTTTTCCCATTCTGTTCTTCTCGTCTATTTTTTTGCATTGATCGCTGAAGAAGGCTTTCTTATCTCTTCTTGCTGTTCTCTGGAACTCTGCATTCAGATGCTTATATGTTTCCTTTTTGTGATTAGACCCCTTGAAATGAAAGAGCTGAAATCTGCCTGCTTGGGGAATCTCTGAGGGTTGGCTTTGTTTCAGTGTCATCCATAGGCGAATGCTGTGAGCGTGTGGGTACCCAAACTCTATCTCCACCCGCTTCACATAGGCCACCTTAGAACTTGATGGAGTCGCTGGCAGCTTCTTCACACTTGGGAAAATGGACTCGAGGAAGAGCTTTGCACAGGCACCGGCCACAGAGTTGGGTCTATTGGGGCGTATTATTTTTCTAAAGGCTTCCCTTGTGCCTCAGCTGGTAAAGAATCTGCCTGCAATGCGGGAGACCTGGGTTTGATCCCTGGGTTGGGAAGATCCCCTGGAGAAGGGAAAGGCTACCCACTCCAATATTCTGGCTTGGAGAATTCCATGGAATGTATAGCCCATGGGGTCGCAACGAGTCAGACACAACTGAGCGACTTTCACAGTTTTCCTAAACTAAAAGGCTGTATGACAAAGTACCATTTGGGTACGTTGGGTACTGGGCGGCTTACACAACACAAACTTATTGCCTCGTAGTTCTGGAGGCTGGGAGTCTGAATCAAGATGCTGGCAAAATTGGTTCCTTCTGAGGGTTGGGAGGCCCCTCCTCCTGGCTTGTAGATGGCCATCTTGTCCCTGGGTGTCATCACATCATCTCTGCTCTACTTGGGTTTGCTTCTGTACTCAAATTTCCTCTTTTTTTTTTTTTTTTTAATAAGAGCACCAGTCATATTAGAGTAGAGTCCAGTCTAAGGATGTCATTTTGGTATTTCCCTCGTGGTCTGGTAGCTAAGACTGGGTGCAAGGGCATGGGCTCAGTCCCTGATAAGGGAACTAAGATCCTGCATGCCACACGGCACAGCCAAACAAACAAAACAAACATGCAAATATCTAATGACATCATTTAAACTCATCTTTGTAAAGACCCAGTCTCCAAATGAGGGCATATTCTGTGGTACTGGGGATTAGGACTCCCATCTTGCTTTTTGTTTGAAGGACGTGATTTACCCTTATCAGACAGAAATCCTGGGATTCCATGGAGCATGGCCCAGAAGGGTCTATAGGTTCCATGTGGCCAGGTCCTCTTAGCAGAGGAAGGTCCCGGACCTATACAGAGGAAGACCACAGGGGCCCAGTGGGTAAAGTGCCTGTGAGCAATGCACTCTGTAATGTAGCATATGTAATTATAAAGTGAAGTCACTCAGTCATGTCCAACTCTTGTTGACCCCACAGACTATAGCCTACTAGGCTTCTCTGTCCATGGGATTTTCCAGGCAAGAGTACCGGAGTGGGTTGCCATTTCCTTCTCCAATATGTAATTACAAACTGTACCAAACTCTGCCCCACCTTTTCCTCCGGCCTTTGCCATTCCCTGAGCAAGCTGGGTCTATGAGCTACTGCCAGCATCTACCTCCCTTGGCTGGCAGGTTCCTTCTGGCTAAAGGAGCCTGCTCTGTGCCAGGCAACTAACGCTCCCTGGGAAGCAGCCCTCTGCCCATGACGAGGGTGGCTGGGACACAGATACTGAAGTTCTTAGTTCTTTGGGAAGGATAATTCTGTGGGAAGGGTAATTATGTAGGTCAATATCACAGATTTCCCCTGCACCCCACTTTAAAATTTCATTGAAAGGTATTTGTTTAATGTGAAAAAATAACATTGAATTGTCCTATATAGACATATTTTTTCCCTAGGTATTTTATCTAGTTTGTTTCCTCCACATTAAAAAGCCCCAAGGATACAGAGATTTTTGTTTGGTTGGTTGACTGCTGGGTGCCCAAGCCAACACAGGGCCTGGCACACGGGAGGCTGAGCAGTGCCATCTGGGAATGTGGATGATGAGGGAGAAAGACAGCACTCATGGGGTGGGGGAGGAAAGCGAGGAGGCCAAGTTCAGGTTACTTAAAAAAATATAAATATTATTGGAGTATAGTTGGCTTACAATGTGTTAGCTTCTACTGTATAGCAAAGTGAATCAGCTGTACATATACTTACATCCACTTTTTAAAAGAGTCTTTTTCCATGTAGGTCATTACAGAGTATTGAGTAGAGTTCCCTGTGCTATGCAATGGATCCTTGTTAGTTATCTATTTTATGGCTGTGTGTGTGTGTGTGTGTGTGTGCCCATTCAGTTGTGTCCAGCTTTTTGTGACCCCGTGGACAGTAACCCTCCAGATTCCTCTGTCCATGGGCTATGTAAAGATAGTAGTGTTCATACATCAGATTACTTGTGATGTTGCATTTTATCATCTTATTCTGTCTTTACCATTATTTTCCTTCCCCCAATATTATGATTATTTGAGAACTGTTTCTACCTGGCTCATGATGTTTATTGGTGTTTGCATTTCCAAAATAACTGACCAACAGAGAGATGTTGTCGTCTCATGACCAGACTCATCCAGGAACCACTCTGGTTACCTACACACCCCTCAGCTCACTCCCTCTTCTTTTCAACACAAGATCATAAAACAATTTTAGTTATTTCCTTTGGCACCAATAATTAATAGAGAATCAATTGTTATTTTTCTATTGAAGGAGGAATCTCATTATTTAGTTACTTTTTATGTAACTAATTGCCTTTGTGCTACCATTTTTCTCTGTTCTCTTTCTCTTTATTTTCTAAGATTGTTTATTTCAAGATGTGTAAGACAATTTGGTTTTAGCTCAAACAACTCATACAAGACCTGGCATTAAAGTTTTCTCCTGAAATGTTTATGTATTTTTTTTTTCTCTAAGAGAGTGTCTTTTATTCTATGAAGGAGAGTGTAATAAGTGAAAAAGTAGAGAAAATAAAAGAGGAATATATATTGGGTGAATGATAGGAGAGGAACATTAGTCAGGGTGGTAAGAGAAAGCTTCTGAAGAAATGACATTTGCCTTAAGATCTGACTGATAAGAAGGGAATGGCCATGCAAAGAGCTGGGGAAGAGTGATCCCGCAGAGGAAATAGCAGGTACAAAGGCCCTGAGGCAGGAGTCAGCTTGTTGTTTAGGAAGACAGGAAAAAGAACAGTATGACTGTAGTCCAGTGAACAAGAGTGACAGTGATGTCAAAGGAGGAGGAGGAAGGAGAGGAGGAGAAGAGATGTTTGTTGTCTGAGATCACACAGCTCATCAGTTACTCATTTAACTCTGTGAAGTTTGAATTCCAGCTCTGTGTCAGGTCTCATGGCAGGCTCTGGAGCAAGAGACTGATGTTTGTGCAGTGCTTTATGGTTTATGAAGCACCTTTAGCATTTAATCATCAGGGTGGTTCTCTTATGATAGATTCCTATTTGTCAATAAAGGCAGAGAGGTTCCACAGCTAATTAGTGACAGAGCCCAGTCACTCGTGTACTTGAACATACCAGTCCTCAGACTGCTAATCCACTTCTTTTTGCCAATACCAGATTACCTAAAAACCGATGACTATATGTTACTTATTTATTTTAAAGAGGATTTCTAGATACTTATATTTGCATTTTGCTGCTTGCTAAGTCGCTTTAGTCATGTCTGACTCTTTGCAACCCTATGGACTGTAGCCCACCAGGCTCCTCTGGGCTGTAGCCCACCAGGCTCCTGGAAAATCCATGGGATTTTCCAAGCAAGAATACTGGAGTGGTGTTTATGTATTTTTGATACTGCCAAGCTTCCGCAGTTTCCATTTCTGTTACATAATTCAGTCAGGAAACTGAATTAATCAATATACAATTTCTACAATTGCCTAACAGAAGACTAGTGTGATAATCCTGTCTATTACAGTAACATTTCAGGGAATGGGTTTTATTTCCTCTTAGAAAAGATTATTTAATTTTAAAAAATCTTATTTCATTTAATAAATTACTTAGAGCAGTAGGGGCTGGTGGTAGATAATGACAAGATAAAGCGCAGACATTTTAAAGCTGTCTTAGACCTGAAGGGTAAAAATATAGCGTAGTCGTCATTTACTAAGCATCTCTTTTATGTCTACCGAGTATAAAAAAAGGTAAAATGGCACAATGAGTGCCATGGAAGGACACAGAAAAATTGTACAACTTTAATAAAGTTAATTTAATAGAGAAAGATTTAGTTGGACACAAGTGGAAAATAATTAGATTGACTAGATGGGTCTTTAGGTGCAAATAGGAAAGCTGTTGAAATGGAGAAAACCAACGGACTTATCTGAGTCTGTAGTAAACTCAGGAAAGCAGCTGCTTTGTAATTGTTGAAAATGAACACTGTACTATTTATTTTGGTTCTGAGAAGACTTACCACATACTCATGTTACAGCCTCTCAGCCTTTTCAAGTTATCAATAGAGTTAATCACATGACTTAGAGAACTTTTAGTCCATTCTCCCACACTGTATTCTAGGGTGTGGTTTGCATGTGTGTTACTATTTTGGTTTTCCTTGGTTTCTTTGTTAAACTCTCTTCTCATACTTATTTGTTGGTTAACATTATGTGGAAAGATTATAGAATTTATCTCCACTTGAGCCTGTTCCTTTTGTCAACAGATCGACTTCGCAGATATTATGCCTATAAAATAACATTAGAAAGGTTATTCCATATTTAGTATAAACATTGTTACCATTTAGCACCTTTGCTGATATTTATTTAGTTTGTGTGTGTGTGTGTGTCTGTGTTCTGTCTCTCAGTCGTGTGTTCTGTCTGTCAGTCGTGTCTGACTCTTTGAGACCCCATGGGCTGTACCTCGCCAGGCTCTTCTGTCTATGTAACTTTCCAGACAAGAATGCTGGAGTGGGTTGCCATGCCCTCCTCCAGGGGATCTTCCTGACCCAGGGATCGAACCCATGTCTCCTGTGTCTGCTTCATTGGCAAGCGGATTCTTTACCACTGCATCACCTTCCCAAACTAAATTGGGAAGCCCACAGTTAAGTTTACTACTGCTGAGACAGCAGTTGAAAACATTTTTTTAAAAAAAGTCCTGTACTCTTCATTGGATAGAGATTATGACAAACTCATCAAGTGAACTGTGCACTCAAGAAATATCCATTGAAGACCCACTCTGTGCCATGCACTGTTTTTCACTGTAAATGCACAGCCCAAAATAGCACTCAAGAAATATCCATTGAGGACCCACTCTGTGCCGTGCACCGTTTCTCACTGTAAATGCACAGCACAAAATAGAAATTTTCTGCTTTCATGCAGTTTATATTCTGTTGAGGGGTTTGACAATGGGCAAATTAATGTTTGAGATAGTGACATACTGTATATGAAAGAAGTCTATGTAGAAATGGCTCAAATATTCTATATTAGTTATCTATTGCTACAGAGCTTAACCCTAAATTTAGCTGCTTAATTTAGAGATTATCTTACCCACTTTCCACGAGTCAGGATCCAGGACTAGCTTAGGTAATGGTTCAGCCCAGGGTCTCTCATGAGGTCATGATAAAGATGCTGACCAAGGCTGGAGTTATCTGAAGGTGAATTGGGCATGAAGAACTTCTTCCAAGGAAGCTCCCAGGGCTCGCAAATTGGTGCTAGTCTTTGACTAGCCGCCTCAATTCCTGACCACATGGATCCTCTGCAGGGCTTGGGAGTCGCTGCAAAGTGGAGGCTGACTTCCTCCACTGAGGCTGATCCAAGAGGAAGAGGCAGAAGCCAGATGTCCTTAAAGTGCCGTGGTCTTAAAATAATACATCGTCACCTCTGCCACTCACTCAAGGAGGGGGAATTAGGGTCTACCATTTAAAGGGGTAGTATTAAGAATTTATACATTTTTTAAAAACCACCATAGTCACTTAGATACAGTGAAGAGCAAACTAAGCAAATTAAATATGTTAAGAGCTATTCCACAATGAATTGCGCCATTTTAAATATACATTGTCAGTATATAATGCCTTGTTGTGCCTTATTTTGCAGCTGTTGGTTTTTAAAAATTGTTTATACTATCATTTTTAGATAAAAAATCATTGAAAATTTAGGTTTCCTGAACTTTACCTTTTTCTTACTGTTTTGGCTGTTTTGTTACGATGCTGTCAACACCGTTGACATCTGTTCCACAGATGAAAATACTCGAGATTTTTTTTTTTTTTCATTTCTGGAATTAGTTGATGAATTTAAGGTTATTTATATTAGTCCACATTTGTATTGAACAGGTGGATTAGAATCGGCCTGTCAGTGCAGGGGACACAGGTTCTATCCCTGGTCTGGGAAGGTCCCATATGCCATGCCCCGGAGGAGCTAAACCTGTGCGCCCCACCTACTGAAGCCTGAATGTCAAGAGCCTGTGCTCTGCAACAAGAGAGTAGCCCCTGATTGCCACAACCAGAGAAAGGCTGCAAAGACCCAGCACAGCCCAAAATAAATTAATTAAAAAAATAAAGTCTATGGAACCATAACTCCTACATGGAACCCACATAAACTTGTCTAACCATAAATGCTGTACCATGAGACGACAATTTAAAATTGTGGTCAGCTACACTTTAGCTTAGAAACCTGGTGAGAGATTGTGTTATGGTTGCTTAGAGGATGTAAATACCACGTAGAGAAACGTGGGTGATTCTCTGGCTACCTGGCTATAATATTTGTATATTTGATTGGAATAGATGAGAGGCACCCCTTTGTGGCCCATGTGTGGTGACGGTTCCAGGGCTTATCTCTTAATGACTTGAAATGATAAATTTGGAATTCATCAAGCTTAACTTTTCTCTGTGGCTGGACTTCCCCTTTGGGCAGTCTTCCATGGGAAGCCTTTAGTGAGTCTTTAAAAGTACAGCAGCTCTATTGGAGATGGACAATGATTTAGCCTTTGGACCTTTAAAGATAAAAGACTCTTGTCAACTGTACAAGGCCTCCTTTTCTCAGAAGGGAAGAATGCTCTTAAGTTTCTTAGTGGATTAATTAGTAACCGAAAATAGTACCATTCTCTGAATTCTTCCCACTTTTACAACAAATAGTGGCCAAACAAGTGCCATCAGAAGGAGAAAACAAAAAAAAGATGATCAAATGTCAGACCTTCTCATTTATGTGAAGATTTCATCCCTACTCCTAGGTCCTGCCCCAAATAGGAGAAGCTACTGATAGAATCAGGTGCTGGGGAGAGGGGGAACAAAAGAGGCGGTTTTTCTCCCCCTGTATTGGTGGGAGTTTACTGTCTTGAATATCTGAGACATTTTTAATTGTAGAGGAGGATGGAAGCTAGTTGTTTCAGAAAAACATACTAGTTTACATATGCATGCATGCTAAGTCACTTCAGTCGTGTCCAACTCTTTGCAACCCTATGGACTGTAGCCCTCCAGGCTCCTCTGTCCGTGGGATTTTTCAGACAAGAATACTGGAGTGCGTGGTTGTGCCCTCTTGCAGGCTGCTGCTGCTAAGTCGCTTCAGTCGTGTCTGACTCTGTGCGACCCCATAGGCGGCAGCCCACCAGGCTCCCTGTCCCTGGGATTCTCCAGGCAAGACACTGGAGTGGGTTGCCATTTCCTTCTCCAATGCATCAAAGTGAAAAGTGAAAGTGAAGTCACTCAGTCGTGTCCAACCCTCAGCGACCCCATGGGCTGCAGCCTTCCAGACTCCTCTGTCCATGGGATTTTCCAGGCAAGAGTATTGAAGTGGGGTGCCAGTGCCTTCTCTGCCCTCTTGCAGGGGGTCTTCCTGATCCAGGAATCAAAACTGCACCTCTGACCTCTCCTGCATTGGCAGGCGGGTTCTTTACCACTTTCGTCACCTGGGCAGCCCTGGGAGCAAAATGAAGAACAATATTAAGTGATGGTGGGGGGGGGGTCCCCGGGTGGTCCAGTAGTTAAGAATCTGCCTTGCAATGCAGGGGACACCAGTTGGAATCCTGGTCAGGGAACTGAGATCCCACATGCCATGGGGCACCAAGCCCGTGTGCCACAACTGCTGAGCTTGAGCTCTGGAGCCCGTGAGCCATAGCTACTGAAGCGTGCATGTCTAGAGCCCGTGCTCCACAACAAGAGATGCCACCACAACGAAACGCCCGTGTACCGCAGCTAGAGAAAACCCGTGCGGAGTCACCAAGACTTGGCATACCTTCCCGCACCACCCTCCCCCACCCAAAAAAGAACCCTGACTTCTCACTCAGGTTAGACGGTTCCTTGAGGGGAGAAAAAAAACACAAACAAACAAGTGCTGAATAAAGCCATAGTTGGACCCAGGGTTCTTTTGGATTAGATGAAGCAATCCTCAGATGTAGTAGTTGTGTTTGTTTTTAAATAACGTTATACAGTGTTGCAATGGTTAAATTCATGATGACCCAGAGTTGGGAGAGACTTTGTAGAGGGTTTGAGTCTGACCCCAGAGAGATGGAATGATTTCATGAATCATTACTTGGTGAAAGGATGTGGTCAGAGCTAGTTCTAGAAACTTCCAGTATGTCACTTTTTTTTTCTGAAAAAAGCAAACCACTGATTTTTGGATTTTTACATTTTATAAAACAGTAATTTATTTAGAGGTTATTGTGTAGATATGTTTTCATCTGAGAGGGAGAAAGAAAAAGAAACAAGAGCCACAGAATTGAATAGGAATTGTAAAAAAAACACAACCCATTGAAATCATAATTTAAACAGTGTTTGCCTGTGGGACCTCCTGGGCTGGGAAGAAGATAGGGTGAATGGGCAAGAAGTAAGTCAGTGGTCTGGGTCCTAAATGAAACTGGGGTACCTCCCTTCACACCAGGTGACATTTATTTTATGGGGAGCCAGACCCTCAAGGTGAGGCCAGAGTGGGCATCTGAGAGTAGTAAGTACTTTTCTGTGCATTTAATATTTATTTTATTTTGATACTGGCACAAGTGAGACCCTAGGTTTAACAAGAAAAGCATGATTTGTATCATTACCTTATTGATAGCTTCTCACAAACTTCATCCTGACAAATGGCATATCTCGTCAGTCAGTTCAGTTGCTCAGTCGTATCTGACTCTGTGACCCCATGGACTGCAGCACCCCAGGCTTCCCTGTCCATCACCAATTCCTGGAGCTTACTCAAACTCATGTGCATTGAGTCAGTGATGCCATCCAACCATCTCCTCCTCTGTCATCCCCTTCTCCTGCCTTCAATCTTTCCCAGCATCAGGGTCTTTTCTAGTAAGTCAGTTCTTCGCATCAGGTTNAGGCTTCCCTGTCCATCACCAATTCCTGGAGCTTACTCAAACTCATGTGCATTGAGTCAGTGATGCCATCCAACCATCTCCTCCTCTGTCATCCCCTTCTCCTGCCTTCAATCTTTCCCAGCATCAGGGTCTTTTCTAGTAAGTCAGTTCTTCGCATCAGGTTGCTGAAGTATTGGAGTTTCAGCTTCAGCATCAGTCCTTCCAATGAATATTCAGGACTGATTTCCTTTAGGATGGACTGGGTGGATCTCCTAGCAATACAAGGGACTCTTAAGAGTCTTCTCCAACACCCTAGAAAAGCATCAGTTCTTCGGCGCTCAGCTTTTATAGTCCAACTCTCACATCCATGCATGACTACTGGAAAAACCATAGCCTTGACTAGACAGACCTTTGTTGGCAAAATAATGTCTCTGCTTTTTAATATGCTGTCTAGGTTGGTCATAGCTTTTCTTCCAAGGAGTAAGCGTCTTTTAATTTCATGACTGCAGTCACCATCTGCAGTGATTTTGGAGCCCCAAAGATAAAGTCTCTCATTGTTTCCATTGTTTCCCCATCTATTTGCCATGAAGTGATGTGACTGGATGCCATGATCTTAGTTTTCTGAATGTTGAGTTTTATGCCAACTTTTTCTCTCTCGTCTTTCCCTTTTCTATCTCCACTTCAAGTTAAAATCTATAAACAATGTACAGAACACTGAATCTCCTCTGTTTCTCCTCTTATCACTACTCCATATCTTATTTTGAAACTCAGTGTCAGCAAGTCAGTTTACACAATCACGATGAGTCGTCCAGATTTATAGAAGCCAGGAAACGGGGTGTCAGGTTCCTCATGCCAAGCTGCCCTCCCTCTCATCTGTCCAACTAATTGATATTGCAGCATTAAGAAAGAGAATTTTGATGATTTAAACAAAATAAAAAAAAATTTTGTCTGCACTGGGCCTTTTTTTTCCCAAGCCAAACTGTTGCTAGCTCTATTAAAGATACTTTTCATAAACAATCATGGTATTTCAGGCAGGACATGGGCAATCATTAACAGTATACAACTTTCAAACTCCCTTTTTTCAGTGGACCACCAAAATCAGAAAGCCACTATAAAACCCAGTGAAGCCTTCATGCGATGCTCTGAACAGGAGAAGTTTAGAGGGAGAGCTGACAGTTTACATTGTGCAGGTTGTTTAACAGCTTTTCACAAGCTGACCCTGCCTTTCAGGGAACGGGAATGCAAATGGAGGAGGTATCAATCCGAGGAGCCACAGTCTAAAAAAGGAATCGCTGCTCTTTCGAGGAATGCCATCTCAGCGCTGACACTGGAAAGTCCAAATTGCCTGACATACTGGCAACCGATTTTGGGGGGGTCAGGTTCTGATAGGTCTCTGGGGTTAGAGGAGTCAAGTCTATGCTGAAGTAGAGAGGGAGAAGAGAGCATAAAAGCTCACTTTAGCTTTTCCATATCACGAGGCGTTTGTGCCGAGGTGGCTAATGTGTATCGACATCAGGGAATCCCTCCTTCCTGGGAATCAAGAAGAAGTCTCTCAAAGCTCGATGGGAAAGATGTTTCTCCTCCCATGTCAACCCAGCTCTGGAGATGCTCTGTTAGTGACATGTATCCTTACCCCCCGATCCCTAAAACATCAATGAAGTGTTCTTTGTGCTAACAACATAGCTTGAAAAAATTCTGCATTTTTATAAAACTTCATTAAAAAATAGTATTTCCAGCTGTACAGTCACCGGAAGTACACAGTTAACAAAAATGCACACACACCACTTGGCATCTGCAGCACCTTTGGCTTTCTGTGCCTGGTCTGTTTTATCAACTCCATCTTCTGCAGGGTTATTCTCATCCCTGCGAGCATCAGCTTTCCTCTTTTTCCCTTTGGGTCCCTTCTCTCTCTTCTTTGCAGGGGCCTTTGCAGGCTTGGGTTCTCGCTTTGGAGGAACAGGTTTAGTGGATAAGCTTGCAGATCTTCTCTGTGGTTCGTCTTTCACCTTGGCTTTAATTTCCTGTAGCATTACTTTCAACCTTTCTCTTGGGCATGGTGGTGACGGTGGCGGGACTTAGATGCTGCACCCGGGCATGCAGGGGCACGCAGGCACTGGTCGGGCCAGGGGTCCCTCTCACCTCTTCTTCTGTGTTGGTTCTTCACTGTGGCGTGGAAGCGTCTCTGTTGTGGTGTGTAGGTTTAGTTGCCCCACGGCAAGTGGGATCTTAGATCCCAGACCAGGGATCAAACCTGGGTTCCCTGTGTGGGAAGGTGGAATCTTCGCCACCGGGCCACAGGGAAGTCTGAGAAAAGAGAATTTAGAAGCTAGAAGGATTCCCAAAGTTCCTTTAGACCTAAATCTTCAATACATAAGCCCAGGGAAGCTGGCTTGCTCAAAGTTACAGGGTGGCTTATAGACTGCTTCAGGACTGGGGTGATCAAGTCAGTTAGGATCTCAAAGAATTTCCCTTCGAGATGTGGATTCTCTAAGAATAAGACCATCCTGGGCCAGCACCTTAGTAGAGATGAGGTTATTTTAATCACAGGACATGGGCACACGGGGGGAGGAGGCGGCCTTGGAAGCAGAGGCGATGCAGACGGCAAACCTGGCCTCTTGACCGTGTTGCCTGGGTCCTCGCAGACGAGGCCAGCATCGTATTTCTCCTGTTCTTATCTCTTGCTCCACCTGGCTGGCATCCACAATGGACATTATTTGGAACAGGACAGAGGTGAGGCCTCTCTGGTGTTATGCGGGTCCTTCCTTTGTTTCTTTCCTGCCAGCACCAAGGATTTTCTGGGAGCCAGGCATCACGAGCTCGACCAGCAAAGGGCTTTTCATTGGCCCTTAAACTGAGGTTCCTTAAGCTTCTGGAATCAGCCCCCACCCCCATCCCACAGCTCTTTCACTGGGACTAAACCCAGGAGAAGGGAATGAACAAATACAACCCCATTCCTTTGTGACTCAAAGCAAAACTTATATGGAACTCAAATGGAAAAAGAGATTTGATCTGGGAGGTTCTTTTATTTTCCCTCCAGAGTTGCATGCATACAGTAAAATGATTACTGTAAAACAATTATTGTTGCTAGCATTTGTGAGCTGGTTGTGGGTTTAACAACCATTTTGCTGACTTTTTGGCAGCAAGCGTGAGTTTTCCTGTTCAATTAGACCTTTTGGAGTGCTCTTAAAATCCTATGGAATCATCTGATTCCCTCCAGGAAAACACTGATCGGTATTAATTTTCATCCTTTCCCTTTTGATGCTGAGGTAGACTGAAACACTTGCTGCTTTTCTAATATGTTCCTTTTTTTTCTACCTTTCCTCCATCCCCAGTGACTACAATATTTCCGAATACAAGGCCTGGTTGTGGAAAATTAAGGAATAGGGTCCTGTTACAGATCCTCAAAAAGGATCCCGAATGGAAGGCATAAACGTGCGTTTAGTGAAAATCTGGGTGTGTTGAGTAGCAGAGGCTGAAGAATTTAAATATTCTGATAGGTTACAACTAGAAGAAATTTTCCTCTTTGATGTGCAACTGTAGCTATGTAACGAAAGAGCAAACTTCTTTAATGAACTCAAAGTTCATTAAAGCTGCTTAATTATAGTCTGAGCACTTGGATTTATATTTCTATTTGATGTAAAATGACATTATAAAATATCTCTGTTATGCCAAAGTCAAATTAGGAAAGCATAAAATAGTAAGTGAACAATTACTTGTATGTCCTTCCTGTTAACACTTTAGAGATTTTTGTGAAATTCTGGCGTTGTGTGTTTATGACTGTCAACTCTGTGTTTTATTTCTAATGTTAAAAGTTTACTTGATTTGCTATGGAGAACAATACGAAGGGTCCCTGAAAAACTAGAATAAAGTTACCAGTGGGATCCAGCAATCCCATTCCCGGGCATATATCCAGAAAAGACAAAAACATTAATAGGAAAGATATATGCACCCAGTGTTCTTAGAAGCAGTATTTATGACAGCCAAGACAAGGAAGCCACATAAATGTCCACTGACAGATGAACGGACAAAGAAGATGTGGTATATACGTACAATAAGTATCGCACGCTGTTAAAAAGAATGAAATAATGCCATTTATAGCAAGAGGGACAGACCTAGAGATTATCTTACTAAGTGAAATAAGTCAGACAGAGAAAGAAACATACCACATGATATCACTAATATGTGGAATCTAAGAGAATGACACAAATTAACTTATTTACAAAGCTGAAGAGATTCAGAGACATAGAAAACAAACTATGGTTATCCAAAGGGAAAGAGGGGTGGGGAGAGGCATAAATTAAGACTATATTAGTAGGTACACACTACTATATATAAAATGGGTCTACTACACTATATAGTATATAGTATACACACTGTATATAGTATACATACTAGTATACACGTTACTGGGTATAAAACAATAAGGATCGACTGTATAGCACAGGGGATTATATTCAATATCTTATAATAAGATAAAATGGAAAAGAATCTGGAAAATAATATATAGATGCATTATATGTGCATACAGTTGAATCACTTTGCTGTATACCTGAAACATTATAAATCAACTGTACCTCAATTTAAAAAATATAAAAAATGATTTTTACTTGGTTTGCTTAATTATAGTTTTATTTTTAAGTTTTATTATGACAAAAGTATTTTTTCACCCTAAGCTTTTGTCTGTTATCATCAAGATGGAACTTATGTTTGAAACAGAAATCATTGGATCTGAAACTCTTGGCACTGTGTTTTCATGTTCAGAGATGATGAGTCTCACAAAGTTAAATGGAAACTGTAAGAGCAACTAGTACAAGTGGCATTTGGTTCCCTTCTGGACTCTTGGCAGCTTGAGAGCTGGAAGGAAAAGTAGCATAAATTTCGTGGCAGAATGTGTAGGAATGAGTCTTTCTTCATGGTCTATAGCAAGCTCCCATAATGGCTAATTTAATAGTTGCACATAAAGAACTTTTTTTCTGAGTATGGCCTCATGTAACAATTCTTTCAAAATACAGCTCTAAGTCCTGGAAAAGAGGATTTAACAGTGTCAACACTTCTCTTTTGTGTTAGAAAAGTGTCACCAATTTCTGCAACTCTGATTTCAAAAGATGAGGTTTCTGAACATTTATCCAATCAAAATTGATCTGAGTTACAAATAGGGCTCAGTAAAAGAAAGCCAAATATCAACTTTCCTACTGTAGGAGGAGTTAATGTAACTGATCAGAAGAATATGGTAAGTAGGGCAGCCCTTGTGAGAAGTAAAAAGACAAAACAAAAAAAGTTGGAGGACTTTCCTACTTGAACTATCTGATAGGAAACTCGGAATATTTAGGAGGGTAACTGCATGATTGTGGTGTGAAGTTCAGACCAAATGGAATTGACTGACAGACAAGATCATCAACAGCTTGGATAATTTGCTTAACCAATGACTTTGCAGTGAGATCATGCCACAGATAAGAATGCTTAATGCAAACCAGGTAGAATACTTCCCAGGCAGCATTTTGAAGAATGGTTTGGGATCTCTCAAGATGAAAGATAACATAAGCGATATACACGAGACAATTATATGTGCAGAGAATATTAAGTAATTTTGAATGTTCTGAAAAGAATAAAAAAACCAATGTGATAGGGAAAAAATGATAATCAAAAGAAGGAGCATAAATTGTGAGATAAAGTAGACTGGAGAAGCTCACTTTATTACAATTTTTCTCTCATTCTGGAAAGCATTGCTTTGGATTGGGGGAGGGGCCTGAGTCTTTACAGATTAATTTGCTTACAGGTTTGCTTATTTTGCTTCTCTTGTGTTTAACAACTGAATTATGGTAATAACTACTAACACAAATTGTTTCATCTCTAGTTCTCAAAAAATTAATAAAGTATGGACTGGCTCAAAAATGTTCATATAGTATTGATCCTTAGAACTCTTTGGGTCAAGCAGGGTACTTTCCTCTGATTAAAGATTAGAGAATAAACTACCCCCTCTGAAAATCACATGATATCTTTATTCTACAAAGGCTGTGTCATTGGAAAAGACCCTGATGCTAGGAAAGATTGAAGGTAGGAGTAGAAGGGGACAACAGAGCATGAGATGGTTGGATGGCATCACTGACTCAATGGACATGAGTTTGAGCAAGGTCTGGGAGTCGGTGATGGACAGGGAAGCCTGGCCTGCTGCAGTCCATGGGGTCGCAAACAGTCGGACACGACTGAGTGACTGAACTGGATTGACAAAGGCTACTTGGCATTTGTTTCTGTGCCTAGTTTCGGGCTTTACTAATACAGAGTAAATATCTCATTGACTGAATAAACGACCTATGTGTGTAAGGAGACCCCACGGCAGAAAAATAAAGGTGCTGAAAAGAGAAATCTAGGGAGCCTGGGCTCTAGTATCAGTTCTACAAATTCAATTAAAAAAGGATTTATTTAGCTCTTTGTTCTGTGTCAGGGATTGTGGTAAACATCAAGCTGCCGGTAAGAAATTCTACTTTTCAAGAATCTAGCCTGGCTGCTGTTTGGTAATGTGCGTGCAAGTGCAGTGTAATAGAATGGTGAAGATGATAGGAAGCAGGAAAATTGGCCCATTTATAAATGATCATTTTGTATCCACTTTAATTTCCAAAGTTATTTACCTAAGATTTTGCCTTTATTATCTGCCATTAGTGACTGGACATCTTCAAGTCTGTATTTCAGATAGGAAGGCAGGCCTCCCTCAAACTTTCACATGCTAACATCTGTAATTAAGGAAGAAGGCCTTATTTAAATAGTAATTAGCCTTCAGGACTTGAAGTGTAAACAAAATGCTAATTCATTTAAGTAGTTAATTGGTCTTCCGGGTTAGAGATTTTCACATGGCCTTCCTTTTCAGCGATGATGTATTTATCATCAACACACAGATAATGTGTGGGATGAAATTCTGCAAACTCTTTGACTCTCAGAATTTTAGCTTTTAACTCTCAGTGGGATGAAATTTTGCAAACTCTTGTTTGCACTCAGATTTTTATCTTTTAATTCTCTGATAGTGATGAATGCAAATGAGTTTGAAAACACTGTGAAAACATCAAGTAGAACGCTATGGTAGAATCATTTGATGTTTTCTTCATAATTACAGGGACCATACGGCTCAGTTAATTCATGTTATTCCATCTTAAGTACTGATAAATCCCCTTTCAGATTTAGGAATATCTTGGCTTGGAGATAAATTGTGTGGTCAGGCTACTCATGACCAAAAGAAGTCACAAAATTCAGTGATTACTGTAAACAAAGCTGTGGATAAGATTGGTTACATTTTGCAGTGAATTCAGTGACAGACTTTGAGAGCCTCCCTATCTGTTGCCGTAAAGAAAAGATGGTTAACAATTGAGGTCATTAATTTTAAAAAGTCATTTTTTTTTTGAAAGACAACTACTCCATCTGGAATTTTGTCACTGCCTTTACCAAGTTTCCTGGTCTACCAGTAACTCTTGCTCAAACAACAGCAACAAAAATCGCTATATTTGATGACTGCATATAGGTGCTGTTATGGCTTCTCTGTCCTATAGGTAAGTTGCATGGAAGGTGGGTCTGATGTTTCACTTTTCCAAATATGTTTTTTCTTCTTGGGCACTCCAGCTCATCATATCATACAACAGAAGCGTAGGCCTTCTGTTAGCCATCCTTCCAACATGTGCATTCAAGCAGACCTGTATAAATAGTGAAAGTGAAGTCGCTCAGTCGTGTTCAACTCTTTGCTGCCCCATGGACTGTGGCCTATTAGGCTCCTCCGTTCCAGGCAAGAGAGCTGGAGTGGATTGCCATTTCCTTCTCCAGGGGACCTTCCTGACCCAGGAATGGAACCGGGATTTCCTGCATTGCGGGCAGACGCTTTACCGTCTGAGCCACCCATATCACCAATTCAACATAGAGTTCATGAGTGCAGTGGCTGGCTGGCACTCAGGAGGCATCCACAGATACATATTAAGTGAATGGATAAACACCAGCCACACCTTTGACTCCTGCTAGGTGCCACCAGCCAAGTGATAGGAAGAGGGAGAGGATATTACTAGGTAATATCAGGTAAGTTCTGCCCGCCCCCCACCCGCCCCGCGAAGTTACCAATCTCCAAGGGGAAGACGTAAATGAATAACGCAATTGAAGGTAAGAAGCACTAAGTGCCAAAGAATCTCTGTTGAGTGGGAGGTGGAGAACACAGGGA
>SJYA01001396.1:382149-410351 GCA_006410615.1 Neotragus moschatus | reverse complement strand
TCGGGGGGGGGGGTGGAGGGGGACTTGAGGGAGGAGAGGTAGACATTCGAATTTAGGACTTCCTCCCAGTTAACTCTGGCCTCAGACGGAGTCCGTGAAAGTAAAAGGGCCCTCTGTCAGTCGCTGAAACTGTGCACCGGGCTTTTTTAAACAAGAGCTGGCTAACAACTTTCCCTTCAAGATTGATGACTAATTCAAATGAGCATTAGCTCGCTTTGCAACTATGAGGATTACAATACCGCAATACAGAACGCTAAACGCTACCAGTTTTTTATGATTCATTTTAGTTGCAAAGTTGAAATATTGCAACAGCGTTAAAAGAGAAGTGAGTTACAGACACAGACTTGTGGTTGCCCAGGTGTGAGGAGGTGGAAGAGGAATAGATCAGGAGTTTGGGATTAGCAGATGCAAACTACTATTCATAGAATGGGTAAGCAAGAGTCTACTGTACAGCACAGGGAACTATATTCAACGTCCTGGGATTAACTATAGTGGAAAAGAATATGAAAAAGAATGTACATACATGTATAACTGAATCACTTTGCTGTACAGTAGAAACTGCGTGCATGTGCCTGCTCAGTAATGTCCGACTCTTTGCAACCCCGTGGACTCTACCCAGCAAGGCTCCTGTGACCATGGAATTTTTCAGGCAAGANAAGAATATGAAAAAGAATGTACATACATGTATAACTGAATCACTTTGCTGTACAGTAGAAACTGCGTGCATGTGCCTGCTCAGTAATGTCCGACTCTTTGCAACCCCGTGGACTCTACCCAGCAAGGCTCCTGTGACCATGGAATTTTTCAGGCAAGAATACTGGAATGGGTTGCCATTTACTCCTCCAGAGAATCTTCCCCACCCAGGAATCGAACCAGAGTCTCCTGTGTCTCCTGTATTGGTAGGCAGGTTCTTTACCATGGCACCACACAGCAGAAATTAACACATGGTAGATCAACCATACTTCAATAAATTTACAGAAGAGCTGTGAGTTAAATTGCCACAATGTGATCCAATATATAAATAAAACAATTTTCCCTAAAGAAATGTAAAAGGAGGAGGTCTGAATCGCAGAGCAATATTGACGCAAAGCACTTAAACACGGAGATCTGAACTTTGGTTTTTGACTTTATTATTTTTCATTGTATTGCTGCTCATAGCCAGACAAACTGAACTGGTACTAAATAGGATCCTGGCCTCCCCCAAGCCCAACGGGCTCTCCAGGACGCACGCACATCTACAGTGCGCCCCCTGAAAAGGAAAGTTGGCGGGGACCACTCCGGGTGAGCGAACGCAGGTTTCCAGGGCGAAAGTAACCGGAGTCGGCCGGCCGCGGCGGCCCCGCCCCCTCCCACGAGTTTCGCCGGGTGTCCGGCCCCGCCCCCTCTTTTATTCCGCGCTCGCCACCCGGAGCTGGAACTTTGTAACCCGAGCGCGCCAGCTCTGCGCTCCTCCCCGCCCTGGTGCGGCCCTCCCGGGAGGAGCAGGAGGTGGGACCTGCGGGCGGGAAGGCTCGGGACGCCGGCGCACGAGGATCGGGGACCCCGGAGAGCTCAGCCGCCCAAAGGAGGAGCTGGACTGGGAGCCGAGCGCGCGGCCGGAGAACCGGAGGCAGCGGTCCCGGCCCGGGGACGCAGAGGGGCGGCGGAAAGGTCCCGCGCTCGGAACCGAGGCCCGGGGAATCTGGACTCCCTGCCCCTCGTTCCCGCAGCGGCCGTAGCCTAGGAGCGGCAGCTGTGTCTGGAGTCCTTGCGGCGGCGGCTGCCGCGGGGAACGAGGAGGAGGAGCTGCAGCTGGACGGTGGCAGCCGGAGGAGGAGCCGNGCCTGCCCAGAGCAGTTCGCAGAGTGAAGAGGCGGTTGGACAGGTACAGGGAGACTCTGGCGGCCCGGCGAGCCTTTCTGTTTTTGTTGGAGAAGGAGCCAGGGCAGCACCGGAGCCAACACTGAGGCTTTCGCGCCGGCGAGAAGCCTGGAGCCAGACTCCCCGGGACTCGGTGACTTTTGCTCCAGGAAGGCGCCAGTACCCCCCGCTGGCGCCGCAGTCGTAGGCCACATTTAAACCCTGGGAAGAAGTCTGCTTGGAACCATTATCCTGAGTTACTCCGTCTTTGGGGACCAGGACAGGCCGTGGGTGGGAGAGGCCGCGGGTGCTGGACCAAGGCTGGGGGCTTGGACTCTGAGCTGTCACCCTTACTGTTAAGTACCTCCCACGATTTCAAAGCAAAAGTGACAGAGGTTCAAGCCTCTATGAACCCTTTCAAGAGAATGGGTCCGCCAAGAGCAACCTGCGTTTTCGTGGGCTCCACACCCCGCGCCCGGCTCAGCGTCTCTCTGTTTCAAGTCACTTTTGTTCTCTTTCTTCTGTCTGCTCTTTCAGGTGAGGAATGGTGTCCTTTCTCAATAATAATAACTAGAATTGTGTAGCGCTTTACAGTTGGCTAAGAGCTCTGTCTCTGTTATTTCCCTTGGTCATCCGTAAGCCCGAGAGGTAGGTAACGCGGGTAAGATCAGGTCATCTTTCTGTCTCACCCATGGCTGCAGCATCTCCAACACCGGTCATCTCTGCATCTCATTTCTCCCGCCTGCCGAGTACACACAGACCATGTGCAATGAGGTGTCCAGATGTGCAGGAGATGTGGGGTGTCAGTGGGGGGCATGTCTGACCATTCATTCTGGGAGAAGGGACAGGATACACTCTCTCCTGAAAAGAGGTTTGTCCAGGGACCAAAGTTTTGGGGGCTCTTACTTAAAGTGAAGATGAAAACACCAAATACTTCTATGTGGAGTAATGTGTAACTAACAACGTCTGTGCTTGACATAAAACATAAAATCTGTAGAGACCCAGATGCTATTTTGAAATGGGGTGTGTTCCCCCATCCAAGATGCTACTAGGTCCCTTGTCTAGCGACTTGCCTGGTCTGAATTGGTTGATCTATTTTACCACTGTGTCCATCAGAGAAGCAACCTAAAAAATTGATGACATCAGTTTTTGATCTGGAGAGCCTCTCTGTCTAATATGGTAGCCAGCAGTCACTCATGGGCCTTGGGCTCTTGACATATGGCTGGTCGGAATCGCCCTGTGCTGTAAGTGTGAAATACACCCTAGGGGAGAGCAGCATATAGGCTATCTCATTACTAGTTCTTTTTTTTAATACTCATTACATGTTGATAGTATTTTGACATTGGGGGTAAAGAGTTTATTACTAAAGTTAATTTCACCTGTGTATTTTTACCTTCTGAAAGGTGGCTTCTGAAAAATGTAAAGTTACACAAGCGGCTGACTTGTGCAGCTTCCAGTATATTTCCATGGACAGTGTTGCGCCGGAGTGAAAGAAAGGGTTAAACTTACCACTCTTTGGCTTTCCTGAGCAGTTGCCAGCCTACCTGATAATGTACAACCGGAAAAGCGGTAACAGGCACACAGGGGTATCTTAGAGTGAGGTCTTCACACCCTCAAGATTTTTGTCTTTTTTTTTTTTTTGATCCCCCTTGGGATTAGGAGAGAAGTATAAATTCATAATCTGTTATGCTTGTTTAGCATTTAAAAGGCAGAGCAGATTAAACTGCTTTGGGGATCCTGCTGCCTTGATGTTGTGACTCAGTTGAGACTGCTTTCACTGAGGGAAAGTTTCCTATTGGCCTGCAAGAGCAGTTATGGGTGGTTCAGTTTTCAGTGTCTTGATGTCTGGAGCATTGGGTGCTGATTAGGGTACATACCTGTGGCTACTACGTGGCAACTTTATACAAAATGCTTGTGCCCTTTAGACCCTTAGGTGCAGCCCCATAGAATGACCCGGATACTTTCTGTGTTAGAATCTAGAAAAGATAAAAAGAGCAAGTGTGTAGCCAACTCTTAGACAAGAGGCTACATTCTCCCAAATTGCGTGACACATTACTTGAATATTTCTCAAGAGTCATGATGTGAAAGTATTGACTATTTAATGAACTGTTGGCTTATGCAAACTTGTTTGCTTATAGGACTATTTTTAACTGTCTTTGTTAACCTTTCTACCCAACCCCCATTTTATAAATACATCCTACTGATAAGCAGCTCTTCGTGTAGACTTTACCACTGTTGGCATCTCATGAGTGTGGCAGCGGTGATGGTGAACACTGGAGAAAGCCTTAGATTTAAAACTGTCTAAATCCAACCACAATCTACAGCTTGCTTTCATGCTGATGTTATTAGGCAGATGCATACATTAGGAAAAAGGTTGATGTCTACAGAATGAAGTGATTCATCTGGTTTTTATTATTGTTACTACTTTTATTTGTTAATCGCTCGCCCTACCACCACCAACGTTGCAATATTAGTAGTGAAGTGAAACGAAGTTGCTCAGTCGTGTCTGACTCTTTGCACACCCATGGACTGTAGTCCCCAAGCTCCTCTGTCCATGGAATTCTCCAGGCAAGAATATTGACAAGGGTTACCATTCCCTTGTCCAGGGGATCTTCCCAGCCCAGGGATTGAACCAGGGTCTTTCTCATTGCAGGCAGATTCTTTACCTTCTGAGCCAGCAGGGAGACTGTACCATAATGTTAGTAGAGCCTCAGTGAGTGTTAGCGCAGGTCTAAGCCTGTACATGTGTTAGCTTACTTAAACACATGAGCACTCTTTGAGGCAGGAGGTGTCATTTCCATTCTGCACTTGAGAACACCGAGGCACAGGCAAGTTGAGTACCCTGACCACTCGCACACAGCTGAGAAGTGTTTGGCCACAGACGGGCTGGCTTTGTTTCCTTCCATCTTCTCAGGAGGTTCTTCCCAGGGTCCCCGTAGAGGACTGTTAGCGTCTTTACCACACTGATGAGGAGACCGTCAGAAGCCCCACCGTGAGTCCTCTATCATGTGTTAATGCGGAAGACGCATCTACTGTGTGTGTCTTATTCTCCCTATTCTGTGTGTGTCAGGAAAGTTATTTGTAAGTCATATCAATTCATCGTTTCATGGCACCATGCCTTCCAGATGATTTGGGAAAGGATTTTGCAAAGCAAATGAACCTTTACAACACGTATCAGGCAAGGAAAAGGTCAGCTGTGTGTAACAGAAAACCCAGTTTTGGGTGGACTAACCAAATGAGTTTTGGTTTTTCCTTGTAAAAGAAGTCTGGGGATAGGGAATTTAGGACTTCATGGGGGCTTTGTGGTGCCGTCAAGATCTCAGCCTCTTTGTCATCCTGGTTCCAGTTAGCTGGTTCTTCTTCCTTTAGCCTCTAGGGTTGCTGAAAAAGGAAGGTCCTTTTCTTTTGGCAGCTGTAGATTTACCATTTGGCCATGGGTCAAGAACTCTGCTTTCTTCCAATTTCTTGCCAGTTCTATCTCCTGGACTCCAGCCATAGAGTTTTCTTAATCATAATAATAGAAAAACATTCACTGAAGCATTTATTATGTATCAGACAGTGGGCCACGTACTTCATTTAGGGTTATTCATTTCATCCTCGGAAAACCCAGAGAGGTGTGTGAACCATTATTAGCTCACAGTAAAGACAAAGAAACTAAAGCAGAGAGAGGGAGTGTTTGGTCCCATGCTGATAGGCAGTGATGCTCTAAACGCCTTTCTCTGCTCCATTATTTCATTACTTCTGCGGCTTATACCAGGTATTGGAACCTAGAGAGTAGGGGCTGTGGAATCAGACTCTGAGTTTGTATCCTGGTATCTCCTCTGCCTGTATGAGCTTATGTAAGCTCTTATATTACTACTCCTTGTTTTTATTGCTTCCTCTCCTCTTTTATCCTATAGCTCCAGGACATAAATTGTTCTCTTTGAGTGGCCTTGTCTGTCAAAAGGTTGATTCTTACCATTCAGGGACCCCAGTCGGTGTCATGGAGATTTCTCTGCCAGGCACGCAGAGGACCCGGGGTGGGACTTGTAGCTGGTTAAGAAGGTTCTTGTTTCCTGGCCCCTCCTCCCCTGGCTTTTTCTAAGTTGATATTTTATTAAATTCTCTACATTTTATACTCATAACAATAGTGTTGCATCCTATGTGCGATGTAAATTCTAGGTGTAGCTAAACCTTAATTAAGAAGAGTAAACTTAAAAATATTATAAAAAAGCATATGAAAGACTTAGGCAAATTTCTTTTAAAAATACTAAAATGCAGAAATAATAAAAAATGACAAGACACACACAGATGCCCAACAAGTATATGAAAAGATGCTCAATATCACTAATGAGGGGAAGAGTCTTAGTTTGCCGTGTGATAATAGGTGCTTCTTGCCAATGTCATGCACTTTCTTTGGGTAAATAAGTTCCAGTTGTATTTTCTCAACTGTTTTCTTGCAGTCACTGGACTTCCAATGACGATGGCGTTAGGACTGGCTCTGGCTTTGGACTGTGGACCCCTGTCTGGCGCCTAGTCCAAGACTCGTGGCACCCGCATCACCCGGGAGCTTGTTAGAGATGCAGAAGCTTCAGGCCTGCTGACTCAGAATCTGCATTTTAACAAGAAGCCCTGGTGATCTGTGTGCTCAGTGTGCCTGGAGAGCTCTGTTCTAGCAGCCGCTGCAAACGCGTTTTCTCCCTTCGCTGGTAGGTCCTGCTGATCTGATCGGACTTGGGCTCCATCTGTTTCATTTAAGTCCCCAAGGATGACGCTTAACTTCAGGGTGCTTGACTTGGCCACTAATTAAAGCAGAAAAGCAATCTTAGGGTGTGTGTTTATGTTTATAAGCACCACCTAGCAACAGCATCAGGTGCTTCTCCGCAAACTGAATGAGACATTTCTCTTGAGCTTTCTTCCATATTTCTTGGGATGTGAAGTGTTCTCATAACAACATTTTTTTCCTAGTTGTTTTTTTTTTTTTTAAGATAAGTAGTAGGAAGGGCGTTGGGGGGTGGCCGCGGGTGTGTATGGTTGAAGTGTGCTCTTAAGATCCTCAGGTGGACTCAGGAGGATGAGATGGCTTTTAGCCAATCACTGGCCGTACCGTCTGCTACTGCACCAGGTTCACCAAACTTGGATGGTTTTAAAGGGAGTCTTCTTTGTTGCTGGAAAATGACACTGAATGTCATTTCAGGGCAGGTCTCAAAATTCGGAAGCACATCGAGGCCGGGCGTCTGAGCTCTGTGACGATGGAGATTGTTCACACCGCACCTGCACGCTTCCCTTTTGTGTTCACATCGTTGCGGAAAGCTGTGGGCGCGTCTCTTTTCTGTCTTGCTGCTGGTTGTGTTCCAGCTCCGGGACATCCGTGTTCTCACCTCTGTTTCCTCTTTGCTCTCGTTTCGTGAGGTTCCTGGGGTTTTCACCCATGGTTTAGTCTTTAGCTGGGCTTTCCACCAGGTTTTGTTTACCCCAGCTCTTCCATATTTGTGCTCATCTGACATTTTCACAAGCCCCAGAGGGGCACAGAGAAGGTATCCCTCTACCATAGATGAGGAGGGAGGCTTCGGGCATGACATGAGTTGTCCCAGGTCAGAAGGCCAGACCCCACAGACGTCCTGTCCTCTTGTTTTGGGCAGCCCCTGTGCCTCCTCTGGCCGAGATGGTGCTTTCCATTCTCTCTCCATCAACAAGTGATGGGAGGGCAACTTCAAGGAACTTTGGACTTTTGTATTTCCTGAGGATCCCTTCAGGGTTTCTACTCTTGGGATACATTCCTTTTCTTTCTCTTTCCTTCTTTTTCTATTTCACAGCTTGAGCAGAACCCTACATATTTTGGACATGACCTTTTAGCATTTGAGACACTTTTTGCCAGTTACTTATTTTTATTGTAGTTTGTTGACTGTGTTGTATTGTTTCCGAATGCAGCTCCATAATGGAATGAATCATTTCACTTTTTGACTCTCATAATCTGGTTTTTATTTTATTTTGAGTGTCATATGATAGTTTTTTTTTTTTTTTTGTCTGCTACGATTAACATTTCTATTTGATGGAACCATATCCATCCATCCATACGTACATTTAGCTTTCTTCAGCAGCACCTGTGATTTTTATGGCTTCATTTCCTGCTTGCCTTTGATTCTTCACAGCTTTTTCATTGTAACTGCTATGGGAGAGATCAGGCCTGGTGAATAATATGCATGGTTTGGAATAAAACAGAGCTGGATTCAGATTCTGTATTTGACAGTAACTGATTTGAAAACTTGGGTAAGTATCTTATCTTCCCGAAGCTTGCCTGAGTTTTCTTATCTGTGAAATGGGACTGCCAATTAACTCAGTGTTTTTGTTAGAATTAAAAGAGGTAATGTAAAGAAAGCATTTTGTATCATGTGTGGCATATATGTGTTCACAAACTCGTTATTGATTAATTCATAATAACTCCAAGTGAATATGTACTATAACTGAGTTATTATCACTTAAGTATTTTATTCGGTTGTGACTGATGGTTATCTTTCACACTCACTAATAATTTATGACAGTTCCATCCTCCTGTGTGTTGATAGGTAGGTGGTGAGTTAGCTTCTTTCTCTGCCTTCTCCTTGTTATTTCCTTGGGCACTTTTCTCTCACTTCCTTTGGGGACCTTGTGTGTCCTGTAGGGGGCTTCCCAGGTGGCTTAGTGGTAAAGAATCTGTGTGCCAGTGCAGGGACACAGGAGGCGTGAGTTCGATCCCTGGGTCAGGTAGATCCCTTGGAAGAGGAAGTGGCGGCCCACTCCAGTATTCTTTTCTGGAAAATCCTGTGGACAGATGAGCCTGGTGGGCTACAGTCCAAGGGGTTGCAAAGAGTTGGTCATGACTGAACAGTTGAGCACATGCTGTCCTGTAGGAAGGTGGTACCATGGAAAGGTTTAGTCGTGGCTGTCTTGGAGAGAGCTCAGGAAGAACACTTTCCTTGATGTCAAATTCCATGCTGAGTAAAAAGAGAATTTTTTTCATTCAGCAGCTGATTGCTGAGGACCTACTAAGTTCCAGGCATTGTGGAACTTAGCACCTCCAGGTCCAGGTGCTGGAGATCCATTTGTGTTTGAGGTGCAGGGGTCCAGCTGGGTGCCTGGTTTAATGGGGCAGAAATAGGGATGACAAACAACAGTAACAAAACCACCCAGACAAGCAGATGCTGCTGCTGCTGCTGCTGAGTCGCTTCAGTCTTGCCCAACTCTGTGACCCCGTAGACAGCAGCCCACCAGGCTCCCCTGCCCCTGGGATTCTCCAGGCACGAACACTGGAGTGGGTTGCCATTTCCTTCTCCAGTGCATGAAAGTGAAAAGTGAAAGTGAAGTCACTCAGTTGTGTCTGACTCTTCACGACTGCAGCCCACCAGGCTCCTCCATCCAGGGGATTTTCCAGGCAAGAGTACTGGAGTGGGGTGCCATTGCCTTCTCTGAACAAAGCAGATGGACAAGAAAATATCCAGTCATGATCAGCACCAAGAAGAGAGTGAAGCAGAGAGGTGAAGGAGCATGACTGGTTGGTAGGCTTCTTTGGGTGGTGTCTTCCTCTGAGAAGATGATACTTGGGTATGAAAGGCAAGAAGGNTTCTCTGAACAAAGCAGATGGACAAGAAAATATCCAGTCATGATCAGCACCAAGAAGAGAGTGAAGCAGAGAGGTGAAGGAGCATGACTGGTTGGTAGGCTTCTTTGGGTGGTGTCTTCCTCTGAGAAGATGATACTTGGGTATGAAAGGCAAGAAGGAACCAGTCATTGGAAAATTAGGGGGAGGACAAGGAACAGCCAGTGCAAAGGCCTTGAGGTGCAAATGAACTTGGAGCCTTTGAGGAATGGAAGCATGGAGTCATGGAGAGCAAAGACAGTGGGGCTGTGCTGGATGAGGTTGGGGTGAGAGAGACACAGTGGTCAGATCATGGAGGGTCTTACGGGTCTTAGGCATTTGCAATATTTTCTAGTTACTATGGAGGGCAGGGGAGTGACATGATCCGATCTGGATTCTCGAGGCAGAAGTGAGTTTAGGGAGCCCCACTGGAAGGCACTGTGATATTCTGGAGATAATGTCAATACTATCTCGGGTGAAGGTGTTGCTGACTCCAGCATCTGAGAAGCCAAGGTCTAGGTGGAGTTGGTTCACTGGCAACATCACATCTGGATAATTTAAAAATTACCTTTGAAGCTGGGATGTAGATTCTTCTTTTTTCCCTTTCTCTGCCAGAGTTAAGAGCACCCCTCTGCTCCTCGCATCCTGATTACTCTCTTGTCATTTAAAAGGGAGGTGCAGCCCTGCTCTCTGCGTTCACATGCTTCGTTCACGTCATTGTTTTCTTCTGGCACATTTTGCTGGGAGCTACAGTTTCTGAGGCTGTTTATCCATCTATGAATAGGGTTTTTGTGAAAGTGGACTTAGCCTAGTTTGTTTTCTTTGACATCAAATGACTGAACAGTTTTTAACCTGGGATCAGGAGGGCAGAGGCAGTTGAGTTTACTAGAGCAAAACAGTTCCTTAGAATTCAGTAGGTTGTAAAAATCAGAAAGCTTTTTGTATGAAAACTTGAAAATAGTTGAGTCAAAGGAGCCGATCAATAGATCTAATGGAAAATATTTTGCTCCACTAAGACTATCATAATTTTACTTTAGAAAATTGAGTCACCGTAGTTTTGATGGAGCAGATGGTGTTTTGAGAAATTTTCAACAGGTGAGAGTTGAACACATTAAAAAAAAAAACTGCAATACATCACTTATCAACAGGGAAGAAGTGAGTGGGAGAGAACTGAGGGTCAGTAGGTTTATACCGAGGCTTCCCTGGCTCAGATGGTAAGGAATCCACCTGCAATGCAGGAGACACAGGTTTGATCCCTGTGTTGGGAAGATCCCCTGGAGAAGGGAATGGCAACCCGCTCCAGTGTTCTTGCCTGGAGAATTCCATGGACAGAGGAGCCTGGCGGGCTGTGGTCCATAATGTTGCAATGAGTTGGGCCCGACTGAAGCGACTTAGCACAACAGCACAGGTTTATATTAGAATAACCTAGAAGCTTTACCTCACACACCCGATGTCAGCCCCACACCTTTAAGGAGGGTATCTCTCAGGCTTTTAGAGGAAACCCCCCTATGTGTCATCAGTCAGAAAAGGCGGTGAGCATAACTGTATGAATCATGCCTTCCTGAGGAAGACCTTTCAGGGAAAGGAAATATTCTATTTCCTATTTTCAGAGATTTGCAGCAGAGGGGAAATTCAGAAGTTTGGGGTTTAGGAGTGGATGTGTGTGTACGTGAGTGAGTGTGTGTTTATGTGTTTCTAACTTTAACCTGTGTTAATTGAACAGACTTTTGTGTTATCAGAGTACTTTTATATTACCATGTCTTGGAGAGAATCAAGTCAAAAGTCTACCTGGAATATGACCTTTGAAACAGGAAAACTAGCTCACTGTGTAGAGTGGGACCAGACTTCACGAAGCATCATTGATGTCGTCAGCATCATCTTAGCGTGGATTTCAACTGGAGTCTTAAACTCCCTGTGAGCAGATGACACAGCTGTGAGTAGAGTTTATGAAAATGACTGTCTACACCAGAAGCTGAAATTGTTGGTAATAAGTATTAAATAAAAAACACAAATACTCCTTGCTAGTAAGACCTCCAGAGGTTGATGGTATGAAGTGATTTGGTTACAAGCACGCTGGGCATTTTCATTCTGTTGCTCAAGCTACCGCACAATTGCAGTCATCTCACACGCTAGTAGAATAATGTTCAAAATTCTCCAGGCCAGACTTCAACAGTACGTGAACCTTGAACTTCCAGATGTTCAAGCTGGATTTAGAAAAGGCAGAGAAACCAGAGGTCAAATTGCCAACATCTGCTGGATCATCGAAAAAGCAAGAGAGTTCCAGAAAAACATCTANTCTTGAGAGTCCCTTGGACTGCAAGGAGATCTAACCAGTTCATCCTAAAGGAAATCAGCCCTGAATATTCACTGGAAGGACTGATGCTGAAGCTGCAGTTCCAATACTTTGGCCACCTGATGCGGAGAACTGACTCATTGGAAAAGACCCTGATGCTGGGAAAGATTGAAGGCTGGAAGAGAGGGTGATGACAGGATGAGATGGTTAGATGGCATCACCGACTCAATGGACATGAGTTTGAGTAAACTCTCGGAGTTGGTGATGGACAAGGAGGCCTGGAGTGCTGTGGTCCATGGGGTCACAAAGATCAGACTTGACTGAATGACTGAACTGAACCCCTCAGCCAGGTTTAAGAATCTCATCTAAAGCTGATATGCAAAGAAAGACTCTTTTTGGAGGTGGAGAAACACTAATTCTTACTTGTGGTTAGTCACTCAGTCTTGTCCGGTTCTTTGGGACCCCATGGACTGTTGCCCACCAGGCTTCTCTGTCTATGGGATTTCCCAGGCAAGAATACTGGAATGGGTTTCCATTTACTATTCTAGGGCATTTTCCCAACCCAGGGACCGAACCTGGGTCTCCTACTTGGCCGGCAGAGTCTTTACCACTGGGCCACTTAGTTGGGATACTTAATGAGCGCCTGTAAATCTGTGACAATTGTCCCTGGTTCCTGACATTTACAAGAAGCAAGCGTAATGTGGCTCAATGTCTTGTCACCACTGCTCTTGAACTTTCTTTTCTTTTTTTTCTTTTTTAGTGTTTCCAAACTGCAATCTACTTTTTGTTTTAAACAAGTGTGTATATTTAAAAGCTGGATCCTGTTTTAATTTAATTAAGCATAAGGTTTTTAAAAAAAAATTAGTGAAGTATAGTTGATTTGCAAATTTCTACTGTACAGCAGAGTGATTCAGGTATATGCATATATACATTTTTTCATTTTCTTTTGCATTCAGGTTTATCACAGGATATTGAGTATAATTTCCAGTGCTGTATAGTAGGGCCTGGTTGCTTATTCATTCGCCTTCCCTTTTCAACATCAGAGCTTAGACATGTAAATTCTCAGGCCCTATCTGAGACTCACAGATTCAGAGACTCTGGGTGTGGAATGTAGGAAGCTCTGTTTTAACCAATCTGTCAGTGATTCTGGTGCCGGCTAAAATTTGAGAACCACCTATGTGTACCACTTGCGTGGAACCATAAATGATGTTTGTCAGACCATCCTCCATAATTCTTGTCTCCAGTTGGTTTTCAGCTAGCACATAACGGTTGATTAGGAAAGAGAACTTTTCTAGTAGGGACCGTTGTTACGTATTTCAGTAGGTGCATCAATGCAACGAGGTCTGTAAGCATCCTTTCCACAGAGTAGGCAGGGAAGAGTTAAAGCCGCACCTCTGGGCTCCTAGCCAGTTGCACCACCCCAGGCCCAGGGGATCCTTTGGTTGCGTACCTCACCCAGGTGTGTTCGGCCCCAGGGAAACACAGAATGAGTGGAATGTTTTACGGTCAGGCAGCACCTGTTTAGGTTTTTGTGTGGGATTTCCAGGCCTGGTACTCAGGCAGGAGCAGAATATGACACCTCCTCCCCCATTCCACTTTGAGGGAGAGAGGATAGTTTTTCTCTTTCATTGAGCGCTCTGGCTTTGAACAAGCCATGCAGTTGTAAAGGGCAGGGAGGGAAAGAAAAAGCAGAAACCACTGGCAAACATGTTGCAGTCGAAGGTGAAAAGCTCTCTGGTTTTCGTCCCTGGACTAGAGTCAGTGCAGGTGGAGTTTGAGAGCCCCCTCCTGCAGTTGACAAAGGCCAAGAGAATCCACAAGTGAAAAGCTGCTACAGAAGGGAGCCCTGAGGACCAGGGCTGGTGCTGAGACTTGCAACAAGAGTTGCAGACTTAGATGCCTACAGGGGCCTGGAGGCAATGTCAGAGATTGAAATGTGGGGGCAAGTGAGCAGCAGGGAGTGGTGGAGACTGTGGCAAACCCCCAGATACGTGTGCTCCTCAGCCTCTGCTGACCATGAACCCACAGTTTCCAGAATCTTCTGATGTTTTGTTGTTCTTTTTTGTTTTCAAATGAAGCTGGCTATCTNGGGGCCTGGAGGCAATGTCAGAGATTGAAATGTGGGGGCAAGTGAGCAGCAGGGAGTGGTGGAGACTGTGGCAAACCCCCAGATACGTGTGCTCCTCAGCCTCTGCTGACCATGAACCCACAGTTTCCAGAATCTTCTGATGTTTTGTTGTTCTTTTTTGTTTTCAAATGAAGCTGGCTATCTGGCTTTATTTGTGTCATTTTCTAGTTTTTAGGAATCTGTCAACAGTTTTGTTGTTGTTTTTTTTTTTTTGGTCTGGGCTATGGGCTAGTGTGTTGATTCTCCTGCAGACAGCTGTGTGCACACTCAGTCACTCAGTTGTGGCCGGCTCTTTTGTGATCCCATGGACTGTAGCCCTCCAGGCTCCTCTGTCTATGGAACTTTCCACACAAGAATACTGAAGTGGGTTGCCTTTTCCTACTTCAGAAGATCTTCCCTACCCAGGGATGGAACCCACGTCTCCTCCATTGGCAGGTAGATTCTTTACCACCAAGCCATCTGGGAAGCCTGTGGACAGTTGTGGTCAGATGTTAACTGTCTTAGTGAGAAAAAGACGTAATAAGATGTGAATACACTTAGCTACATAGCAGTCCATTAATTATTTAGCAAATCTGTTATCTTTAATTTCATTTTGCTACTTAACGAATTCTCTTATTCCTAGTATTGTAATAGGTAATTCCCTACAAGTGTTATTAAGCCAGAAATACCAATGCCTCGGTGAACTCAACAGACCATTGAGTGGTTACTCTTCGGTGTGAAAACAGAAATTTGGCTTCTCTTGTTTACTTTGCCACCGGGTTTGTGGTATTGGTGCCTGACAGGAAGTGTTTCTGTTTGTACAGTAAGATTTTATGTATAAAATAAAACATATGCCCTGAAATAAGGCATTTGCTCCTAACTTCTCTGCTGGCTTTTGTGGTCGTGTTTGAAAAGTTACCAGTCTACTCAAGGTCTTTCTGTCTTCCTGGTGTGCTGAATTGGGAGACAAACAGGAAAAGCAGGTGTCAGGGCTCATACTTGGGGGGTACTCACCCCAAAATGCAGTCCACAAAACTTCACGACAAAGATTTCAGGGTATTGCAGCGTTCCAGCTTGCTTTGTAAATAAACAGTCCATTTGTAAAGGAGCAGTGTATGGATGTGTGTATAAACACACACACATAAATGTAAGGATACAGGCTGTATTTATATAAATACATACACGTATTCATTATGGATCATCTTTTGTTAAACTTTCATTGAGTGTTTATTTCTACTATTTGTTCTTTTTGAAAATCTAAAATGAAAACAACATATAGATTTCCTTTTTGGTACCAGTTCCTCTGCTTCCTGCAAGGAACAGAAAGACGAGTTATAAACGACAGTTTGAGAGCCACTGGCCTTTAGGAAGTTTGTTCTTAATTCCGTGAATAATGGAGAAGTAACACAGGGGTTTGAAAGGAGGCATGTTGCTGGCAGAACTGTGGCATGTCGGGGGGTGGGGGTGGGCTTTGGACGGAGGAGTGGTTGGAGTCTGAGACCAGCTCCAGGAGGCATTTGATCTGGCCTCTTGGGGAGAGTTGAAGAGGCCTGTGTAAGAGCAGGGGTCTTGAGAGGGGGTGGGAGGAAGGGCTGCTGAGAGAGGCATGGCCCACGAGTGGTCCTGAAGCCTCGGCAGGGTTGCTCGTGGGGGTGGAGAGAAGGGGACCATTTGTGTCTCCCTGCCTTAGCTTGCCACCCTGGAGTCTGTGGAATTCTGGGAAGAGCTGCTTTGCGGGTTTGGGAGTGAGCGCACCTTACAGGGACCACCCTCAGAAGCCGTTCCAGTTTGTAGAGGAGACATCTTTTGCACGGGACCTGCATCTCGCACGATTCAAACACTCCGGAAAACAGAGTGCCCTCTCTCACGGCGGCACTCTGATCATCTCATGTTTTAATGAGGTGTAAATATCATGCAGATTGGCACATGGAATGTGTTAAAATAGGAGGGAGTTAGTGGAAATTTAGGTCCTCCACCTTGAGTGTGAAATGATGCAATACACATGAATTTGACACCCTGAATTATTTCGGTATGGCGCAGTCTAAGACATGGCCCACGAAGTGAAGTAGAGAAGATTAGAGCCCTACGGGACAGCATGTCATGGAGATACGAAGTCAGCGCTCAGTGCAAAAAAATGCATCTTAGAGTAATCCCTTCAGCCTTGTTCAGCTCAGTGAGCTCAGCATTTCTGGCTGCCATTCCTGTGTGGGTTGAGGAGCCGGTTCCCTGAGATTAGTGGCTCCTTTGCATCACAGCGGCTGGAAGAGCGCCCAGGGTGTGTAGGTCTTGTCCAGGGCCTGGCACTCAAGGGGATGACAGGTCTGTCCTCCAGAGGCGTGACATGACCTGTTTTCTTAGTCGTCATTGGCTTTACCAACCTTAGAAGTAGATATGATCTTTTCGGTGAGTTTCAGGTAAAGCTAATAGATTCTTTACTTAACAAGAACCACTGTAACATGATGGGGCTTCCCTGGTGGCTCAGATGGTAAAGAATCTGCATGCAATGTGGGAGACCCAGGTTCGATACCTGGGCTGGAAAGATCTCCCAGAGAAGGGAATGGCAACCCACCCCAGTATCCTTGCCTGGAGAATCCTTCTGGACAGAGAAGCCTAGTGGGTTACAGTCCATGGGATCACAAAGAGTGGAACATGACTGAGCGACTAACATCACCATAAAATGATAGGCGATCTTTCTTACAACATCTTGCCTGGTATTCTGCACGCCTGACATTTCTCTTAAAAATCTACTCATTTCCCAACTGTGACTTTTAAATGCTAACTGCCCTACCTGGTATTCTGAAATGATGCCACATGTCTTTCACGTTAAGTGTAGCTCTGGAAACGAAGTTTTGGATGAGGTAGTGTCACTAGGCCATGTTGAGAGAAATATAACCCTGAGTCTTTTGCATTTAACTTTTCCACCTGTTAACTCGAGTGCCCTGTTAGCCGGCACTTGCACCAGGCTTGGTGTGGGTAGTTAGTCACCAGGCAGTCATTCAGCAGATTTGTATCGAGTGCCTGCTCTGTACAGGCGCTTTTCTGAGAGCTGGGGGTCTAGCAGTGAAGAGAAGAGAGTATAGTTCCTGTCTTCCCGGAGCAGATGTTCTAATGGGGCAGACAGACAGTAAGTAAAACTTGTAGCACCTGGGTGTGGTACGTGCTGCTGGCCAGGCCCATAGGTGGATGCAGAGGGAAGTCGTGGATACAGCGTTTGCTGGGATGACCAGGGGAAAGCTTTTGGTGGGGACCTCGGCTAAACAGGTGAAAGAATGTTCTTGGCAGAGGGAAGATGCTCAGAGACAGGCCAGGTCCTGGCATGTGGAGGGAGCAGGGAGGCCAGGGTGTCTCGAGCAGAGGGAGCCAGGAGGAGAGCAGCAAGAGATGAGGTCAGGGGAGAGGGAGCCCCACATCGTGCAGAGCCTTAGGGACTGTTGTGTATGCTTTGGCTTTAATTTGGCGTTTGAGGACCCTTTGGAGGGTTTGGAGCCAAAGAGTGATATCAGATGTATGTTTTAAGGTTACAGTGGTTGCTGTGTTGAGTCGACAGAAGTGAGCAAGCGGCGGGGATCAGGGAGCTAGTTAAAACACTGGAGTGGGCTTCCCTGGTGGATCAGTGATGAAGAATCCACCTGCCGTTACAGGAGACGGGTTCCACCCCTGATCTGGGAAGATCCCACGTGCCGTGGAGCAACTAGGCCTGTGCACCGAAACTACTGAGCCTGTGCTCTAGAGCCCGGGGGCCACAACTCCTGAAGCCCGTGCACCCTGGAGTCCGTGCTCTGCAGCAAGAGCTGCCACTGCAATGAGAGGCCCTCTCACTGCAACCAGAGAGTAGCCCCTGCTCTCTGCAACTGGAGAAAGGCCCGTGCAGCAACAAAGACCTAGCCTGGCCCCAGAATAATCATATGAAAAAAGACACTGGGGCAGTAATCACCTGGAAGATGACGCTGGGACCCGGTGGTAGCTGTGGCCCCTCTGCAAGAGGTGGCCATATCCTGAGTGTTCTGAAAGGCCAGTGGGCTTGCCAAGAAATCCAGTGGTGGTATGAGAGAATACCCATGATGCTTTTGGTTTGGGGAGTTGGAAGGACAGAGTTGCTGTCCACGGAGAGGTGAGAGAGTGTGGGAGGAGGTGGTTAAGGGAATATCCGGATTTGAAATATCCACTGCTTACTGGTTTGATGAATGAAGCCAGTGGTTGGATGAGTGTGTGTGCATTAGTCGGGGAGCTTGGGACTAGAAGACATTTGGTGGCCACTGGGGTATATGTCAGACTTTGGAGAAGGAAGTGACAACCCACTCCAGTGTTCTTGCCTGAAGAATCCCAGGGATGGAGGAGCCTGGTGGGCTGCCGTCTATGGGGTCGCACAAAGTTGGACACGACTGAAGTGACTTAGCAGCAGCAGCAGCAGGGTTATACAAAGTGGTGTTAAAATCTCTGAGGCTGGATGATATCACCCAGTGAGCGGGCAGAGGGAGACAAGAGAAGAGAAGAAATCTGGGGTATCCCCACCTTTACAAGTCTGGAGGAGTTGAGCAACCAGTAAGTTGCTGCCGGTAAATAGAAGGACATTTGTGTGTGTGTGTAGGGATGATGTACAGGAAAGAGTGATCAGCTGGGCCCAGTACTGCTGGTGGGCCAATAAGGGGAGACTGAAAGTTGGCCAGAGTATCTAGTGTGTGGAAGATATTGGTGAACTTGACAGCTTTGGTGGGTTGATAGATGCAAAAGTCTGAATAAACTCAAGAGCAAATGGGAGAAGAGACACTGATGTCCCGAGAGAGCACGCAGTGTTAAAGCGACTTCCCTAGTGGACGCAGTACTGTTTCAGTCTCAGTACGACTTAAGGGCTGAACGCATTTTAATTGTTTAAAATCTGTAACCATCTTTTGGAATAGACGACTGCTTGGTAACTAGATATGTGATGAATTAAGACGTATTTCGCCCTCCCTGAACTGGGTAACAGAACACCGTAGATTATGGAGCCTCTTAACTTTTAATACTAACAGAGCTATTCATTCACTGAATGACTGTGGACCAGTGGCTTCTATAGAGAAGAGTTATTTCACAGAAACTCTCTCTCTGCTTCATGCGTGTGTGCTCAGTTGTGTCTGACTCTTTGTGGCCCCGTGGACTGTAGCCTGCCAGGCTTGTCTGTCTATGGAATTTTCCAGACAAGAAGACTGGAGTGGGTAGCCGTTTCCTCCTCCAGGGGATCTCCTCCCCGGGGATGGAACCTGTGTCTCTTGCATCACCTGCATTGGCAGGCGCATTCTTCGCCACTGTACCTCCTGGGAATCCCTCTCTGCTCCATGTTTTTCCATATATATATATATATATATATATGGGTTTTGTGTTATTCCATAGTTGACTCACTTAGGTATAAAATATTTATTATGGATGGACCCCAAACCTCAGAAGAATCCCTTGTTGCTGATAGTTGCCTTCATATAAGATTTATATGAAATGTTTTGAATGCAGTGAAATCATGTATGAAAGTGAAAGTGAAGTCGCTCAGTCGTATCCGACTCTTTGCGACCCCATGGATTGCAGCCGAACAGGCTCCTCCATCCATGGGATGTTTCAAGCAAGAATACTGGAGTGGGTTGCCAATTCCTCCTCCAGGAGGTCTTCCTGAACCAGGGACTGAACCCGGGTCTCCCATGTTGTAGGCAGATGCTTTACTGTCTGAGCCACCAGGGAAGTCCTGAAATCATGTATAAATGATGTTTATTACAGCCCGGAGGCGGAAGCCAGTTGTTAGCAGGAAAGCTGGTGCAAATAGAGACAAACCAGTCAGCTTTAAATGTAACTCATCAAACGTTCATCAGGCACCTGTCCTTGGTCTCTAGTGCAGTGATGGGGCCCCTGTGTCTCTGGCATCTTCTGCTGAGTGGCATTTACAGGCAAGCCCATAGGCATTTCAGCTCCAGGGCATCCTCGGACTGCAGAGGAGTAATCGAGTGTTTGAACGGGCACAGCGTGGAGGGCTCTTGGAGGAAGCCATATCCAAGTCCAGACCTGTAGGACGAGCAGAAGGTAGCCGGGCCTAGAGGAGGGAGGAGGGGAAAGAGAAGGTTTGGGAGAAAACTGGGTGACCAGAGAGACATGGCATTTACTTGCAACTCAAAGAACTTGATTCTGCTGGATCTGTCCAGAGGTGGTGCGGAGAGAGATGAGCCTGGAGGATGGATGTGGAGTGGGCTGCATCCCCAGGGACCTGTTTATGCTTCTGAGCAGGTGGAAGTCAACGGAGGACTTTATGTCTTGGAATGGCCTTCCTTTGGGAGGAAGTGTGTCAAGTAGACGGGGAAACAATGGAAACTGTGACAGGGTTTATTTTCTTGGAGTCCAAATCACTGCAGATGGTGACTGCAGCCATGAAATTAAATGATTCTTGCTCCTTGAAAGAATAGCTATGGCAAACCTAGACAGCATATTAGAGAGCAGAGAGGTTACTTTGCCAACGAAGTTCTGTCTAGTCAAAGCTATGGTTTTTCCAGTAGTCATGCATGGATATGAGAGTTGGACCATAAAGAAAGCTGAGGGCCAAAGAACTGATGCTTTCAAACTGTGCTGTTGGAGAAGACTCTTGAGAGTCCCTTGGATTGCATGGGGATCAAACCAGTCAATCCTAAAGGAAATCAATCCTGAATATTCTTTGGAAGGACTGGTGCTGAAGCTGAAGCTCCAATCCTTTGGCCACCTGATGCGAACAGCCAACTCATTGGAAAAGACCTGATACTGGGAAAGATTGAAGGCAGGAGAAGGGGATGACAGAGGATGAGATGGTTGGGTGGCATCACTGACTCAATGGACATGAGTTTGAGTCAGTTCCGGGAGATGATGGAAGGACAGGGAAGCCTGGCATGCTGCAGTCCATGGGGTTGCAGAGCTGGACATGACTGAGCACACACGAAATGTACGGGAAACCCTTGAATCTCAAGGAGAAATAGCAGTTAAAGCCTTTGTGCAAAAATTAACTTGACTTCCTGGCTATTTATTTCCTTTGATCTGTAAATGTGAAATTGACCAGACTTTTATAGCACAAGGGAACAGAACTCTTCATTAAAAAAAGAGAAGTTATTAAAACATTGACTTGATTGTAAAGAGATAGGAGTTGGGCTGCTAGGCAGTGGGAGAGGGGAGGAGGTGGTGAGGATTGGCAGGGAAAGGCATCTGAGGAGGGGGGGGGCTGGGGAGCCCGAGGAAGTGAGGCTAAGGGGGTGTGGCCTGGAGGCCACACCTTGAGCTGTGGGTGTTCAGTGTGTTATCACCTGCAGTCTGCTCCCCGTGGCTGATTAATGATTAACAATCCGTCCTAGCTCTGAGTATAATGCAGTCTTTATGTGACTCAGAGTTTTCACTCTAGTGGGTGAGCTAAAGCAATAGCAGAATTATTTGTAGGAATTTATGCTCTAGAAGTGGTCATAATGTGACTGCCTGGATGGGAGAGGAGTTTGGGGGAAAATGGATACTTGTGTATGTATGGATGACTTGCTGTGCTGTGCACCTGAAACTTGGGGCTTCCCAGGTGGCACTGCTAAGTCGCTTCAGTTGTGTCCGACTCTGTGCAGNCAGGTGGCACCGAAAATGGAGGCTGCCAGTTCTGCCTCTGAAACTTTAAGACAGGGCGATTTCTGAATCTTTCTCCCTAGTTATTCCACTACTCTTGTGTTGGGAGGCTTAAGAGCTTCCGATAGCAATCTGTAGGATACAGTCACAAAAGTCAGAAGAAAGGCTGTCGCCGGCGACGGGCCCTTTCAGTTTGTATTTTCTGTTTTATCACAATTAAAGTCCACGACTTACTCCATTTCCTGCTCGGCCGTGGCATTTGATACCCGGTGGGTGTGACAGTAATCCCTGGGCGTGTCCCTGCTGGAGTGTGTATTCCACTCAACTACTGTCCATTAGCCCCACATGGAAGGTGCTCCGTCTCGCCAAGCCCCAATTAAGGAAACCAGCCCGGTTTCTTCCTGGGAGCCAAGGAGTTATTTCGTAAGATGTGCTCCTGTAAGCACTGTGGGAAAAGCTGTCAGCATGGTGATTACTTGTGTTCTTTAGTCCCTAGGGTTGATTTCCCTCAGTTTGAGAACCACAGAAAGTGGCAAACTTTTCAAAGGATTTTTAGAGTTACCCAGGCAGAGGGAGAAAGAATGGTCCCCATGGATCTCAAAGAGGCATCTTTGCAGGTAGGTACCTGGAGTGAGGTGGGCCATGCTGGGGTAGACCTGGACTTGCGGGCAAGACCCTTCCCTGATGTTTCTTAGGAAGGCACAGAGGGGCTAAAGAGAAAGCTTGGCGTTGACCTGACTTGCCTATCCATGGGTAGAGTACACTCTGTAAGGCATCTTTGAGTGGAGGGGGTGTTTTTTGTTTTAGTCCATGTGTACCTGCTTCCAGAACAGGGTTTCAGCAGTGTTGAATGTAGACAAGTTCTCTTAAAACCAGATAAATCTGTTTCAGGCCATTTCCCTGAGAACGTGTGTGTTCAGTTGCTCAGTCGTGTCTGATTTTTCGACCCCATGGACCATAGCTCTTGAGGCTCCTCTGTCTATGGAACTTTTCCTCTGTCCAAGAATACTGGAGTGGGTTGCCGTCTCCTTCTCTAGGGTATCTTTCCAATCCAGGGATTGAACCCGCATCTCTGGTGTCTCCTGCATTGGCAGGTGGGTTCTTTACTCCTGAACCACCAGGAAAGCTGGGAGTATAAAGAAAAGGGCATTTTTCCCCCTTGGGTTATGGTTCCAGTGGCTTCGCTGGTGGCTCAGTGGTAAAGAATCCGCCTGCACTGCTGGAGTCACAGAAGATACGGGTTCGATCCCTGTGTCAGGAAGATCCCCTGGAGGAGCGCGTGGCAACCCACTCCAGTATTTTTGCCTGGGAAACCCCATGGACCGAGGAAGCTGGAGGGCTACAGTCCATAGAATCGCAGAGTCAGACTCAACTGAAGTGACATAGCGCCTTCATTTACCACTGTGGTTCCAGCTCTTGGATTTTCGTGTTTTTTTTCCCCCCACTGCTGTCTAATCTTGAGGGTTGGCAATAACCATAGGTCATGCAGTCCAAATATATTTTCTTTTGAATAAATAAGTTGTTTCATTTTAAAGCTAAAGAAACTGTGGCCCAGAGAGTCCCATGGCTAAGATGTAACGGCAGGACCTAGACTAGAAAGGGAATTCTCCAGATTTCCAGTTCTGGATGTTTCTGATTATAGTATTTCCGAAACCTTACCCTAATTGCCCTCTACCCACAAATCCTATAAAACTGATAGCCTTGTAGGTCCCACCCACCAGCAGTGGTGTGAAACGCCACTTGCCCATCTGTATTGCAGTCGAGGGCAGTGAGCCTGGTTAACCGTCTGTGATGCAGGCTGAGTGTGGACTTACGGAGGGTCCAGTGGGGAGGAGCTTTCCGTCTAGCAGGGAGGTGGCAATACTGATTATTATACCATATGGGGCAGTGCTTTCAGTGATGGACGTGATTACAGGTCCAGAAGCTGTACAGAGGAGCAGAGAATGCATTGTGTGTGTGTGTGTGTGTGTGCGCGCGCGCGGGTGTGTGTTTAGGGGACAGTTGTTTGTGAAGGTTTTTAAAGATAAAGGGGAGTGTGCCGGCCAGATGGAGGTTGAGGATGGAGTCTTCTAGGTGAAGATTTTGGGAAACTAAACAGCAGTCCATTGGCGGCGCTGGAGGATGAACTGGGGGGTGAGATCATGGCCGCCTGCAGACGTCTCTAGGTGGTACTCACATTGTTCACTTCCTCCAGTCTGTTTCAGAGTGGAGAGAGATATGGAAAGTTCATCAGTGACTCTCAGTTTCCTTTTGAGCTAAAGAACACGAAGTGTCTTTGAATAGGACGGTTGGTGTGACCGGGAGAGGCGGTGACGAGTGTGGACTGCCAGGTCCCTGGGGGCTCTGTGACTCTGATGTCATCAGGGAAGAAGGTTCAGGGTAGTGCTTGGCTTTGGATTCAGAAAGGCAGCAGGTTCTGTCCGGAGCCTTCCTGCCCTTCCTCCAGGATGCCGTTGGGTGAAGGTGGGGATGCAGGTTTACATGTTCAGCTTCTGGAACCAGACATCATTGCCTTTCAGTTTTCATGGCTTTGGAGGAAACAGATAACGAGTGATAGGAAACAGCTGCTCCTAACATGGGAGCCAGAAATGCAGCCTCATGGAGCAGCGTGGTCATCACGAGAATATTCATGCAAAGTCCTCTCTGGTTAAACACTGGGAGCTGTGGAATGTGGCTTGTTTCTGTCTACTTAAGCCCCTCCCCCTGTTGTCTTTCTGTTGCTTGCAGCTTTTATTTTTATTCATCCAATAACACAGAAATGTTTCCTTGTAAAAAAAATTTAAACAAGCTAACTCGATAGTTAGGGTTTCTCTGGTGGCTCAGATGGTAAAAGATCCACCTGCAATGCAGGAGACCTGGGTTCCATCCCTGGATTGGGAAGATCCCCTGGAGAAAGGAATGGCTACCCAGTCCAGTATTCTTGCCTGGGAAATCCCTTGGACAGAGCAGCCTGGCGGGCTACAGTGCAGGGATTTGCAAGGAGTCGGACACGACTGAGTGACTGAGCTCACACACCAGATAATTAAAAAGTATATCTAATTTCCACCTTTGTGCTAAAAACCCTTTTCCTTTGTCAGAGTTGAGTGTGAGCACCTTCTAAAATCCTTCCTAGCTAGATGTTTACATACATGTTTATACAGGTTCATGTATAATTATTTTCATTTATATAAATGGATTTACATATAGTTTGAATCTGATCCATAGTTTGAATCTGATCCATGTTTTCTTTTCCCCCCCCCCCACATTTCATACTGTCTTAAAGGTTTGTCACTCTATTTAGATAATCCATTTTAGAAGTAATTTTTTTATACAATCAAACTCAATTAACTTTGTCAGGAATTTGGGAATGGCGGTATGGAGATCTGGGTGTCTCTTAGGAACAGGAGGTTGTGGTGGCTTATATGTTGGTGCCTAACAAGGATTCAGGATGTTTTATGGCAGACGGGCTGGCACCTGGCAAAATATCTTGGGTCAGCCTGACGGGAGAACTGATCTCCTGCTGTGAGAGTTTATCACTGCGGCACCGGCTTGGTTTCAAGCGCACAGTTAGTCTTTTCTTGCCAGAATCATATTAAAGTGAGAGATGGCTGATGCACAGTCTTTGAGATCTCTGTGGGACTTGACTCTTTCCTCAAAGCGTGCTTCATAATTTTGCAGAGCTTATTTAAGAGAAATTGACCCAAGGGACAAGGGAACTTTGAATTATAACCCAGCGAACTGGGACCCACAAATGATGAGAGGGAAACCTTTGGAAGGGGAAACGGGACCAGTCATTGTTGTGAAACATTCATGGGCTGCTGACATCATGGGAAGCAGTTGATGACCTCTTGCTAAAATTGTTCATTTGAGCTTGCCAAGCCCAAACAGACGGTGGGCATTTGTGGCTGTTCCCCAAAGTACAGCAGCAATTGTCCCAGGAGCTCTTGGAATGCTGTCGTTATGACTTCTGTGCATGTTGTTTAGACAAAGGGGGAAGACGCCTTCTCGGCTTGACAATTTGCCAGCCACCTGCAGTCATTCTTTTTCTTCAGTGCTTTGAAAGTGACCAGAACATGGTCATCAGGCCTCTTGTAAAAATAACAACATGGGCGTGCATAGAATCACAAAGTCCAAGGCGCTGATGTATTACAGAGGACACATGGCAATGGGGGCCTATTTTCCTCATCTGTTTTCTGATGGCATCAGTCTCTCATATTTCATGTGGCCGGTTGCTGCCTTAAAGGGGACATTCTAGAGGAGAGATGGACTTTCATGGAACAGTTACTTAGATCTTTTCCTGGAATTAGCTATTATCAAATAAGCGCTGCAGTGATCTTCATGTTTCTTGACCGTGTGGGGCCATGAGGTGGCTTTATAAAGAAATCCTAATTTCTAGCTGTAACGACACATGCCCAGTTCACTGTTTCACTCTGGCTTCAAGGAAAGTGGGGTTGGTGGGAGATAGAGAGGTTAGGAGCGTGGTATTCCGTCGGCTGTGAAACTGGCCTTGCAGCTCTGTGGTGTCATGTCACAGTGGATGAGAGGGACAGGCTTGCGTGTTGTTCTTTGTTCCCATTGCCTTCCTTTGCTTAATGAAGCATCAGCCAGTTGGATGACATGAAGGACCAATCAGGGAGACAGCTCTGTTTGCCTGGATCCATCCTGCGCTTGTAAGCCTCCCTCACTCGAAGGCAGTACTTGCCCGGAGAGGTCACATCGCAGGGAGGGAGGGAGGGAGAAGGCAGAGCCAGCGTCGGGCGGGACGGAAAACCGTGTGGAGTTCCCACTCCGGTGCTTCCTGGGGGGCTAACCTTACACGTGGAGCCCTTCAGAGCGTGCTTCCTCATCTGCCAGTGGGGCTAATAAGGACTTCCCTGGTGGTGCAGTGGTTGAGAATCCACCTTCCACTGCCAGGGACACAGGTTCGATCCTTGGTCAGGGAGCTAGGATCCCACATGTCTCTGAATGACTAAGTTACTGAGCCTGGGAGCCTCAACCAGAGAGAAGCCGGCATACTGCGACTAAGATCTGATGCAGCCAACATTAAATATATAAATGTATTTTTTAAAAATGGGGATAAGAAGTCGGTTCTCTTCATCTGCATCTCCGTTGCTTCCCTGAAACTAGGTTCATCAGTACCGTTTTTCTAGATTCCATATGCGTTCAATATACATTTGTTTTTCTCTTTCTGACTTACTTCTCTCTGTAGTAGAGGCTCTAGGTTCATCCACCTCACTACAACTGCCTCAGATTCACTGCTTTTTGTGGCTGAGTAGCATTCCATTGTGGGGTTTCTGTGGTGGCGCAGCAGTAAAGAATCTGCTTGCAATGCAGGAGCCACCGGAGATGCAGGTTTGATCCCTGGGTCGGGAAGATTCCTCTGGCGGAGGGCATGATCACCCACTCCAGCATTCTTGCCTGGAGAATCCCAGGGACAGAGGAGCCTGGCAGGCTGTGGTCCATAGGGTCACAAAGAGTTGGACACGGCTGCAGCAACTGAACACGCATGCCTGCAGCCTTCCATTGCATGTGTGTACCACCTGCCGATGGTCGCCTTGGTTGCTCTGTGATGACCTGGAGTGGTGGGATGGGGGAGCGGAGGAGGCTCAAAACGGAGAGGAGATAAATGTATATATTTATAACTGACTATATGTATAATTATGACTGTGACTGATTTCTAGCACAGCAGAAATCAACACAACATTGTAAAGCAACTTTCCTCCAATTACAAAAAAGAGAGAAGAAAGAAAATGGAGATAATAATACACCATAGGGTTCTTCTGAGGATTAATCAGACCCTGGGAGTGAGTGCCCAGCTCACGTTACCGAATACAGAAAGATCCAGAAATGGAACTTGTGATTTCTTTCTTTGTCTTTCATACTCCCCTGTCCTTAAATGAGATGGCCCCAGCCCTGGACATTCTGGTGCTTGGTTCTCATTCATCAGGGATAACTCTCTGTGATTTACAGTCAACAAAATGAAAGTTTGCTTCTTTAAAAATCACCCTCCTGGAGTTGCAGCCATCCCGCCATCTGTCTCCCTCTGTCCCTCCCCCAGCCTGACCACTGCAGTGCAGTAAACCTCAGGTCTGTTCAAGGGAAGAACTAATTTTAACCGCAGTGTGAAGGCATGTGGGGGCTGGGGGAGCCTACCGTATAGAGTTACACTAAGTTGCAAGCACACAATCTCAAATTATGACTTTGGCACAAATTTTACATTTGTCTCTTCCAGGTGCTTCCTCTAGACCAAAGACGATAGAATTCCACAGATAAAAGACACTTGGTTATTTAAAAAGCCACTTTGCAATACGTGAGCACGACCATTGCACAAAGCTGTCACAGTTCTGAATTGCACGTCTTCCTATTAGTCTTTCGCAGGGGACTCGATTTGTGTGGTGATCACCGTCAGCCCTGGTTTGACTCATGCATTCCTCGAGGCCTCAGTAAGATCTGTGTTTATGTGAAATATGGAAACGATTTCTCCTCCCTCTTTCTTCTGCTGAGTTGTTTTCCATTGTTATTTTTAAAGGGTCTTCAGTTTCAGAATTCCAGTCTGGGCTTGAGCGGGACAGCTGGCAGTGGGGCTTAGGCTGGTCTTCATGCGATCTGGCCTTGGATCCAGCATCTTTACCCCAAAACAGGAGGCCCTACTTTCTAAAACTCTGACGTGCCCAACTCTGAAAACAAACTGGAAACTAAAATAGTGGTAGAGAAATCTGCACTGATGAAATAAGTTTTTTTACCCTAAAATCTGTCTTCTTTTTCAAGACCCATATGTCTTGTGTCTTGGTCTCTCCTGTTTTTTTTTTTTTTTT
>SJYA01001396.1:360828-382019 GCA_006410615.1 Neotragus moschatus | reverse complement strand
TCCTGTTTTTTTTTTTTTTTTTGCCTTCTCCTTCAACTGCTTGGGTACCATCAGGATGGGGAAGGTGTAGGCTGAGTTGTTACGGGTCCAGAGTTGAGTTGTACAAAGAGAAAAAAATCAGAAAAATTGTGTGTTTTGATCCTCCTGAAAAAGAAAGTTTTCTGAGAAGGATTCCAGGCTATGAAAGAAAGGATTAGCTGCTTTCATTGGGTCCAACACCACATTCTCATTGCATCGTTAGCAATCCTTGTAAAGTGTCTTGGCAAATAGGGGTGCTTCCTTCACAGCAGACTGTTTTTCCAACTGCAGATTTATAACTGCTTCATGTGCCATGACGCATGGCGAGGTGTCAAGATCATTTTATGGGAGGAAAACCCCCCAAAGACTTTTAAAGCATGCAGCTTTCAGGGGAAAAAATAAGTCAGTTTTACAAAGACGGTATTGGTGGGTTTATGCTTTGCTCATGGGCAGACCTTTTGAAAGATGACAGTGTAAAAGGAGGACATACATTTCAATCACTCATTCACTGAGTCCCTAAGGTACTGCTGTCTCAAAGGGCCGGGTGCTGGAAGTGTAAGGATGAGTGTCATTTTGGCCTTTAAGTGGTGGTGGTGGCAGTTTTGTTGCAAAGTTTGCATCTGACTCTTGCAACCCCATGGACTGTAGCCCGCCAGGCTCCTCTGTCTGTGGGATTCTCCAGGCAAGAANTACTGCTGTCTCAAAGGGCCGGGTGCTGGAAGTGTAAGGATGAGTGTCATTTTGGCCTTTAAGTGGTGGTGGTGGCAGTTTTGTTGCAAAGTTTGCATCTGACTCTTGCAACCCCATGGACTGTAGCCCGCCAGGCTCCTCTGTCTGTGGGATTCTCCAGGCAAGAATACTGGAGCGGGTTGCCATTCCCTTCTCCAGGGGATCTTCCCCATCCCGGGATTGAACCCGCGCCTCCTGAGTTGCAGGTGGATTCTTTACCATCTGAGCCATCAGGGAAGCCCCTTTTACTCAGGAGTCAGAGGCATGAGTCAGAATACCTCGTCCAGATGGCAGGAAGTTAGGAGTGATGAACTCTACTGGGGTGGGAGGTGGTGGGTGGCTGGTGTCCAGAGACGACCTCATAAAGGAAGGGAAGTTTCAGGTGAATCTCAGAAGATTGGGAAGAGTTTGCCAGATCAGATAGGAGTGTGGGAGGCATTGCAGGCCGAAGGAGAGCAAATGTGAAGGTGTGAACGTTATGAAGCACAGGGTGTGTTAGGAGAAGGAACCCCAGCTCTGGGAGGCCTGAGCTGCTGGGTGCGGGAGGCAGCAGGCAGGGGAGGGCCTGGTCAGGAAGCCTGGGGGCTTACTTCCAGAGGCCTTTATAGGTCGCAGGACTTTGCTCCCCCCGCGTGAGAGGCCTCTATGATTAGTACCGTTCTGATTTCCTTTCCCTGCCTTCTTCCCAGCTCTTACCCCTGACCTGTCACGGGCTGGTGTGTTTGTTGCCTGTGCCCGTTGTTCGAGTGGAGACCCTGGGAGAGCAGGGCCTTCCTCCCGTGTGGATGGCTGTGTCCCCAGTGCCAACCCCAGTGATGCTGCAGAGTTTGGACTTCATCCTCTGAGTGCTGGAGGCCCATTGAAGATGCTGACTGGGAGTGGGGTGGGGTCACATGAGTGACCGGGGTGTTGGGAAGAGCAGTGTGAATGTCGCGTCCAGCTGCTGACAGGTGAGGAAGGAGGCGCCTTGGTGCATACTGAGGGCAAGGGAAGGGAGCCGTGATTCTGCTCCTCGGCTACCTTGGATGGGGCCCAGCTTTGCTGCCCTGGTTAGTTATCAGTTGGTGGTGCTAGTGGTAAAGAACTCGCCTGCCAGTGCAGGAGACTTAAGAGATGTGGGTTTGATCCCTGAGTCGGGAAGATCCCCTGAAGGAGGAAATGGCAACCCACTCCAGTATTCTTGCCTGGAGAACCCATGGACAGAGGAGCCTGGCAGGCTACANTGCTAGTGGTAAAGAACTCGCCTGCCAGTGCAGGAGACTTAAGAGATGTGGGTTTGATCCCTGAGTCGGGAAGATCCCCTGAAGGAGGAAATGGCAACCCACTCCAGTATTCTTGCCTGGAGAACCCATGGACAGAGGAGCCTGGCAGGCTACAGTCCCTGGGGTCACAAAGAGTTGGACGCACCTGGAGCGACTTAACACCCGCAGTATTGAGCTCATTCTATAGCAGATGTGTTGAAACTTTACTAAACATTACGGAGAAGTTCCAAGAATTTTCTTTTCCCTCCTTTACAACCCAGAAGCTGCCTGAACATTGCAATAGATGTCTCGATGTCATAATATGATAATGATAATCACTTTAATCATAATAATATGATAATAATCACAGTAGTATGGTAATCACTTTCTTTATTGATACTTCAGTGAATTATCTTTCTTTGAAATGCATTGAATGCTTTGATATGAAGTGAATTCTTTATGTAAAAATAGGTTTGAGGGCTTCCCTGGTGGTCCAGTGACTAAGATTCCAGGCTCCCAATGCAGAGGGCCTGGGTTTGACCCCTGGTCAGGGAGCTAGATCATGCATGCCATAACTAAGACCCTGGGGCAGCCAAATAAAAAAAAATAAAAATAGGTTGATGTCAGAATATGGTGATCATTTATTTCATTTATTTATACTTCCATGATAGATTTGAGAAAGCTTAATGAATTTTCTTTCTTTGAAATGCCTTGAATGCTTTAATATGAAATGGATTCTTTATGTAAAAATAGGTTTAATAGTTTCAGGACAGCTGACTTCATAGCTATTTGTGTCTTGCAGTTAGATTGTCTGGAAAGTTAGAAAACAAGATAAGAAAGAGGGCATTCTGCAGTTCTTCTGAGAACATTAATGTGATGTATCATCCTGTTGACTAGTCTTGAGGAAGGAGTGAACAGTTCCCCATATAACCTTTTCCTGGTAACAGAACTTCATCACTTTAAGACCTGGATATTTTCTATTTTTTTCCTCAACTTTGGATGAAAATTTTCCTGAAATTACTTACTTTCTTGTGTTCATAAGCAGAGTGTATTCAACTTTCCTTTCTTGGGAAAGAAGGAATTTTGCACAATGATTGAGGCACATGATTTCTGTAATGGCAAATTGATTGGCTGAATATTCACTGGAAGGACTGATGCTGGAGCTGAAGCTCTAATACTTTGGCCACCTGATGTGAAGAACTGACTCATTGGAAAAGATNGAGTGTATTCAACTTTCCTTTCTTGGGAAAGAAGGAATTTTGCACAATGATTGAGGCACATGATTTCTGTAATGGCAAATTGATTGGCTGAATATTCACTGGAAGGACTGATGCTGGAGCTGAAGCTCTAATACTTTGGCCACCTGATGTGAAGAACTGACTCATTGGAAAAGATCCTGCTGCTGGGAAAGATTGAGGGCAGGAGGAGAAGGGGACGACAGAGGATGAGATGGTTGGATGGCATCACCGACTTGATGGACATGAACTTGGGCAAACTCTGGGAGATAGTGAGGGACAGAAAGGCCTGGCATACCGCAGTCCACGGGGTTGCAAAGAGGCAGCCATGTCTTAGTGACTGAACAGCAACAATGAATTGGCCACTTGCGACTGTCCTGACAAATGACTCCAGAATGCCAGGTTTTCAAAGTTACTGTCCTTGGATTTTAGGTAGTGGGTGCTCCCAGCAGCATACCCACGTGTGCCTTTCTTGAATTAATTCAACCTTCCTCTTGAAGCCTGGGAAACAAGAGAGCTTATTTGCTTTGTAAAATGAGAGTAAATAGGCTGTGGGTGGGGCTCCATCTGAGAAGACCTGGATAGGTCAAGTGAGTGGATTTTATTGCACAGACTTTCTCATATCCTTAAAAAAATATAGCTGTGATATACACTAAATCCTTGTTGCCTGTCTGTTTTATTTTATTCATTTATTTATTTATTTTTGGCCATGCCACAGGCATGTGGAATCTTAGTTCCCCAAGCGGGGATTGAACCTGTGCCCCCTGCTTTGAAAACACAGAGTTTTAACCACTGGACAGCCAGGGAAGTCCCTGACTTTATCATAGCTTTAACATTTCAAAGAAAGAGGACTCATTTTTTTTGCTGTTCAAGTTTTCCTAACAAATAATCTGTATCTGAAAAAAAAAAGATTATAATATTATCTCTTCCACTGTATTGACACTGGGTTTGCAAAGGGAAAGAAAAATCCCCAAGCCTCTTACAGTGTTTGTCCAGAGAGCACATTGCTTCCTTTAGGTCGAAGGTGTGTGAGATGAGGTCACTGGAAGTGTTTCTGTACTAAAGGTTGTCATCATCTCTGATGACTTTCTGGGCATCTACCATACAGAAGGCACTGCGAACAACACAGTAACACAGGAAGTACTTTCTTCCTAGAGACTTAAATCCTAGTTTGGGAGAGCAAGTAGTGGAGAAGAACAACTGCAGCCCTTGGACATTGAACGGGGATGCAGCAGTGTGGTGTACCCCTAGATAGACCAGGGCTGAACAGGAGACGTGTCTCCAGAAGCTTGACAAGACAACTCAGATGGAGCCGAGGGGAAGAAAGAGCCCCAAATAAGGCTCGACAGCCAATTGGCAGTGTCCGTCAGCAGGGTGGTACATAGTGACCAGGTCAGCATACCTAACTAAAGCTTGTCTGCATGTGCCTGGAGGGTGGCGTTAACAGCGAGGGCTATGGGACTCAGAGGGAGGTGATCGTGTCCACGTTGCCTGGGGAGTGGTTCATGAAACCTGCATGGAGTGGGAGGGTTTTTTTGTTTTACTTTTTATTTTATATGGAAGTATAGAAAACTCTAGGAGATAGTGAAAGATAGGGAGGCCGGGCGTGCTGCAGTCCATGGGGTCACAAAGAGTTGGACACGACTTAGCGACTGAACAACCACATTGCTGATTACAACCTTGTGGTAATTTGAAGTGGTCAGCGAAAGTACACAGATACATGTATCCATTCTCCCGGGAGGGTTACTGCTGGATCTTGATGATTTGAGTGCTGTTGCTGAGTCACAGGAGCGGGAGGGCTGGCCCAGAGGAGGAGAGGGCTAGGATGGGGAGGGGAGGGGTGCCAAAGGGCCAGGTGTGTGTCATGACTCTCTTCTGCTCAAGAAGGCTTCTCTCTTTGAGCCTCCCAGTGGAAAGACAATGGGTTCTGGAGTTGGATGAACTGGTCCCAAGACCAGTTCTACCACTCTCCAGCTGTGTCCCCTTCAGCTGTTTTCTTCATCCCTGTAATATCAGCTTCCCTGCAAGAGGAAGGGAGATAATAAGATTGATCTGTGGACTCTTCAGAAGAGTACCAGCCTTATTTTGACCGTGCACCACAGACACACGGTATGTGCTTAGTCATTGGCCGTTTCCTTGGGCTAGCCCTTCCATGGGGCCCTGCACTGCGGCTTCCTGATGCCCACGGGCTGAGCCCACTTGCTGACTCTCTTGTAGGTGCAGTCAACTCAGTTGGTGTGGGACAAAATGCATTATGTCATCTTCTAAATGTCTCCTCTCTCATATCAGATCTTTCCCATTTGCCCTTTTCTGTGGCTGGGATTTTTTTTCTTTTTTTAATCTGCTTGTTCAGTCACTCAGTCATAGTCAACTCTTTGTGACCTCATGGATGGTAGCACACCAGGCTTCCCTGTCTTTCACAATCTCCCAGAGTTTGTTCAAGCTCATGTCCATTGAGTTGGTGATGCCAGCCAACCATCTTGTCCTCTGTCATCCCCTTCTCCTTAGAGTTTGAGTTCTTACAAGTTAACCCAGCTCAAACCCTTGGTGTCATGTTAATTTTTTGCCTTTCATGTGACATTTCTTCTTCTTTTCAAAAAATATTTATTTATTTGGCTCCATTGGGTCTTAGCTGCAGCTTGTGAACTTGTTAAATTGCAGCAAGTGGGATCTAGGCCCCCCCACCTAGGGATAGAACCCAGCTCCCCTGCATTGGGAGCATGGAGTCTTAGCCACTGGACTCCCAGGTAGTCCCCCTCATATGACATTTATAGCGAAGCTAATGTCTTTTTCTTGCAATGTTACCATCTCCATCTGCGCTGGGCTCACATCGGGTCACGGATGGATTCCTCAGAAGCTTTCTGACTTTGGTCAGTCTGTCCAACTTGCATCCTTTAGATTCCACTGAACACCTCCGTCCTTCCATAGTCCTTTGGTGTAGCCATACCTTTTCCATCTAATTTTGCTTTTCATTAGCTTTTAGAGTCGGAGAAGGCAATGGCACCCCACTCTGGTACTCTTGCCTGGAAAATCCTGTGGACGGAGGAGCCTGGTAGGCTGCAGTCTATGGGGTAGCTAAGAGTCGGGCATGATTGAGCGACTTCACTTTCACTTTTCACTTTCCTGCATTGGAGAAGGAAATGGCAACCCACTCCAGTGTTCTTGCCTGGAGAATCCCAGAGACAGAGGAGCCTGGTGGGCTGCCGTCTTTGGGGTCGCACAGAGTCGGACATGATTGAAGCAACTTAGCAGCAGCAGCAGCAGCTCTTAGAGTAATAATAGCTCACACTGATTTATGCTGCTTGTGAGCCAGGTATGTATTAAGGACTTAGACCATTTTCTTTATTTCAGCCCTCAACTTTGCACAGCTTAGTCAGTGTTTGAACCCAGGCAACTTGGCTCCAGACCCTACACTTTTAAGACCTGCCTGTCTTCACTGTCTTCCTTCCATATAAACTCCTAGGGAGCAGGATCCATGCGATTCATCTCTGCTGACTATGCTCTGCGCTGCGTCCTGACAAATAGTGGACACCACTGAATGCACTCACTGCATAACTTCCTCCTTCCTCCTCTGGGCCCTAGTTCACACTGTTCTTTCCCAGTATCAAGGTAAGAGGTTCAGGAAGGGGTTAGTGCTTACATGAACTTGTACAACCGGATTCAGCTCTCAGACTTTTTACCCACTGTCTCACCTTGGTCGAGTCACTTCTCTGAAGTCTCAGTTGTACTCCACAAAAGGGGAATAATAGTAATGCCACTGCATAAAGCTGATATGATGAACCAGTGAAGTAATGTGTGTCAGATACTTTAGTTCTGTGCCTGGCACATGGCAAAGGGTCCATATCTATTAGCTCTTATAAGCAGTTGTATTATAATGCCCTCCTCTGCCTCTTTCAGCTCATTTTTGTCTGTTCTTTAAGGCCTTTTCCATCTTGCATGGGGCTTCCCAGGTGGTGCAGTGAAGAATCTGCCTGCCAATGCAGGAGATGCAGAAGACGTGGGTTCAGTCCTTGGATCGGGAAGATCTCCTGGAGGAAATAGCGGCTCATTCCAGTATTCTTNGTGTGTGTGTGTGTGTGTGTGTGTGTGTGTGTGTGACATCTTTATCCATTTGTCTTTTGATGGGAATTTAGATTGCTTCCACAGTGGAGAGTCTTTAAGTCGCTCTAGATTCTGTATTTGGGCAGGTAACCACATGGTGTTTCTACTTGGTAATTCTACTACATCTTGGGGATCTTCTGATTAGTTGAGGTCAAATCATTTTTAGTCTTCTGAATCCTCAAGGAGATTGTGGACCTTTTGCAGGCAAATGTTCTGCTGTTTTCTTCACTTATCTCTCGTCCTATCCAGAAACGTCTTTACATCTCCCATATCAGCCTTCTTCTTTGTGTCCAAAATGTTTCCTTAATGCTCTGAAGCTATTTCTGAAATCTTGTTTCTTCCGTGAAACTTTTCACAGTTAAAAGAGAAATCTGGCCTCATCTTTATTTCTGCTTATTATTAAAGGATGGAGTTTTCTGAACACCTATGGTGCATGTGGTCCTTCACTTTAAGTGTAATGAACTAGTTTATTCGAGCTGATCTTATTCTCGTATTTTGAGCAAAGAACTTGCTTGGCACAGTAAACATAAATCATACTTCTGTTGGTCATTGGGCCTTGTTTATTTTAGGAAAAAGTTTATCACATGTGGGTGAACATGAAGTAAAGTATCACTAGGTTTGTTTTGGTTTGTTAGAGCTGTCATAACAAAGCCCCACAGACTGGGTGGCTGAAACAACAGAAATTTAATTTCTCCAAATTCTGGAGGCCAGAAGTCTGAGATCATAGTATTCGCAGAGATGGTTTATTCTGAGGCCTTTCTTCCTGGCTTGTAGAGACCTTCCCCTGTATGTCTTCACGTGCTCTTCTCTGGGTATGTATGTCTCCTTTTCTCATAAGAACACCAGTCAAACTGGGTTTTTGTGCTTAGTCACTCAGTCATGTCTGACTCTTTGTGACCAGGCTCCTTTGTTCATGGGATTTTCCAGGCAAGAATACTGGAGTCAGTTTCCATTTCCTCCTTCATATTGGATGTGGGTTCACCCATATGACCTCGTTTGACTTCATTTCAGTTCAGTTCAGTTGCTCAGTTGTGTCCGATTCTTTGCGACCCCATGAATTGCAGCATGCCAGGCCTCCCTGTCCATCACCAACTCCCAGAGTTCACTCAGACTCATGTCTATCGAGTCAGTGATGCCATCCAGCCATCTCATCCTCTGTCATCCCTTCTCCTCTTGCTCCCAATCCGTCCCAGCATCAACGTCTTTTCCAGTGAGTCAATTCTTCGCATGAGGTGGCAAAGTACTGGAGTTTCAGCTTTAGCATCATTCCTTCCAAAGAACACTCAGGACTGATCTCCTTTAGAATGGACTGGTTGGATCTCCTTGCAGTCCGAGGGACTCAAGAGTCTTCTCCAACACCACAGTTCAAAAGCATCAGTTCTTCGGTGCTCAGCTTTCTTCACAGTCCAACTCTCACATCTATATATGACCACTGGAAAAACCATAGCTTTGACTAGACGGACCTTTGTTGACGAAGTAATGTCTCTGCTTTCAATATTCTATCTAGGTTGGTCATAACTTTTCATTTAACTTAATCAACTCTTTAAAAACATTACCTCCAAGTTCAGTAATGTTCTAAGGTGCTGCTGATTAGAACTTCAACATATGTATCTTGGGAAGATTGATTCAGCTGTAACAGGGTTTAAATGTTTAATATAATTATCCTAAACATTTATGACAAATTANTTTCATTTAACTTAATCAACTCTTTAAAAACATTACCTCCAAGTTCAGTAATGTTCTAAGGTGCTGCTGATTAGAACTTCAACATATGTATCTTGGGAAGATTGATTCAGCTGTAACAGGGTTTAAATGTTTAATATAATTATCCTAAACATTTATGACAAATTAGACCAAAAATTCCTTTTAAAGCTTAAGAGCAGGCAAGAAAAACATTCTGAAGGAGGGGAGGGTGTAAGATATTGAACCAATATGGCTTAAAACTGGCTAAGTGATTTAGAGTAAAATTCACAGTGATTAGTCTTTTGTTTATCCTTTCCCAGTTTGGGGGTCAATGAAATGTGAAGTACCTTCTCAGGACCCCTGGGTTTCCATGCTTCTGTTTTAATAGCTGTGATTAGACCTTACTCCTTATTTAGGAGCACGCTTGGAGAGGAGTTTTTATAGTCCCATGTTTGCTGGGTAGAATGCAAAAGGATCGGGGCTTGAGTCAACAAATCTTGATTTGAATTTGTGCTCTTTTCTTCTCCATTGGGCTGAAGAAAATGGCCAACAAAATCGTTCTCTTGGCATTGTACCAGCTATGGAACTGTGGACAAGGTACAGAATTTCTGTGAGCCTTGATTTAGTCATCTGTGAAGTGGGACTAGAGTTGTAAGGAGGCTCCCCTTGTCTCTAGGACTCTCACGGTTGTGCCCTGCAGATAGACTCTGCCCCCTTGCAGACCGCCCTGGGTACCCTGGACGGTTACCCTCCATACCTGCTGGCTGGTGTGGCCTCCACTACCTGCTTGACTCACGTGCTATGGAGGCCACCCATGGCTCGAGGCCATCAAAGTGGAGGTGGGTTTATATAGTTGCCACCACCTTGCTGCTGTGTGACAGAACCCCTGTGTTAGACAGATGTCTCTTCAGGGAGGGTGGGTTAGTTCTGACTAGTTACCATAGGAACTAGTTACTAGTGACTACTAGTTACCATAGGAACTTGTTACCATGAAATTAATTTTGTCTTAGTCTCTCCTTCAGGTGTCTGATAGTCCCAAATGGTTATTAGCGCTCTGTTTCTCTTTCTACATCTTATCAGGAGGCAAATGGTGAACGTTTTTGCCACTTTCAAAACTTTCAAAATAGTGGGGCAGAGATATCACTTAACACATTTTGAGTACTAATTGGGCTCTAGATTTGGAGATTCGTGGACTCTAGTATTGCCAAAAGTAGGTGCCAGACCTATGTCTACTTTCCTGGTTCAGAGTACCCACATAGAGAGCTTTTGGGAGAGGTAAATGAAGTGTGTGTGTGTGTGTGTGTGTTTAGGTGGGGAGGGGACAGCAGCACGCCTTCCACGTACTTTGTTCTAGTTAAATTGAGTTTTCGTCCTTTGTGTGGGATTGCATTTATATAAATCTAGTCTTTTAAAACACTCAGGTGGCTTTTATTATTAGGCTTAAATAGATAAACTGATTTAGTGTGAAATCTGCTAGTATAACCATTAAAGCATGTTGACTAGAGAGTTCTCTACACAGGAATAAAGAACCCCAAGTTCTATTAGGCTTGCCTATTTCAATCATTGTGTCAGAATATTAAAATACCGCAGTGCTGGCAGTAGTTCTTGACCTGGAAAAATTCCCATAAGCGAACCCATTCAACATTGTCTTTGCCTCCACTCCTGATACCTTCTCCTTTGGATTTATCAGAACTTTTCAGTTGCAAGGGACAGAAACTCAATACAGATAAGCTTAAGCTGAAACGGAAATTTATTTTGATGTAAGTAAAAATATTCTGGAGTTAGAAGTATCTTTAAACAGGATTAGATCCAGGGACACATAGGATATTACTAGGGCATCTTTTTTGTCTCAAATGGATTTATTAAAAAACAACAACAACAACAACAAATCAGAAAAATGACTCACAGAATCCCTAAGACTGTATCTTTATGACTTGTAACTGGAAAAGAAGAAGGAGACTTTGTCTTCCTTTGTATCAAATATCAGGGGAAATTTTGATTGGTTCTGCTTGAGTCACATGTTCACCCCTGAACCTATTACTGGCTGGTGGATAGAATAGTGTGGCCAGTCACTGTGGCCGAGCATCTTCATTGGCATGTCCACTGGAATCACATGGGCTGGGAGAGGGCTGATGTTCCAGAGAAAGACTGCTTAGCCAACAGACAAATGTATGTGTAGCACAGATAACTAGCATTTCAAACCACCAGGGGCTAGGGTTTATCCTTCTAGTTGAAAGGGAATGGAAAGATAACTGTCAAAATTGTGGGATGCATCTGAAGATTTAAGCTGTGATTTAAATTTAAAACTTAGATTTAAAACTTGTTTAAGAAGATGAGAACACCTTTGATTGTGTGGACCATCAAATAGTGGAGCATAATTGGTGATTCCTGAGGTTGATTTAAATGTGGGCATTTTTTGAAGTCAGGGAACAAAATGACAATAATGGACTCTTTTGCTTTCTTGGTAGGGTTAGATGATTGCCTGCAGCAGTATGTCCACAAGTTTGAACGAGAGAAGATTAACGGAGAGCAGCTGCTACAGATTTCCCACCAGGATCTTGAGGAGCTGGGTGTCACACGCATTGGACACCAGGAACTTGTGCTGGAGGCTGTCGACCTTCTCTGTGCACTGGTTAGTTCAGGAGAAGGTGATCTGTACTGCGATGATGGTTTTTTAAGAATCTCACCTTTTAAATTTCCTTGGTTTTGCTATCTTGCTTGTCATCATTTTCTTAATGATCCGCTGAAGTAGGGCATGAGCTGAAGATAATATCAGAAGGGAAGAAAAGAAATAATTTTCTAGGAAGAGCTGGCAAACAATAGCCGGCACCTTCAATCTGGCCTGCTGTCTGTTTTTGTAAATAAAGTTTTGTTGGAACACAGCCATGCCCATTCATTTAAGTGTTTATCTGTGACTACTTTTATGTTACTGTGGCAGAGTTGGGTAGTTGTTTCAGGGACTGTGTAGCCCCTTAAAGCTGAAAATATTTGCTCTCTTGGCCTTTACAGAAAAACTTTTCCTTTTATGGAAAACATTCTGCATTCCTTTTATTTTGCTATCTTTTATAAAGAATAAAAAGATGAAGATGGTCCTGAATGAACATGTCATCTTCTCCATTGAAATGACAAATGGGTTTTGATTTTTTTGGTCTGTTTTTGTTACATAAAAATCGTTTTTATATTTTACAGATATTTTTGATAGTTTAATAACTGATGCTGGTGCTTGAAAGATTCAGCCTATGAAATGGCAGCTGGATGGGGAAAAAAAAATGTGAACTTAGTTACATTTTGGAGTTGACTGAGTTTTGGCTTGAACACGAGTGATTCTTCATTGCATCTGTGATGTGGGGAGTATTGATAGCTCTTTTAGGTGTGGGCTAAACCCCCCTCCAAGGGCATCGTGTTTATAAACTAGTTGGCATAGGGTGGGATCCACGTCAATTGTGGTGCCGTGCAAAGGATGCCATTTCCTTAACTGTCTTGCTTTGGACAAAGTCAGCAGCATTCAGACTGCTCTGCTGTGAACCAGAGCCAAGGGCATATACAGTTACATCACTGAGAATGGTGGGAAGAAGTGCGCTGCCGATTGCTTGCCATTGGCGGTCTGCGTTGATTACATAACACCTGCTGCATTGTGCGTATTCTTCTTAAAACGGGCAGAGCCTTGTCTTCTGCTCTGAGATGCCCTACACTTGTTTAGAAAAGTAACGGGGGAAATTGTGGTTGATGAATGAGCTGCCACCAGGGACACGCTGTGGCCAAGTGGTGTGAGCGCTGGCCTGGGAGGCAGGGTTTTGCATTTTAATCCAGGCTCTGCTGCACGCTCTTGGCTCTGTGACCTCCAGGGAGACCGCGGTGTCTGTTTTCTCCATTTGTGCAGTGACACGCCCCTAGATGTGAAAGCCTACACTCTGTAGCAGCAGAGTGAGGGGGTTTTTGCTGAAGGCATATGGGACAGGGGTGATCACTTTCCTGTTTGGAGCCTCAGTAGGAGATGGGCCCCAGCCTCCCTCCTTCAGCCAGTGACCCGTCCAGCAGCCATCAATCCACCCCAAGGTGGGCCCCCCCTGTGGTCCTCACACCTTGGGGGCTTCATGCGTGGGGCTGCGTCAGGAGTAGCAGGGAGATTGTCTTTGACTTCAGTCCCCGTGGAAAGTAGCCTGGTTCTTCCTGGATGGGTCCAGCTGCTACATGGCCTTCTGGCTTGGTTCTGGAAGCGGCCACGGCCCCAGGACAGCACTGAGCAGCTCGATCAGGGTGTCCGTCCTTCCTACCAGCATGCCAGTCTGCTTCTCTAGAGCCTGGTGCGAGCCTTTAGATACAGTTGCCCGTCACACAGGATCGTGTGTATCTGGGCAAGGAGAGGTCAAGGGGATGGGGGCAGGGGTTCGGGGTCAGGGAGACTTCCTCCCTGCCCCGCGGAATAAGGCAGCAGAACCAGCCTTTAGCTGTGTATTAACACGTAAGTGTTTTGTGCTGCCCAGAAGATATCCTAGTCCTGTTTATGATTAAAACTTACGTGTTTCATATAGTAAGATGTGTTTGAGTTTACTTGTGTTGCGCTTTCTGGGAACATTGCTTTTTGGTCTTTTTCTGCTGTTTCAGAGCATCTCTTTGGCTTTGCAGTAGGGCTTGGAGGGCAGGTAAATTACTTTGAAATACACAAGATGGAAGGGGAGGGGGCGGGATGGACTGCAGGAACGTTGTGGACGTCAAGTGGGATAATTAACATAACAGCTGCCTCTCTGCTTCCCGTCCCTTCTCTACCTCTTAAAATATTAGACCAAAGTGAACAAAGCTGGAGAAATGCCAGAACCTAAAGCTGTGTTTTATCTCCTACAATTTCCTTCTAATTTCCTTTGTAGACAAAGTTTTGACCTCAAACTCTTTCTGGGCATGTTTCGTGTAGCAGAGTGCCAGTGAATGCATTTGACAGGAGGGTCATGGAAGGGTCTTAAATGAATGTGCCTTTTTTGAGTCAGGGAGGGTTTTCGAGCATTCAGTAAAATATCTTTAGCCTGGCTATAATCTCCTTTTAAAATATTCTTATTATAATACATCTGTTTATTATATTAATACCATGTTTAATCCATTTACACCATATAGATCTTTGTGTATTTAAACAAGTGTATATTTAATAAGTGTATATTTAAATAACTTCTTTGCCTTGAATAGTCCATCTCCGGGACAGTTAATATGTATTTGCAATTGTCCCTGGTGTTATGAGAGATATTTCTATGTAAACAGTTTAGTGGATGTTGATTTTATGATGGACAGGAAATGAGTAGAATTAGAAGCAAGAGAGGGAGGAAGAAACAAAAACACTGGAAAGTTTTGGAAAGAAAAGGGCAGATAGAATCTATAGGAACCTAAGTAAGGAACCGCTATTAAGATCCCCAAACCAGCAAGCAGATGGGCCTCTGGTTCTGGTTCTGGATACAGAACAAGGAGAACTCTCTTTTGTGAACACTGGCCTTGGCTGGCTAGAGTGGCTTAGGAGAGAGACTTGTTTTCTGAGGCAGAACCAAGACCACGTCTCAGGACTGAGTTCAGAATCCAGTTTTTCTCCATCTGGGGCAGAGGGTGACTGGGACAGGCTGTAGAACGGCTTTTTTTCCCCAGTAGCAGCTACATGTTACCTTTTAAATGAAAATGAATTAAAACGAAAGAGTAAAATTCAGTTGCTGAGTTGCACAGCTACATTCCAAGTGCTCAGTACGTACTTGTGGCCAGTGGCTACCATATTTGGACAGTACAGCTGGAGAACATTTTTATCATTGCAGAAGGTTCTGTTGGACAACATTCGTCTCTAGGGTGGGGTGGAGAGTAAAAAGGTACTAATATAACTGTAAAACCCATTTTCTTTGCCAAATCAACCAGAACCTAGTTTCCTGAAGACCAAGAGAGGGACAGATGTATTTTTAAGGTTGGAGTAGGCTGAGGAAAGTGAACAGAGTTGGAATTCATACACGTATCAAGTGATGCCATCTACATATGTGCTTAAAATACCTGTGATGTGTCTACCCGCCCAGGGGGCTTCTGTGCACTTGTGTACCCCAGAGATGACCCATTATTCATCATTTACCATTCAGCAAAACAGTTTAAAACAATTTTTTAAAGTTTCAATATGTATTCATTTATTTGGTGCTTGGGGTCTTGGTTGCGGCATGTAGGATTCTCGTGTCATGTGGGATCTTTCACTGGGGTGCGTGGGCTCTAGTTGTGGTGAGTGGGCTTAATTAATTGCTCTGAGACATGTGGGAGTCTACTTCCCCAACCAGGGATTGAACCCACATCCCCTGCATTGCAAAGCGGATTCTTAACCACTGGACCACCAGAGAATTCCCACCCGCTCCTGACCAAACATTATGCTTTTTGTGGGAGAAATCACTCAAGGAGAGGAATCTTTGCTGGCCGTTTGTGTTTACCTTGGTCTTGCTTATGAATGGAAAAAGAAGGTAGCAGAGAAAATGTGTAAGACTTGTCCTTGGCTAAAATGTGTGCAATTAATGATCCCAGAAGAGTGGACTACCTCTTTTCCCCTGTCTCATCTATTGTTTCTCTGGCCAGACCATGACACGACCCCTGATGGCTAACTTCTAATGAAGTAGGATCTTGGTGGAAAGTTTTTAGTACATGCCTAAATTTTTGGAGATTCATTTCATTTCTTAGTTTGTACCTTCTTGATACCTTATCTTTAATTAAGCAGTTTCTGAAGGAGACAAACGTTAGGGAAAGGTTAGTGAAAATGATCAAATCTGGTCTGGGGATTATTCATTTACTCTCTTTCATTGTGGGGCACTTAAGTCAATAATCCTTTCCTGATTATGTTTCTACAGTATTTCTTTGGAACTAATATAATCAGTTTCTTGTTTTCTTATTGTGGAATGGAGTGGAAGGGAAAGGGATTTTCCTTTCTTCCTTTGTTTTTTCTTTGCTACTGCTAAGTCGCTTCAGTCGTGTCTGACTCTGTGCGACCCCATAGACTGCAGCCCACAAGGCTCTGCTGTCCCTGGGATTCTCTAGGCAAGAACACTGGAGTGGGTAGTCATTTCCTTGTTCCTTTCTTTACTGCTTCTTAAAATCATAATCTATGTAAAAAAAAGCAGAACTGTAGTGACAGGAAGAATATCAGAAGTTGTTGGGAACCAGGGGTTAGGGAAAGTGACTGTGAAGTGGTGTGAAGGATGTTTGGGGGCGATGCAAGTGTTCTATAATTGTCATTGTGATGGTGCTTATGAGACAACAAACATTTCTTGAAAGTGACTTTGTTGTGCATTTAAGATTAGTAAATATTATGGATCATAAAGTATACCTTAATAAAGCCTGTTAAAATCTCCAAAGTACCTTAAAAATAGAATTATAACCTGTCATAGCTACATCTGTTCATCTTTCTAGTCCCATGATTTGTGGAAAGTGAAAAAAAAATTTCATCTCAGTGGGAATGAAAAGAACCAGTTAACAAGCTACATTCCTCCTTTATTTTAATATTAAAAGTGATTGCTTTATAGAAGATTGAGGTTTAAAATTTCCTGTAACACTAAAGTGCATTTAATCCTCTTTGAATTAAAGAAATAAATGCTGTACAGTAATAAATGCTGTACAGTAATAAAAGTTCCAAGTAATTCATGGTGACACTGGCCATAGAAAGCTGAGCTTCCTGCTCTTAGTTCAGAATTTCTGCCATAAGTTGGCAGGCTGAGTAATTAACTGAATAAGGGGACAGTTCCTTTTAATCATAGTCACAAGTCCTTCAAACAGGCTGCGTCAGGTGGCTATTTATCCATTCAGTTGTGAGTCTTTGAGTCTCTGAATTTCAAAAGCCATGGTGAAAATCCATCTTTTTATTTCTGTCTTCTCTATTAAAGGACAATGCCATGTTTTGGTTTCTGGAAAATGACAGTGAAAAAAAAGAATGGATAAACGTAAGGTTTAGATGAAATGTTCCTGTTGATACGAAGACTCGTTTTTGTTATGAAATTTAGATTTTTGTAAAAACGTGCAAAGAGTTTTCAGTTAATGCAGCTGAAGAGTTTTTGTCTATATATTTGTTCTTAATTTTTTCTATCTAACTTCTTCTATTTTTTTTTTGTTTTTGGCTGCTCTGTGTGGCATGCAGAATCTTATCTTAGTTCCCTGGCCAGGGATTGAGCCCATGCTCCCTATAGTGGGAGCTGCTGCTGCTGCTAAGTCACCAGTCATGTCCGACTCTGTGCGACCCCATAGGTAGCCTACCAGGCTTCCCTGTCTCTGGGAATCTCCAGGCAAGAACACTGGAGTGGGTTGTCATTTCCTTCTCCAGTGCATGAAAGTGAAAAGTGAAAGTGAAGTCACTCAGTCATGTCTGACTCTTATCGACCCCATGGACTGCAGCCCACCAGGCTCCCCCGTCCATGGTATTTTCCAGGCAAGAGTACTGGAGTGGGGTGCCATTGTCTTCTCCCATAGTGGGAGCATGGAGTCCTAATTACTGGACCACCAGGGAGTTCCCTCTATCTAAATTAAATTTAAAAAAAAATTTTACTAAGAAGTAAGATGCCACATAAATTGAAACTTCACATGAAATCTAATTAAAGTTAGAAATGTTTTCATTCAGGGTATTGTCTTTTGTTATTATTGTTACTATTTACCATTGTTCATCTTGCCAAAAGAAAAAGTTCTCACAGACTCCCTGGTATATTTATACTTTATGTATCTTGACTTGGGGACATTGCTCACCCCTCCCTGAGACATTAGAAATGGGGGCTGTAAGAAAAAAAGACTGTGTAATTTCAATACCTTTAGACCATGAAATTTTTGTACCTTATTTAAAGTCCCTGGATATGTTCCAGTGTCTGTCTCCTAGTTTATAGTCCATGGTAACTAGAATGGAATTTGTATCCTACTGTTGTGTGAAAATTGTATAAGTCTTAATTTTCTTGAATTGGTTCATGGTGCTTTTCAGGTCTACTATATCATTCTACTTTTCTGTATATTAATTCTATTAATTTTTGAGAATTTGAAATTGAAACTCCAACTAAGAAAATCTTATTTTACTACTTAAAATATAATCATAATATATAGAGGAACTATATGTAACTTTGTTCTGTGTTTTCCAAGTCTCCCGTAAATGTTATCATGCTTTCATAATTAAAAAAATAAAAAAGCAGGAAAAAAAAAAAGAAATGAAGGCTGTAACAGAGGAGAAGGTGGCAACTGAGGAGGAGCTAAAAGACAGGCTAGATGCAGGTGGGACAAAAGCAGCAGTTAGATCCAAAGAAAGTCTGCTGGCCTTCCAGAAGGGTGAGGTTCCGGATGGCTGAAGCCTGTCAAGGAAGCTTCTAACACATCACAGGAATGGAGCGGGTTAGGATAGAACTCAGAGGGGTTGAGTCTGGGCTGGATCCAGGGTGACTGGCCACTCTTCTTTTCCCTTGTCCCGTATCCATCCTGTTTCCTGTCTCACCCCTTTGCCCTTTCTTGGACAGGGGGTATGGAAGGGGGGTTACATGGCTTTGGGATCCAAAGCTTGTACCCTTGATCCAGATCGCCTTGGTTAGATCCTGCCGCCTCCACGGATTAGCTGTGTAACTTCGGAGAATTTATTTAACGGCCCTGTGCCACAGTCTGCTTACCTGCAGAGTATAGATAATACCACTTCCACCTTCATAAGCTGTTTGCCTGTGATAATGTTTGCCAAGCACTTAGCCCAGTTTCTGGCATAACACGTTCAATAGTGTTGGCCATACATTATGACCAAATTTTACATGGTACCACATTCTCGCTTCGGGATGCTATTGACATAGTTTAATATACCTCAGAGATATTTATTTATTTATTTTTGTTAAAAAGCGATGGAACACCAATTGAGGACATGTACATGGGATACTGAAATTCATCCCTCCTCCTAAGGTTGTCTCAAATTTCATGTTGTTTCTTGGGATTTGTTCTTTATCTGGAAGGGAGTTGTTCAGTCACTGTCTTATCCGGCTCTTTGCGACTCCATGGACTACGGCATGCCAGGCTTTCCTGTCCATCACTGTCTCCAGGAGTTTGCTCAGATTCATGTCTGTTGAGTCGGTGAGGCCATCCAACCATCTCACCCTCTGCCGTGCCTTTTGCCTTCAGTCTTACCCAGGGTCAGATTCCGCTGAGTCAGCTCTTTGCATCATGTGGCCAAAGTACTGGAGCTTCAGCTTCAGCGACAGTCCTTCCAATGAATAGTCAGGGTTGATTTCCTTGAGGGAAAGGAGTAGTCTAGGGCAATATTGTCATACGCAATGAATTTTTTAAAAGCACCCACGTAGGTTGAACATTGCTCAGAGGGAACAGAGATTAGAAGCTCACGGGGCAGAAATGACCTTTCAGGTGAACTGCTGTTTAGACACTGCTGCTCTGTTTCTGTGTGAGTTTCATTTGATGGAAATTTATCTACTCAATGACTGCTTCACGTCTGCTGTCCTGGAAGTGCAATTCTGAGGGATGTATGCAGAGCCGAGCTCTGATGGACCATGCATCCTAGTGAGGAAGACAGTGAGCAAGGTGGTCCAGAGATGACGGAGAGGTGATGGGCTAGAGAATGACCTCAGGGGAAACTCGGCAATGTCTGCAGACATTTTTGTTTGTCACTACTGGGGAAGGAATGCTACTGATTTTAACAAGTGGAGGCCAACTAAACATTCTACGGCTGTACGAATCCCACCTTAGTCCACCAAATAGAGAATTTTTAGAATTTGGACGTCAGTAGGGTCCAGGTTGAGAACCCGCTCTAGATGGTCCCGGAAGCTTTGAAGAGGAGGGCATATTTGGGCTCTTTGCGTATGGATGTAAATGGCCTTCCCTGGTGCCTCAGTGGTAAAGAATCTGCCTGCAGTACAGGAGATGCTTGGGAGATGTAGATTTGATCCCTGGGTCTGGAAGATTCCCTGGAGAAGGAAATAACAATTCACTCCAGTATTCTTGCCTGGGAGTCCCATGGATAGAGGAGCCTGGTGGGCTACAGTCCATGGGGTTACAAACAGTCGGATATGACTAAGCAACTGAACACACAAGGTGAAAAGGCTAAGAAAGCTGTCTATGCCAAAATTTGTGGGAGAAGCATTTTGGGAAGAGAAACTATCGAGAATAAAGTTCCTGAGGCAAGAGGAGCCTATGGAAGGAACGCAGGGAAGGCTGGTGTGGCTCATGTGGGTGAGATCAATATTGTGGGTAAATCATGTAGGGTTTTGTGGCTGACATAGGAGTTGTTCAAGTGACCCAGTGGGTTTTGAGTTATGAGAGTCTGGACATTGTTGAGTGTTTTGAATTTTTCCCTTTGGTTTTGTTTTCCAGAATTATGGCCTTGAAACTGACAATATGAAGAACTTGGTTTTGAAACTGCGAGCGTCCTCCCATAATTTACAGAATCACATAAGTAGCAGGAGGGAAAGCCCAGCTTATGATGGGAGCACCTCCCACAAGCCCCCCAATGAGTTCCTGACTGCTGTAGTGGGGCTCATAGGTGCTGCCAAGGCCTTGTTAGCTTGGCTAGACAGGTAAGTGATGGGTGTGCTTTACTGTCCTAGGAAAGGAGGTCTGAGACACATAGAAGTCTGTACTTTGCCTCAGGAGTTCAGAGTCAGTGGTCCATTTTAGGGTCCCTTTGGAAGTTCTAGAGAAGGTGAATAGCAGGAACAGATTAACCTCAGCTTAGAGAAGACTTGAGCTTTACTGAGGTTAAACATTACTGATTATCTGATTACATAAAGGCTATTAGTTGACTTTTGAAGGGATGTTCATTCCCTTGGCTCATGTTTGGTTGTGTTTTAATCTAGAACTGCTCTGTGTCTTTGCTATTCAGATTCCTGTTTTGTGTGTTACTTAGGAGGAAACTTACATAACAATTTAAACTGGCTTGCTGTGTATTGTGTTTGTTAATACACGGTGTGGGATCCTGGTGGCTTCAGCATCTTCACTTTTTTCTTAAAGAGAATTTTTGTTGCTTTCTAGGGCTCCATTTACAGGGATCACTGACTTCTCAGTGATGAAGAATAAAATTATTCAGCTTTGCTTGGACTTGACGACTACAGTCCAGAAGGTCAGTGCATCACTGTTGGTTTCTAAAAGTTTTTTCCTTTTCCCTTTTCTTCAAAGGATTTACATTCAGGTATGAAGTACCAGTCTGTCTTTCTCTCCTTCTCCCCCCCCCCACTCCCCCCCCCCCCCC
>SJYA01001396.1:251810-360705 GCA_006410615.1 Neotragus moschatus | reverse complement strand
CCCCCCCCCCCCCCCCCCCCCCCCCGTCAGAGCTAGGGAGAGATGAAAGGCTTTAAATTAGATGTGTTATACAGATAGTTTCTGTGAAGAATGATCAGTGGCCTTTACATCAAAGACTGCCTTCTTTTGTTTCAAAATAGTTGACCTAATAATCCTGTGCTTTCTCTAAAATGTTAGAACACTAAATTTTTTAAAAATAGAAATTGTGGAGTAACAACCTTTCACCATAATCTTTGTTCTGAGTATGTTATTTTATCTGCTTCTTAATTTTCTTTTTGTTTTGACCTGTGGTAGTTGGATTTACCAGTCAGGATGAGCTCTGTGACGATGCAGTAACAAACATCCCTCAAACCTCAGCAACTTATTCCTGGATTATCCACGTGTAGATGGATCAGCTGGGAGATCCGCTTCAACTCTCCTCACTTCAGGATGTAGGCTGACAGACTCTCATGTTGTTTTTCCCCAAGGCAGAGGGACAGAGAACCTGGGTGATTTTCACACTGACAGATATTCTGGTTTGGAAGTGACACATCAGTCTCGTGCACCACTCATTGGCCAGACTTTCACATCTTAGTGAAGGCCAGGGAGATATTAACTGGCACGTAGCAGTCTCTTGTGAAATTATGCTTAAATTGAGTTGAAGCCATAAAAATGTAAGGAAGAGCTTGTTCTTTTTTCACGTCCCACGTGGTTCAAATATTCTGAGATTGCACGTTTGTTCCCACTGCTGCTTTGGCAGAGTAAAGAACATCCTTTGCTCAGTTCTAACCATGCCATAAAATAGATGCAGTTCTGAAAAGCCATGTGCTTTCTGTCTGTTCCTGGAACATGAAGAGTGAAGTTTGGCTGTTGTTTCAGGTCCAGTCCTGAGCGGCCCTTGAACTTGAGGCATGTGTGACTTCATCATATGCTTTTGAGGCCATGTTTTTAGAAAAGTGCCCAGAGCAATAGAGAGATGTTGAGTTTCAGCTCTTTCTTTATGGCGTATAAAGTAATTTTGACAAAAAGTCTGATACCAGTCATGCTGTCTTCATTATGTAGCCATCACGTCCTGGCATTTCTGGTGGAGGCTGCCCAGGGGTACAGATCCTGTTCGGAAGGGTACCCACTCATCGCGTTTGCCCTTGTTTACTGGGGCTGTGACGCCTGGTCCATGATTATTGGTGCTTTCTAAAAGTGTGTTGAAATGAATGAGATAATGCTTTTGACAAATAAGCTGATGGGAATTCACTTCTTATCATGGGAAATTTAACCCAGACTTAAGGGACACAAGAGGTATTGTTTTTGTGTTTATTTTGTTTTCCCATTGGTATTCATTGAGCACGTGCTTCAGAGACAGACAGCTGCGGGTTCAAATTCTACCTCTACCATTAATTAGCCCTGGGACTTTGGACAACTCACTCAAAACTTATGAGCCTCAATTTTCCCATCTGTTAATTGGAAATACTAACAATTACCTTACCAGACGATTTGCATCAATTTGTACAATTTATTGTGGAATAAGAAAAAAGGAGGAAGAAAGTGTAGTATGAAGACACATTTTTAAAGACATGTCTATTTGTAATACACATATACATCTGAAAACCTATATACAAAGAAATATCTAAATACAGTGGGAAATTTGGAAGAAAAGTTGGGTTTACTTTGGCAGGGAGAAACGTGGGGAGGGAATGTGTGAGTCAAACTAAAGAAAAGGAAACATTTTGTCATTTACAAAAAAGCATGTATGTGATCACGTTTATTTATTCATGTAAGAATGGATCTAGAAGAGAAATATAAAATATTTAAAACACAGTAAACCTATCTCAAAAAGATTATGAAGATTAAAGAAGATATATGAAAAGCACAGTGCCTACTTAAGAAATAATAACCTATAGTAGGAAATATAAAAGTCTTTTCTGGTACCAGTTTTCTGCAACTAAACTTGTTGGCTTAAGAAGGAGACGAAGTTAACACATATGTTAGTATTTCTGGTATTTTCTAGCTTATTGAAATTTGAACAATTGTTTTGGATTAAGACTGGAAATGTATAAAATGTATATGGGAATGCCATTTTATGAACTTGGGTTGAAAAAACATGTTTAGCTTATGAGGAACATGTGTTTTCTATAGAGATTAGAGCACATAGGTGCTTTGGCAAGTGGTAAAATTTGCGTGCACAGTTGAAGGATGTGTGGACTGTCTTTTTCCATGGGAGGTGTCATGACAGACGCAAGGCTCACCTTGCCAGGGATTTCACACCCTCTCACAACTGGGGGACATGCAGTTTTTCTCAGAACTTCTTGGCACAGAATCTTTTCACTCTTTAGGAAGAAGCCTGCCTTTTCCATTTATTGCCTCCCCCCCCCGCCCGGGGAATTGAAGGTGTAAAAGCTGGGTCTGTATTCTTTCTAGTGATGAGGAACGTGTTCTCCCGCAGTCTTTATTTTGCTGTTCCTGTCTGTGAAGAGAGGCATTTGTTTGTCCCTTTTCTTGTTCCTCTGTTCCACATGCTGCCCCTTTCCTGTCCTCATTCTTTTAAGTTTCTGTGCATCCTTCCCTCTGATGACAGTGTGTGTGTCTCTCCTGATTGGAAGGATAGAGAGTTGTTTTTTTTTCACCCCTGCAAGGAAACGGCACACTTCTTTTGTGTGTTTGTATTCATTAATTTTTTTTTCTTTTAATTGAAGTGCAGCTGATTTATGCATGTTAGTTTCACGTGTGTAGCAAAGTGATTCAGTTCTATTGCACACTTCTTTTAAGCCTGCTTGGGCTGGAGTCCCCAGCCGCCCTGCCTGAGTCCACGGATAGACCTTCCATCCAGTTTTCACGCTGTTTTTCAGGGGAAGCCTCCTGTGGTGGGAAGGCCTTCTGACCTGTCTTCAGTCTCTCCTCTTTTCGAGGACATGAACACGTGTTGTGCTGGCGAGGGGCAAAAAGGCAGTGGCGGTCGCTGGGTCCCAATGTAGAATGAAATGGGGGGAATGAGCCCTAGAAAGTGAAGTTGCTCAATCGTGTCCGACTCTCTGCAACCCCATGGACTGTCGCTCACTCGGCTCCTCCATCCATGGGATTTTCCAGGCAAGAATACTGGAGTGGGTAGCCATTTACTTCTCCAGGGGATCTTCCCGACCCAGGGATCGAACCTGGGTCTCCCACATTGTAGGCAGATGCTTTACNACCCCATGGACTGTCGCTCACTCGGCTCCTCCATCCATGGGATTTTCCAGGCAAGAATACTGGAGTGGGTAGCCATTTACTTCTCCAGGGGATCTTCCCGACCCAGGGATCGAACCTGGGTCTCCCACATTGTAGGCAGATGCTTTACCATGTGAGCCACCAGGGAAGTCCTAGAGAGCCCAGGAAACGGAGAAGGAGAGAAGACCATCCCCAGAGAAGGGAGAGCCAGGGGACCATTTATGGGGCCATTTATCAGTTGGGTCTCAGCTGTGGACTACCTGCTCGACGTATGTTATCACATTTAATCCTCAGCAATTCTCTGAGGTAGCTATTATCCTCCTGGCTTTGCAGAGGAGGAGGCTCAGGTGTGGAGAGGCTAAACCGTCTTCCGAGGCTCCTCAGTCAGTAAGAAGGGAGAATAAGGTGGGAGGGGAGCGAATGCTGTCCTTGACTGGGGCTCAGCTCATCCCCGTGACCACGGGAAGTGACAGACCTCAGCCCTGCTGTTGGAGTCCTGAGGGCTGACTAGGTTCCAGCGCTCTTTTTTCCATTCCGTTGCCTTCATGCCAAACAGCACGAAGTCAGGCTTGCAGCTGCTTCCTCCCGGTAGGAATGGGTGTGGGAACCCATGTCCACGAGGGCGGAAGGTAAAAATCGCGCCCTTTCACACGCTGCCTTGGATGCTTCGGGGGGGCAGGAGCATCCCTCACCCAACTTGGCTCCATCACCACAGAAGCCCGTTTTCTTTCTTAGTGGCTCCTTGGATCCATCAAAGAGTCAAATATGAGGAACCATGAGGTCATACATGCACCTTGACATCTGGGCCCCGGTGTATGGAGAGGAGCTCTCTGCCTCACCAGGATGACAGTCCTCCTGTTATTTGGGGATTTGTGATGCTGGGCTACCCAGGTGGTGCTAGTGGTAAAGAACCCGCCTGCCGACACGGGAGATGTAAGACTTGCGGATTTGATCCCTGGGCCTGGAAGATCCTCTCAAGGTGGGCATGGCTACCCACTCCAGTGTTCTTGCCTAGATAATCCCAAGGACAGAAGAGCCTGGGGGCTACAGTCAACAGAGGTGCAAAGAGTCAGACATGACTGTGCACACACACATACAAAATGAAAAACCATAGACACAAACCATTAGTTTTATTTCCAGAACAAGATCTTATAAATATTCTGTTTGCTTAAGTTGACATTTACTTAATATTTCTGTCCTTCAGCTGGTTTGAATTACGGGAGGGGTCGTCATGGTATTTAATGGTTTAGTTTCATGTACAAGATGGAGGATGAAAAGCACATTTTTGGGGCTGTCATCACTCATAGTTTACAGAAGTTGCTCCTGGAGTTTGAATTTACATCAGAGTCACATGTGCAAAAACATACTCCGAAATTTCCTTTTTTAAGTATATTCTCACCAGGCTGCTCTTTGCCCGAGAGTCAGTGTAAATTTTGGGAGCAGTAGAGGGACTATTATTTCCCACATTTTTATCTAGTAGAGAAAATTGTAAAAATTTTTCAGAAAGCACTGAAATCTGATTATAAAATCATAGGGTAGAATGCCATACATTTTAACCCCTGTTCCCAGTGGCAGAAAAAAATGACCTAAAATGACATTTTGACTGAAGCAAAAATCTTTGGTCATTCCAACAGAGTTGATGATTGTCCTTCATGTACATGAAATACTTGGCATTTTCCTTAGGGTGCCCCAGTTTGGGATTATACTTAGTGCATGCTGGGTGCTGAACTGCTTCAGTCATGTCTGACTCTTTGCAACTCCATGGACTGTAACCTGCCAGGCTCCTCTGTCCATGGGGCAAGAATACTGGAGTGGGTTGCCATTTCCTTCTCCAGGGGATCTCGGGACCCAGGGAGCGAACCGCCATCTCTTCCGTCTCCCGCACTGGCAGGCAGTGGTGCCAGATAAACTCTGGGGAATCTCACTGGCCCCCCTCTTCTTCGGCAGGCACAGTGCTGTGCAGCTTGAGCTCTCCTGCTCTAGACACTGTTCTGGAAGGTTAGCTGAGAGTTTCACATTGTCAGTTTCACTTTGGCTGCTTTCAGTCAGGACAATGGTGATTCCTATAATCAGCTAACTGGGTTCATAGGGTTCTGAGTCTTTTGTTCTTAAGCTGAGTAAACAATGCTTTGCATTCCGGCCCATTATTTAATGTCATCAATAGCATACTTCAAGACCACTTTTTTGGCAGCGTGTTAATGAACGTTTTGTTGAACCCCTTTCATCCGTTAAGGACTGAAATATCTGATTTAATCTCAGTGGCGCTTAAAATAAACTTTGTGGCTAAGTTTACTCAAACCCTTATTTGAAAGCTATTCTTATGGGCGGGCCCAGAGCCTGCTTGTTGGCCTAGTGTTAACTCAGCCTGGGGTCAGGTTTGAGAACCATTATCAACTTTCTTGGACTCTGATTTCTGGCTTCCTACTCTCTATATAGTCTGGACAGTGGGGAGAGTTCAGGTCAGGTGATTTCTGTAGGCTTCTGATTAAATAATTGGTCAGATGGGTTCCTTGGATGATTAGCATCCTGGGTCTGGAGACAGTAGAGTCTTAGGAATCTAATGTCTGCCCTCTTTTTGAAGTCTTCTCTTCCCTGAACTTCAGGACTACAGGCTGCAGGGTCGGGGGTGTGTGTGTCAGGGACCTCCTTGGGTCCCAGGAAATAGCTAGCCAGCTAAGCCAATTGTATCTGAAGTCTTTTATCTCTTATAGCTTTAATTTTCTTCTTTCTTCCTTTAGGATTGCCTTGTAGCAGAAATGGAGGATAAAGTTTTGGCTGTAGTAAGTATACCTTCTAAAAGTTACTATAAAATTCTTTCTCCACAAACAGTGGGAATCACATTAATTAAAGTAAATGTATTGTGGCTAGGTATTTCAGGATATGCTTTGAAATACTGACTTTTGGGATGTGTATCTCTTAATTCAGGTAGAAAGGCAAGAATACAAGTTATTTAACAATAAGACCAACTAAATTGGGTATATTGGGGTCTCTGCTTCGCTCCCCCCCAACACTTCTTCAACGTGTAATTGTATTTAGATAGCTAACTCTCAGCTCTCAGGGTTAAACTAATGTGCAAATTTCACTTTTTTTTTAATTAAAAAAAAATCTTGGCAAAAATCTTATGATGGAAGGGGGATGTACTGTGACTGTTTAAAAAGCATTTTGTAACTATTCATCATCACTTCCTCCTTTTGACATAAGCCAGCCTGTGCTCTTTTGATAAGGCCTTCCTCCTACTGATGTTGAGGAATTTAGCAATGAAACCGCTATAAATATATATTCCATAAATAGGGAGGTTAAAAACATTGGAGGCATGCAAAAAGTGTCACTTCTTGGAGTCTTCCCCCTTAGAAGAAAAAAATCACTCTTTAGAAAATCCTGATTTATTTGGTTGTTTAATTTTGAAAGGTTAGATTAATCTGGGATTGGGAGAAATAACCACACGTAGCCACTATGGTTTCTACACGGAGACCACTTAATAGGGATACTCATGTCTCTACAGTAATTTTATCTGGTCAGTGTTTGGTGTTCAGAGAATGTGAGTCATCACGGTAAAGCTCACAGACCTAAACGTAAAATGCAAAACTATACAATGCCTAGAAATAACAGGAGAAAATCTTGCTGACCTTGGGTTTGACGATGAGTTTTTAGATATGACGTGAAAAGTGTGATCCATGGGCTTCCCTGGTGGTGCAGTGGATAAGAATCTGCTTGTCAACACAGGGGACTTGGGATCTATCACTTATCCGAGAAGATCCCACATGCCACGGAGCAAGTAAGCCCACACACCATACTACTGAGCCTGTGGTCTAGAGCCCAGACACTGAAACTAGTGAGCCACGTGCTGCAGGTCCTGAAGCCTGCATACCCCAGAGCCCATGCTCTGCAGCAAGAGAAATCACTACAGTTAGAAGCCTTCACAGTGCAACTGGAGAGCAGCCCCCTCTCACTGCAACTAGAGAAAGGTCCAGCTCATGCAGCAACAAAGACCCAGCACAACCAAAATATAAATAAATGAATAAATAAATAAAACCAAATAAGGTTAGAATAGTCTGCTTGAGAGAAGAAAAAAAAGAATGCCTTGGATTATGGATAGATCAACTTGTTGACTCTTTTTACTAATGAAGGATGGAGCCAATCCCAGCTAGAGGCACATCTGGATGTTTGGGTCCACTGAGAAACTCAGGAGTGAAAAAATAAAAGAGTGTGATCTGTGAGAGAAAAATGGGTAAGGTAGGCTGCATTAAAATTAATATCTTTGCTCCATCAATGCACTGTTAAGAGAATGAAAAGACAAGACACAGACTGGGAGAAGTCGTTCTCAGAACACACATCAGATAAAGAACTTATATTCAAAATGCACAAAGAACTCCTCAAAACTCAATAATAAGAAAGCAAACAACCTAATTAAAAAGCAGGTGAAAGATCTGAACAAACACCTCATGATAAAAGATATACAGTTGGCAGGTAAGTGTATGAAAAGATACTCAGCATCACATTCCATTAAGGAATTTCAAATTAAAATAGCAATCAGGTACCACTACCCACTTAATAGGATGACTAGACTACCACATGGTGACACCAGATGCAGAGCCAGAGGAACTCTTGTTCGTTGCTGGTGGGAATGCAGAACGGTGCAGCCACACTGGAAGACGCTGTGGCAGTTTTTTCCTTACAAAACTAAACATACTGTTACCCTACAGACCAGCAGTTACCCCCCTAGGTGTTTACCCAAATGAAAGAAACTTACATTCACCAGAAGCTGCATGGGATATTCTAGCCACTTTAATCATAACTGCCCAAACTAGGAAGTAGCCAAGGTGTCCTTCAGTATGTGACTGGATAAACAACCGGCTACATCCAGACAATGGAATATTATTCCGCAATAAAAAGGAATGAGCTCTCAAGCCATGAAACGATATGGAGGGCCCTTAAATGCATATGACCAAGTGAAAGAAGGCAATCTGAAAATCCAGAATCTAGACACTGTCGATTCTAACCATATGAGACTTTGGAAAAAGCAAAACTATGGAGAAAATAAAAGGATCAGTAATTGCTAGGGGTTCATAGTAGGGAAGGAGGGACAGACAGGTGGGTGGAACTGAGGGAAGTTTTAGGGTAGTGAAGCTATTCTCTATGACACTGTGATGGTGAATACACGACATTGTGCATTTATCAAAACCTGTAGAACTGTACACCTAAAGAGTGAATTCTAATGTAAACTATGGAACTTAGTTAACAATAATGTGTCACTATTGGTTGATCAGTTGTAACAAATGCACCATACTAATGCAAGATGTTAATGAACGTGAAAGTGAAGTCGCTCAGTTGTGTCCGACTCTGCAACCCTGTGGACTGTAGCCAACCATGCTCCTCTGTCCATGGGATTTTCCAGGCAAGAGTACTGGAGTGGGGTGCCATTGCATTCTCCAGAGGATCTTCCTGACNTGCACCATACTAATGCAAGATGTTAATGAACGTGAAAGTGAAGTCGCTCAGTTGTGTCCGACTCTGCAACCCTGTGGACTGTAGCCAACCATGCTCCTCTGTCCATGGGATTTTCCAGGCAAGAGTACTGGAGTGGGGTGCCATTGCCTTCTCCAGAGGATCTTCCCAACCCAGGGATCGAACCCAGGTCTCCCGCATTGTAAGCAAGACGCTTTACCATCTGAGCCATCAGGGACGTCCTGATGTTAATAGTATTTTATTATTAACCATTATAATAATATAGCTGTGTTAGAAACTGTTGAGATGGAAAAGAAAATAGATGGAACTCTGTAATTTCTGCTACTTTTTCTCTAAAATGAAAACAGCTTTAATTTTACTTATTTACTTACTTAATGTTTTGGCTGTACCACTCCAGTGACATGTGGGATCTTAGTTCCTGACTAGGGATCAAATCCCTACCCCTCCCCGCATTGGAAGCGCAGAGTCTTAACCAGTGGACCACCAGGGAAGTTCCTAAAACTATTTGAAAATATGAAATGCATTTTTCAAAAAAGGTGCAGGACAAAATGGTTATTTTTTTTATGTTGTCAGTATTTGGTATGCAGAGAATGTGAGCCATTCTTAAAAAAACCACAGAGATGGCTGGGAATACGTGGTTCTCTTTAGCTGCTGAAAGGGGGTTTCCGCCCAGCCTGTGCATTTCAGTGGCTGTAAATAAGTTAATCTAAAAGCTGCACTTTTAAAGCAAAGCTGGAATAATGGCACTATTTTACACTCTGTAAATATGGAAGCCACGTCCCATGTGTTCACTCGGTGGTTTTATCACAGTGTTATGACCAGAGCTAAGGATGATCAATGAAGTGCATTAAAAAAAAAAAAAATATTCAGCTGGAGATAAACTTGGTTAATGATTGACCTTCTCTATTTGCCTCTCCAACTCTAGGTCAAGGTTTTAAATGGCATCTGCGACAAGACCATCCGGTCTACCACAGATCCTGTAATGAGCCAGTGTGCATGTCTGGAAGAAGTTCACCTACCAAACATTAAACCTGGGGAAGGTTTGGTAAGGCTTCTAACAGCATTTGTTTATTTTCAGATAGCATCATCGTTTTATTAAACTTGCTGGGTTTTTTTTTTAAAAAAAAAACAATTATTCCATATTGCTTTCACTAGAATTCTGAATAGTAGAATTAGACTGATTTCCATTATGTAGTTAAGAATTTGCCATCTTGAACTGTTGATACGTTTTATATCAAAGCGTCTTCAAAATATAAAAATAAGTACAGTTTTAAAACTGTAAACTCGTATCTTGAGGAATTGTCTTAACAGTTTTATTTTTAGGTCTTAGCAATACAAAGAGAGAGAGCACATTTCCACAAAGGAAAGATGGTCTCTGGGTAGGAAACCACATCTGCCGTGAAGTCTCTGTTAGCACTTAGGCTTTATGTGAGAAGAGACAGGTTTGAGAGAAATGATGCTTGTAGAAAAGCTCAGAAATGTTTTAGACGTAATGTATGAGCTCTGGAATAACAGGCCCCGAGAGTACCTGCAGGTAGATACTTAGATCAGTACCTAGGTCCACGTTCTTGGGAAGGAGAAATGTACGTAGAGCCTGCTCCGGTTCAAAGTAAACGATGGCTTATGCTGAAGTGAACACGGAAGACTTCCTGGCGGTGGGCTTATTCACATGTTGAAGCGGGGAAGTGCCCGAGCGGGCAGAAATGGAGTTGCTGTTCCAAATGGTGAAGTTATCCAAGCAAAGCTCTGTGAAGAGGAATACCATGTAGAGGGAGAAGCTGAGTACTCTGATAGTGAAAGTGGCAGGAGCAGAGAGGCTGGGCAGAAACGTGAAGGTGTTAGTGTTGGATGAGATACTCATCCCCAGAGGCTTGTAGATTGCTGAGCAGGGCAAGTTCAGGATCAGAATGACTCCTGAGGAGGCTCTGTGCTATTACAGCGCTGGTACCAGGGTGAGCGACTACTCTTTGCTCTCTCTACCTGGTGCTCTTTCTCCGTCTTATAAACGTTTAATAAACATTTTTTAAAAATAATACATAGTGCCTCAAATTGCAGAGATACTTCTTCCAGGCTATGCATTCACCTCTGAGTTTGCCCACTGGGCATTTGAGGATGGAGTGTATTAGCATTTATGCCTCCCCTAAAATGCAGGAATGCCTGTTTCTAATTTATTTCTTATATTCTGTTCCTGAGCAGTCTCTGCTCTTACCTCCTGGTTTGGTTGTTCGTGGCTTGAATAAGTCACTGGTGCAGTGACTACTGAGACCAAATTAAGTGAATATATTGTGTCCCTACACAGAGAGATGGTCGGGAGAGGACCGGCCTTGTATGAACTGCCTCATTCATTCAGCAGATCTGAGAAGGTTCCTTCTGAGTCCTCAGACGTAGAGCAAAATTCTGTGTGCCTGGTACGCAGATTATAATATCAAAGAGATCTTGTTTCTGATTTCTTTCGCTAGTATTTGGTTAGTTCCCCTTCACTGCTCTTTGGATCTTGTTTTACAGTGTTTCAGGAGGCTGAAGAATGAGGGGTGTTCAGAAACGACCGCCTTTAATCTTTTGTTAAGTCTAAGTCTCTCTGCGGCTCTGTCTCTAAACGTTGCAGTAATGACTTAATATGTTTGTGACTCACTCTAGGGTATGTACATCAAATCGACCTATGATGGATTGCACGTGATTACTGGAACCACAGAAAATGTAAGTGCATATCCATTTAATGTAAAAGCTATTATACCTTCAAGCAGATTTGACAGTGTCCCCATTCTTTCCATTTAAATATGTGTATGTTGTTCTGTTATCTATAAGGGAGTGTGGGTGCCTGTTTCGTTTATTTCTGTTGCTAGTGCGCTGCTCATCACCAGCTGTCATCAATGTATTATTTAAATTGTCCTCTATTGCTCTCATTCACATACCTTGCCCAGCTTTTGCCATCCTGTGTTTGTGCTCTTGGAAGTATTAACCCATAAATACAAAAGCAGTGATCTCTTTGTTGTTGAGAAGCACTCTTATAAGAGCTGGAATTGGTGACCATATGTGTTAAATATAGTGTTTTTTTAAAAAGTGGAATTTATATGTGTCACCAGAGCAACTATTTTTGGGTTTTTGCATGATGAAGTCTCTTTTTATAGACCTGTAGTTCATATTTGCATGATACTGAAATTTAGTTTTTTCCCCCCCTTAACCATTTGAATAGAAAAAGCAGGGCCATTTCTGTTGTGAGGAACTTGTACTCTGTTATCATCCTTTAGAAAATTCTGCTACATAAAAGGTTTTCCCTTAGTTCTTCAAACATTTGAATTTGTGAAAAGTAGAGCTAATTGAATGCTTTCTTTATGCAACCTATTCTTTATGCAACCTACAATATAGCTAGCTTTTGAATGACATTGATACAGAGTTTGAAATGTCTGAAAAACTCTGCGTCTGTGTTAAAGTAGCATGTGTCTATGGAATTAATTGCTATTTAGTCGAATAAGACAAGAGGATGTAATTCAGGACACAAGGAACTTGGTGACTGCTTTTCTTCGTTGCTGCTGTTTTAGCCGCTGAGTCATGTCGGACTCTTTTCGACGCCATGGACTGTAGCCCCCTAGGCTCCTCTGTCCATGGAATTCTCCCGGCAAGAATATTGGAGTGGGTTGCCATTTCCTTCTCCAAGGGATCTTCCTGACCTAGGGATCGAACCTGGGCCTCCTGCACTGGCAGGCGGATTCTTTACCACTGAGCCACCATGGAAGTACTTTTCTGATCTGGTGTAAATATGTGTCAAAGTTTGAGCTTCAGCTGCTAGGTCTGTTGATAAAATAAAATGGCGTGACCTTTGATGAGGGTTTGTGACACATTTGATTTTTATAATAAGAAAGAAAGTGACGCTGGCTAAGGCATTCACTGAATTACAAGTGAGTTGTGTGGTTTTGGCAGACAAATGAGTGGAAGCTGGTAGTGTCTTTAAGCATTGTTTGTTGGGTAACAGTGAGAGCACTCAGACCACTGGGAATTTTTATACCATGGCACCTGAGAGGCAAAAACGGCACAGGATCCTCTCCTTTTAGGCTGGGGATGGTGCAAAAAAAAAAAAAAAAAAAAAAAAAAATCACAACAAATGTTCCTCCCTTATCCTTGTCAGAGACTTTGTGTATTTAGCTGAACCCTGACACGAATATACTCCTGTACCACTCAGTACCTTGTTCTGAAGTTGGGTAGATTCAGAGGGATGGGGAATGTCATTTCAGTTTTTACATTTATTTATATTATTTTTGGCTGCACTGGGTCTTGGTTGCTTTGCACGGGCTTTCTCTAGTTGTGGTGAGCGGGGCTACTCGTCGCTGGCTGCTCCAGCTTCTCATTTCGGTGGCTTCCCTTGCTGCAGAGTGGGGCTCTAGACATGCCGGCTTCAGTAGTTGCAGCACTCCGGCTTAGTTGCGGAATCTTCCCGGACCAGGAGTCGAATCCATATCCCTTGTATTGGCAGGCAGATTTGTATTTACTGTGCCACCGGGAAAGTCCTATTTTAGCTTTTAAACAGTTGAAATTTTGCATCTAGTAATTTGGTGATTGCATTAACAACGCAGACCCGTGCAGTTCCAGACTCAATCAGGTCTTTGAACCAATTTCAATCTCGGATAAACATAGGACACTAAAATGTTACTTCCTTTCACTGTCTACCTCATCCCTGGCCTGCTTTCCCCTCACGCACTGTAAGCTAAAGAAAACCGGCTTTGAATCAAATCAAATGTCTACTGATACATTCCGTAGAATTCCTCCCAGGCTCTTAGGACTGAGTGAGAGATTCAGGATTTACCTGCTCCTAGTGCCTCCACATAGGATGGTACCTAAGTCATCCTAGACAGAAATGATTTCCTTCTTGTTCAAGATCAAAGAAGGGGAACTGGTCCTATTCCGTCTGGTAGTCTGCTGGAAAATGTCCCTCATTCTTGCAGTCACCTTATGTTCATTGTCTGGAATAAGCTACATACTCTGTAATTCTTGTCGTTGACAGTGGGGAGTTAGGTACGAGCCCACTTCTCAAGACTTGATCTGAATATTTTATACTTAGTGCTGGGTATTTTCCATTTAAATGTTAAATGCCAGTAGAAAATGCCAGCTCCAGGACAGCTTTCTGTCTATCACTGAAGGTTGCTATGACTTTAGAGTCAGAATGTTTTTATAAAAGCCTAGTGTTGGAGGGTTAGAGTGGACAGAGTTCACCAGCTTCTTTCTCATGTGAATTGTTTCCACACTCCTCTGTCTTGGAGTCAGGTTAATGCAATGCCAGCAGGTCATCTCAGGCCTTTAGTCCCTTTTTTTTTTTTGGAGGTTATCTGAGAAGTCAGGATCATTCCAAGATCAGACAAACAGGATCTGGTGATTGTCTATCTTCTTTTTTTGATGTTGCTCAAAACCTTGACAGAAGTCTTGATGGGATCTTAGCCCTCCTCCTCTTCCCTACCCCTGACATGAGTTGGGAAATAGATGAGCTCTGAAGAATGGATGCATTCTTCTCCAGGGCATCACTTCTGCAGCAGGCCAGATCAAGCATCATTTTTCAGTAGTCCAGCGTGTGGTGAAGATCATCAAGAGTGACTGCCCTTGGAAGAGTTTTTTGGTATCAGGCTCTCTCTTTACTAGTGTTCTGCCAAGCACAATGCTTAATCACTCGGTAGGACACTGGAGAAATGAATATGTGAAGGTCCTTAGGAATGGAAGTCAGTTCAGGACACTGGGGCTTGTTTTTTTTTTTTTTTTCAAGATTGCTTATCTGTAAACAGGGACTTTCTGGCTTCAAGGCTATCTTTTAGAAAGTGAAGCTTACCTTAGATGAATCCCCAGCCCAGGAAGATTAACTGGGACTGGACTGATTATGATCAGACTTGCCAAAGTTGACCTGTAACCATGGTTTCGGCATCTGACACTAGGGGCAAGAAAGGAGCGTTGACGCATTTGTTTATTTAAGAAGTGCCTCAGGAGCAGGGGATTAGAGACAGACCATCTCCCTGTGGTACCCACGATGCTGGTCTCACAGGTGAGGCACAGCTGGTAGTTATGGTGGCAAGTTAAATGTTTTCAAAAGTAGCTGGCAAAGTTACCTGTGCCTTGTGTTGGCCCAGGTGAATCCAAGAGACTGTTTTTACAGTTTAATGCTACTCATTTTTTTTTTCCCCCTAGCTCATTTCTTGTTGAGCCTATCACAACAGCTGAGTGAGAAAGTTCAGCAAGGGTGTCTTGAGTTTAGTTGCTCCCCCCATCGCTGTGTTCGAAGGTGCTATTTATAAAGGATGGTTGTAAATTGCTTGAAGATTCAGTTGTCACAAAATAAAACATTCTGTCTTTGATAACAGTTGATTAGAACTTGAAATCAAAGTTTCATCCTTTCCTTCTCTTTGGATCATATGAAGTGTCTTATTTTTTGCATAATTCTGTTTTATTTTATTCCATGACTTTATTGTTTTTGCAACTAAATAATAACAAACCTATACTTCTAGGTAGGATTAGACATTGCACTTATCCTAAAATACTTTTTAAATTCTTTGTCAAAATGTTTAGTCTGTAAAATGTATTAATGAGAGAAAAGAAGTTGAGAAGAAATTATGGCACAGATTCCCATTAAGATGAAATAATACTTCAACATATAGTTACAATTTATCAGGGGAAAATTTTTAAGGTATTACTTTCATGTTAAAAACCACCTAATAATATAAAGTTATATTCTGCATCTTTCACTTTCTGTGTGTCCGTAACTGAGTTATTTACCACTGGATGTTAATTTCCTCAGAACTCCATAAAATATGCCGAATGATATCTGTAAAGTTTGTTGGCAGAATTTTTTAAACATATTTTAAAATCATATGAAATATCTTAAACATTGAGTTACAATTTGATTAAATGAACAAGGAACTATGAGAAGATATTTGACAAATAGATTACATCTATTTATCTGCCTATACACACATATGTGGACGTATATATATATACATATATATACAGATATTTGAAAATTTGTAGCAGACTATTATTTGAAGCATGCAAAGTCTGGACTTTGTTTTGATACTGTGAAAACACATCCATTTAGAATTCAACCTGAAGACAAAAAAAAAAAATTAAATTTTCTCTAAATACCTTGTTTTCACTATCTTTCTATTTTAGCAATGTGATGATAACATGTAAAACAAGTTTTAGTAAAAGAAAGATTTAGTTTTAATAATCACATAGAAAACAATTATATAACAGAGTTACAGTGACCGTCTTTACTTGTTAAGCAGTTGGTCAGCTTTTACAAGATTAATTTTGAGAGGAATACAGGGAAGGTACTTTTTAGATGAATTAGTGGCTTTGATCAGCCTGTTATGGGGACAGTGTGTCCCACTCTTCATGGTAGGTTAGATGAACCTTGGCTGTTCCTGCTGACAGATTACCTGTTGTAACAAACCGCTGGAGATAACACGTGTATTCACATGCCAAGTTCTACAGGCTGTGTAGTTTCAGAAAACTCAAGCACACTGTGTAACTGCTCTTGAGAAAATTGTATTCCCATTGCTTGTTTCGTGTAGAAGAAAGAAGGGAGATGAAATAGAAACAGAAAGAAATAGGAGGCTTAAAAAATGAGACAGGTCTCTCTCTGTTTGTCTCTTATAGTCTCCTGCAGACAGATCTCAGAAGATTCATGCTGGTGATGAAGTCATTCAGGTTAATCAGCAGACTGTGGTGAGTTTGTTCGTTGAAGCTTCAGACTTCATCTTCCCCTTCTAGAGCTTCTAAGCCATTTTGCTTGCATTTTAAAAATTTGCAGTTTATATCCAGCTTTCCATAATTTTAAGCAGTGCTAGAATAAACAGATTTGTATCTGCCTATTTGCTGATTTCCTTGAGATGAATTCAAGGAAATTTGAATTCCTTGAGCTCAGATAGGCTTGAGTTTTCATTATTCATGAGTAAGTCCCCTCTCCTCATTGTCTTTCTTTAAGGTGGGATGGCAGCTAAAAAATCTGGTGAGAAAGTTGAGAGAGAATCCTACTGGAGTTGTGTTACTGCTCAAGAAGCGCCCCGCGAGCTCCTTCAACTTCACTCCTGCCCCCTTGAAAAACCTACGGTGGAAGCCGCCTCTGGTGCAGGTACTGTTATTGGCTGAGAACCTTTCTTTGATATTGGTGCAGGGACAATGTATAATATCTGAGTTCTCTAAAGAAAAAAAAAAAGATTACAGTTTGATTGGTTTCGGGAGTGTATGGGTTATCTGTGTCAGGATAATTGTTCTATAATCCGGTATGTACAGGTGCTCAGTTGCTCAGTCGTGTCTGACTCTTTGCGACTCCATAGACTGTAACCTGCCAGTCTTCTCTGTCAATTGGATTTCCCAGGCAGGAATACTGGAGCAGACTGCCATTTTCTCCTCCAGGGGATCTTCCCGACCGAGGGACTGAACTCTGATCTCCTGCGTTGGCAGGTAGATTCTTTACCACTGTGCCACCTGGGAAGCCCATCCAATACTCCTACTTACATGAGAACAGACTTGCTGGATTTGCACTAATATGGCAGCCGCTAGCCACCTGTGACTGTTTCAATAGTTAAAATGAAAGCTTCAGTTCCTCTGCTTCACCGGCCACATTTCAGGTGCTGGGTAGCCACTTGCAGCAAGTGTCTGTCATCTCTGCAGACGATTCCTTCTGGCCCTTCTCCTCTCTCGTTTCAAACACACACTCCCATAAAGGAATCCAGTTTGAACACTGATCTGAGAGAGACCGCCTGGGGTAGAGTCCTCAACAGCGGTTTGTCAAGACAGGGGTAGGGACTGTGAGAGCAACCCACCAGGCAGGGAGCTCTGTCACGCCTTTGTTTAGATTTAGTAGTCTTGGATGATAATAAAAAGCAGACTGGCTTTTAATTTTATTATTTGAATTCTCTACAGACAATGCACTCCTTACTGCTTACACTTGGGTGGACATGCACCCCACCAACCCTCTCCTTATATCATCGGTTCTTTGTGTTTAATTTCTAGACCATGAAAGAAAAGCAGCACGCTTTAAAACTCTTTTATAAGATTGAGATTGCCACTTATGTGTAACTCGCTGTGATTTTACTGTCCATCTGCAAATGGAAGAAATGGCAGTCCCTCACGCTATCAGTGGATGTGTCGTGATGCACAGAGGGCTGGAAATCTGTCCGCCTGTGTACCCTAGGGGGGCGGGGGACCCATGAAAATAAAGAACAGGATGTGGACAGTGGAGCCAGGAGGGGCACATAATTAAAGCCACTTCTTAAATAAAAAGGGAACGTATCAATCACACTCCAGCAGCTTCTGTTTGCTTCGGTTCAGGTCAGTTGCTCAGTCGTGCCCGACTCTTTGTGGCCCCGTGCCAGCCCTCCCTGTTGTTTTCTTTGCATCACTCAGTATGCAGGGCACCATCTTTCAATACTTCTGGAATTCTCAGAATGTGTTGCTTAACACAGAAGAGGTCTTGCTTTACCATTGACAGTTGATGGAGGGCTTCCTGCCAGCTCCTTGGTGCAGGGGGGTGAATGTTGGGTTTTGAGGAAGGGGGGGTGGGCATGGACAAGTGAGTGAAAGCGCCTCTTCCCAAGGAGGTGGCTTGAGCCTGGAAAACTCAGTGGGATTTCATAGGCAGATGGGAGGCTCTTGGAGTAGATGAATGCTGTTCACACAGCCACCAAGGGAGGATACACAGCCATCAGGGCAGGTGGTGCCCAGATAGGATTTCCTGGAGGCAGAGAGTGTGGCAGACATTCTTGTGAAATGCTTTAGGGCATGTACTTCCTGTATAACTTGGCAGGGAGGGAGGGAGGCCGATGAAGGAGGGGAAGCCTGCAAGGTGCTGTCTCAGGTAGAGTCTAGTCTTGGGCTGTTACCCAGGTGTAACCACACAACACAGGCTCTGGCAGCTGTACTTGGGTGTCTGCTGTCGGCTGAGGGCAAATCTATGGAGCAGAGGGTGACTGTGAGCTTTTAGCAATAGATACTTGCAGCAGCTGGGTTCACTGGCTAACCAGAGGGTCTCTGGGTGAACATCATAGCTCTCTGGCACAAATAAGTAGACCAGACTCTTGGGCAGAGCGTGGGAAAGAAAGCTGGACCAGTGGGCTGGGCTGAACAGGAGAGTATAGAGTTCTAGGCTAGGGAGCACAGACCTCATCCCACAGGTAATGTCAGCAGGTTGATAAAGTACCAGCGACTGGGTCACTGAAATGAAAATGTGTTCCTTCGGAAGTCTGGGGGCTGGTGATCTGAGAGCAAGGTTGGCTTCTTGTGATGTCTCTGTCTTTGGCTTGCAGGTGGCCATCTTCTCTGTGTGTCTTCATGTGGTCTTTGCTCTCTGTTGCTATTGTTCAGCCGCTAAGTCAAGCCTGACTCTTTGTGACCCATGGACTGCGGCACTCCCGGCTTCCCTGTCCTCTGCTGTCTCCCAGAGTTGGCTCACACTCATGTCCATTGAGTCGGTGATGCCGTCCCACCAGCTCATCCTCTGTTGCCCCCTTCTCCTGCCCTCAAGTCTTTCCCAGCATCAGGGTCATTTCCAATGAGCTGGCTCTTCACATTAAGTGGCCAGAGTGTTGGAGCTTGCTCTGTTTGTCTGTGTCCTAATCGCTTCTTACAGGGATACCAGTCAGACTGGATTAGGGCCCACTCATGTGACCTTATTTTAAATTAAGCATATCTTTAAAGACTGCAAGTACAGTCACATTCTGAGCTACTGGGGGTTCCAGGGACACAGTTTAGCCCATGACACTATCTAAACTTGAAACAGCAGGTGGGAGATGTTGCACGTCTGTTGTTGTTTTTGGCTTTTAGTTGCTAAGTCATGTCTGACTCTTTTGTGACCCCCATGGACTGTATCCTACCAGGCTCCTCTGTCCATGGACTTCCCAAGCAAGAATACTGGAGGGTGTTGCAATTTCTTTCTCCAGATTTCTTCCTGACCCAGGAATCGAACTTTCATCTCTTGCACTGGCAGGAGTCTCTTTACCACTGAGCCACCTAGATTCTGGGTGAGGCTGGGACAGGGGCGATTCTGTGAAAGACTAACTCAAGAGATCTTTTGGAAGAAGTATCAAGAGGACTCACAAAACAGAGGAAGAGGGTCCAGAACTGAACTTCTTGCCTTCAAATCCAATCTCTGCCTCATCTTAGCTGTGAGACCTCAGACAAGTAGTTAGCATTTCTCAGTCTCAATTCTAGTTATTCATGGAACTGAAACTTTAGACAAGTTTTTGGGTTAGGGGTAGGCAGTCAGGGAAAGCGAGAAGCAGATGTGAAATGTGGCAGTGACCTTGCGTGGTGATACCAGTGACAGAAATCTGACAGTCAGAAAAGAACCATCTAGGAGGCAGAAATGGCAGGTCTTCTGATCATCAGTGAGTTTGAAATGACAGAGGAAAAATCAGGTGGATGTGTTCAGAAGGGAAGCGAACACTATTTCTAAGTATAGGCTAGAGTTAGTTCCTTGACCTCTGGAAATTCACTTAAAAGGGACATGCTTCCTTTTTCCTTTGTCTACCTTTCTGTCAAGTTCCACTCACTGTGCAGTTTGGGGGAAGAGATAAAGGTGAGGAATGAAACATGTAGCTTCACTTCCAACCCAGCTAGAGAACAGCCATCAAAATGCAGAGGCTGGGGACTTCCTGGTGGTCCAGGGGTTGAGAATCTGCCTTCCAATGCAGGGGACCTGGGTTTGATCCCTGGTTGGGCAACTAAGATCCCACATGCCATGGGAAAACCAAGCCCCCAACTCAAGAGCCTGCTGCTGTTAAGTTGCTTCAGTTGTGTCCAACTCTGTGCGACCCCATAGACAGCAGCCTACCAGGCTCCTCTGTCCACAGTATTCTCCAGGCAAGAACACTGGAGTGGGTTGCCATTTCCCTCTCCAGTTTAATTGCTAAGTCACGTCTAACTCTTTGGAACCCCATGGACCATAGCCCCCGGGGCCCCTCTGTCCATGGGATTTCCTGGGCAAGAATACTGGAGTGGGTTGCCATTTCCTTCTCCCAACTCAAGAGCCCATGTGTCACAAACTACAGAACCCACACGCCCTGGAGCCTGTGTGTCCATGAGCACAATTAGAGGGAAGCTCACACACTGCAGCCTCGGCTAAGACTTGATGCAGCCAAAAACAAAATTCAGAGGCCGTTTTATAGCTTAGTATCCTGGCGCTTAGTATCCTAGGATTTTCTCAGAACAAGACCTCTGGTAGACCAGTACTCCATACACTTTCTCAGCCCCCATCCTGGGCTTTGCCCCCCTGTGTTGTTTTTCAGGGATTTGTATGCCTGGTTGCCCACCTCTGCTGGGAGGGAGCATCTCTAGTTCGTGTCTGTATCATTAATGTTGTTACTAGAAAGAGATTCATTGCTCTGTTTTTAGGCCACCACCCTAGTAAACGAAGGTTATTGATTTAGAAGTAACGATCAGTGTTGGAGTTTAGGGAAATACCTGCTCTGGGGAAATGCCCCAGTTTCCTTCTACTTCTGTTTGTGGAGAGCCTGGGTCCTGGGCCTCGTATCTTCAGACATTGTCCAAGATGGTCAGGATGAGATATGGATCCGTTCCTTGGTACAGAGAGCTCACAGGCTATGTCTTAGGCACTGACATATATATGCTTGGGGAATCTTGTTTCCCTGAGCCTCAATGTCCTCTCCCAAATGGGGCCGTCACTCCGTGAGCACCGCTACTCCCATCCTGCCAAGCCTCAGACTCCACTTCCAGGAGGGTCTCCAGCAATCATCACCTGGGCTAGACAGGGCTTCGGTGTCTCTCTGTCTCCCCAGGGCCTAGCACAGTCCTCACATGGTGCTTCCCCCTGGCCTTCCCCAAATATCTTCGTGCCTTGACTCAGATTTTCTTGCTGTTGTTCCTTTTGTTATTGTTTAGTTGCTAAGTCATGTCTGACTCTTTGCAGCTTCGTGGACTGTGTAGCTCAGCAGTCTCCTCTGTCCATGGATTTCCCAGGCAAAAATTTTGGAGTGGGTTTCCATGTCCTTCTCACTGTTCTTTTACCAACCAGAAAGGGCTGATCATCGCTGTTAGACTATAGGAGAGATAGGATTGAAGGTCTCACAAGATTAAAAAAAATTAGGTCCCCTGAGACCAATAACACGATTAAAATGAAGCCATGTGAATTTCAAATTTAAAAAATTAGCTCGTGAATACTCAAACAGCATAAGGTTGTGTACTTACTGTGTGATGAGCCTGTGCTAAAGCCCATTACCTGTATTACCTCACTTAATTCTCACAGCTGCCCTTTGTTGTCACTGAGTCGTGTCTGACTCTTTGTGACCCTGTGGACTGTAGCCTGCCAGTCTCCTCTGTCCATGGGAGTTTTATGCTTGTTCTCGTTTATTTGCATTCTGTAGATAAGGCACAGAGAAGTTGAGTGATTTGCCTGGAGACACACAGCGAATCAGAAGTATAACCAGGATTGCACCCAGAGAGTCTGAGTTCCGAGGCCACACTCCTAGTCAGTGGTAGTTTTGTTCGTGATTAGAAAGTGAAAGAAAGAAAGTGAAGTCACTCAGTCGTGTCCGACTCTTTGCGACCCCATGGACTATAGCATACCAGGCTTCTCTGTCCATGGGATTCTCCAGGCAAGAATACTGAAATGGGTTACCATTTCCTTCTCCAGGAGATCTTCCCAACCCAGGGATCGAACCCGGGCCTCTTGCATTGGAGGCAGACGCTTTAACCTCTGAGCCACCAGGGAAACTCTGTCAGTGATTAGTGTGAACTAACTCATTCTGTCCTCACCGCAGCCCTATGTGAGAGGTACTGTCAGTATGATTGCTTTTCAGAGGAGGAAGCTGATGATTGGGAGTTTAGATGCTTTGCTCAGAGCTAGAATTCTAACCTCCTGGTCACCTGACTCCCAGGCCTCTGATTCTCACAATGCATCTAGCCTTTCAAAACTCTTGGTAGATGGTTTATACATACCATGGAATAGTAGTCATAGAAAAGAATCAACTAATGTCATTTGCAGCAACATGGCTGGACCTAGAGATTATCATACTAAGTGCAGTAAGTCAGACATGTATCATATGATAGCACTTAAATCTGGAGTCTAAAAAATGATACAAATGAACTTATTTACAGAACATAAACTCACAGGCAGAAAATGAATTTATGGTCACCAAAGGGGGAAGGGCAGGAGGGATAAGTTAGTAACTTGGGATTAAACATATACACACTAATATACATAAAATAACCAACAAGGACCTACTGTGTAGCACAGGGAGCGATATTCAATATCTTGTAATAGCCTGTATGGAAAAGCATCTGAAAAATATATTCAATTACACATATATACATGTGTATAACTGAATCACTTCGCTGTACACCTGAAACTAAGGTAACATTGTAAATCAACCATATTAAAAAACAAAGATATTGTGAGTGACTCAAAGAAGAATATATGTTGAATGTTGCTAGTAGCTGCAAACACGCAAATGACCCAGGACCCTGTTTACCCAGAGGCTGGGGAACGATCTCTGAGTTAACCTCCATGCTTTTACACTTGTTCCCTTTCAGGCCTCGCCTCCCACCACGACCACCCAGTCCCCGGACAGCACGATGGATGCCTCGCTGAAGAAGGAGAAGCCAGCCATCCTGGATCTTTATATTCCTCCTCCACCAAGTGTCCCCTACTCGCCCCGGTAAGTCTGTGCCCATTTTCGAGGTGTGCTCATCTCCTGGGCCTGGAGATGCTGCTGGTGGTGGGAAGACCACGAGCATCTCAAAAGGAGGCTGAGTTGCGAATCCACTGTCAGAAAGCATTGACCTGAGTGCAGGGATCAGGAATGGGTGAAGGGTTTAGAAAAGTACAGACTTCCAGTTACAGGCTGAGTCCTCGGAATGGACTGTTGGGGTCAACAGCATGGTGACTGTTGTTAACGATACCGTGTTGTGTATTTTCAAAGTTGCAAAGGGACTAGATCTTAAAAGTTCTCGTCAGGAGAAAGAAGGAAGTAGTCACTGTGTGGGGTGATACCTAAGCTTACTGTGGTGATCATTTTGTAAAATATACATAAACCATTATGTTGCACATCTGAAATGAATATGACATTATATGTCAATTATATCTCAGAAAAACTGGGGGAAGGAAGTGTAATTCTTAAAGGGGAAGTGTAGGGATAGATCCAGTTTTATGGACCTTGAAGCCAGACAGTTTGATGGGGAGGAGGGTGCTCCTTAAAGCATGTGCTTTTGGGTCATGTCATTTTTGTTCTTTACTGGGCAATGGAATGGGCTGTTTTTCATTAACTACATGGTAAGCTTATCTCTGAGGAGGAAGATAATAAATATTTCTGTGAGATCAAAGTTAGTTTTATCTTGTTGAGAGATATGTGTTCTTCGTAGGAGTTAAAAAATGTGAAAATAGGTGTGAATGGGCTGTATTTGTTCATCCATATGTGTTTATGTGTATATATCTATTATGAATTCTTAAAGATCATTGCTTTCTTAATGGCTGTTTTATGTGTTTATGGTGAAGTGAGGATGGTCACGCTAGATGTTATATAGAGGATGACTGAGGTATGAAATACAGGCTTATTTATACCATCCGACATATTTACAAATGCTAGTAAAACTAGAGAATCTGGCTCATTTATTCAACATATATTTCCTGAGCGTTGGGCCTGATTTACCATCTTATGCAAAACAGATGTAGTTCTTGTTCCTAGAGAACTGCCAGTGTCTTAGTCAACTGTTCAAGAATAAATTGAGAAATACGCAATCATGCTGTAGTATTTCATAAGATAAAAGTTTGGACTGAAACTGTAGTGATGTTTCACTTTATCTTGGCGTTTTTCATTTGTTTTTTGTTTTAAGCGGAACTCTTTGCATCCACTGTGTTTCTTTCCTGGGCACAGAAAAGCAGTAACATCATTTTCCTCCTCCTTGAGTCTTGGTTTGCCCAGAACTTATTACAGCAGGTGGAGCAGTGACCTCAGTGAGCAGGGCATTCCGGTTGGTAGATAAGACTCTTCCCCGTAGTCACAGACCAGAGTTCCTGTGGTTGTGGGATCTTTAATTTTATTTAAAACTATAAGGAGCTGTTTGTTGCTTCTGCCTATGGAGAGCAGAGGGTTTCACTGATGACCAGCATGTGGGCTGTTCTATCAGAAACTGTAGGGAGGATCATCCCGACACCCCTAACCCTGAATATTCTTGCCTGAGTCTCAGTGCGGGGGTCACAAGAGCCATGGCAAGAAGAGTATGCACGTAGTAAGGGCAAAAGGGAACTGGGGCTCTTAATGTATTTGGGAGAAGACGTGGGGACACATACATACTGAAAGACACCGTTAAAAAGCATATTTTATTAGGAATGAAACATGCAAATGGTCACAGGGAACAAGTGGTGAGTGTGGAAAGCGTTGCGCATGGGGAAGCTGTTTCCAGGTTTAAGAGTATAGAAGGCGACAGATTCATGGTGGCAGTGGGGGAGTGGGGGGAGGTGCAGGTAGCGGACTCACTGGCAGTACCAAGGCCAGGCTAATCTTTAGACTATTTGGATTTAGTAGACTCCGTATTTATATAGTCATTTTGCAATGACCCCCTAATGGAATTTACTCAATGCAAAAAGTTAACCAGCTCGTAACTTGGACACAACTAAAATTAATTTTGTAAGTCTTAATATAAGCTGGCATTCAGAAAGAATTAAGTTGCAGGCGGTGGTCCAATTTTTGCTGATTTTCTGTACTTAGTTCAGAAAATAGGCAGTTTCCATCGGTCACTATAAAGGCCCCTTTGTATTTTTTGACATCATTTTCAAATCTAACAACTGCCATTATACTTCAGGCATCTTCTTTGCTTGATCTTGGCAAAGATCTTGGCATGAGAAAAAAGATTTGGTCATATCTTTACTTGTGGTGTCTGTAGTAAATCGGAGATTCAGTTCTACTATAGGATACGTGTACAGGGAAACCAAAGCTAGCTTTGCAAAGGTCTACTTGTATCCTTTAAATTACATATATGAAAAAGTCTCATTTCCCCTTATTTAGTAGGATCGTGATATTTACTTTTATTTAATAGGATCTCTATGTATTTGAGAAGCAGCTGTGCTTGAAAAAGTATTGCTCTTTCGTCCAGAGGGAAAGGAAAATTTAAGTTGTCTTCCGTGTGCTGGCAATAGGATGCCTCTTATAATTCTTTTGTTTGAGAGGATCTTCGTAAGCAACTTAATTATTGCCTTCCATCCTGCAGGGAAGAGAATGGGGGTTCTGTTTACGGATTCAGTAAATGTAAACAGCCACAGCCTGGTCCTAAGGGTTCCGAGTCCCCCAATTCCTTCCTGGACCAGGAAAGCCGGAGACGGAGATTCACCATCGCGGATTCTGATCAGCTGCCTGGCTATTCCGTGGAAACCAATATTCTGCCCGCAAAAATGAGAGAGAAAACGCCATCTTACGGTAGGTGGCTGGTGTTTCTTCTCCTCCCCACCCCCTTCCTTATTTGGAACTGCTGGATGAATTTGGCAGACTTGAAGGGGAATCTGAGGAAGACATAAACCTCAATGAAATTCTAAGTATGAGACCTTTATTCATCTCTCCAAAGCCAAGGCTGGTTGAGTCATCACACGGCCTGGCCTCCAAGCCCAGTGGGGTGAGATCATGTTACGGTTTTAACTTGCAGTGCCTGCATTTCAGCTTGCAGTTGCTTTGCTCCGGGAACCCACAGACTCAAGTTCAGCACACCTCTGTCCTCATGGTGTGCCGAGGAACCCCACCGCTTTAAAACACTTTTTCCTTATTTTAAACTAGGTTTTGCTTACGCTGCAGTGAGTGTGGTACTGGGGTATGGGACGGTCTAGTTCTAAATAAAGGGTTCTCTGAAGTCCAGAAACTCTCAGCTTCTCCTTTTTCTTCCCCTTCCTCTGAAGGCAAGCCCCGGCCTCTGTCGATGCCTGCGGACGCGAGCTGGATGGGCATCGTGGACCCTTTTGCTAGACCTCGAGGTCATGGGAGGAAAAGTAAGTTTAAGCAAATGGAAAAGCCCCAAACGTAAAGCCCAGGCCTTCATCTCGGGCCTCTTGCTAAGTGTGCTCAGTGACCACAAAAGCCATCTTCTCATCTACAACATCGGGGCTGCTGAAGGCCTCTACTGNGAGAGTCTGAGTTCCGAGGCCACACTCCTAGTCAGTGGTAGTTTTGTTCGTGATTAGAAAGTGAAAGAAAGAAAGTGAAGTCACTCAGTCGTGTCCGACTCTTTGCGACCCCATGGACTATAGCATACCAGGCTTCTCTGTCCATGGGATTCTCCAGGCAAGAATACTGAAATGGGTTACCATTTCCTTCTCCAGGAGATCTTCCCAACCCAGGGATCGAACCCGGGCCTCTTGCATTGGAGGCAGACGCTTTAACCTCTGAGCCACCAGGGAAACTCTGTCAGTGATTAGTGTGAACTAACTCATTCTGTCCTCACCGCAGCCCTATGTGAGAGGTACTGTCAGTATGATTGCTTTTCAGAGGAGGAAGCTGATGATTGGGAGTTTAGATGCTTTGCTCAGAGCTAGAATTCTAACCTCCTGGTCACCTGACTCCCAGGCCTCTGATTCTCACAATGCATCTAGCCTTTCAAAACTCTTGGTAGATGGTTTATACATACCATGGAATAGTAGTCATAGAAAAGAATCAACTAATGTCATTTGCAGCAACATGGCTGGACCTAGAGATTATCATACTAAGTGCAGTAAGTCAGACATGTATCATATGATAGCACTTAAATCTGGAGTCTAAAAAATGATACAAATGAACTTATTTACAGAACATAAACTCACAGGCAGAAAATGAATTTATGGTCACCAAAGGGGGAAGGGCAGGAGGGATAAGTTAGTAACTTGGGATTAAACATATACACACTAATATACATAAAATAACCAACAAGGACCTACTGTGTAGCACAGGGAGCGATATTCAATATCTTGTAATAGCCTGTATGGAAAAGCATCTGAAAAATATATTCAATTACACATATATACATGTGTATAACTGAATCACTTCGCTGTACACCTGAAACTAAGGTAACATTGTAAATCAACCATATTAAAAAACAAAGATATTGTGAGTGACTCAAAGAAGAATATATGTTGAATGTTGCTAGTAGCTGCAAACACGCAAATGACCCAGGACCCTGTTTACCCAGAGGCTGGGGAACGATCTCTGAGTTAACCTCCATGCTTTTACACTTGTTCCCTTTCAGGCCTCGCCTCCCACCACGACCACCCAGTCCCCGGACAGCACGATGGATGCCTCGCTGAAGAAGGAGAAGCCAGCCATCCTGGATCTTTATATTCCTCCTCCACCAAGTGTCCCCTACTCGCCCCGGTAAGTCTGTGCCCATTTTCGAGGTGTGCTCATCTCCTGGGCCTGGAGATGCTGCTGGTGGTGGGAAGACCACGAGCATCTCAAAAGGAGGCTGAGTTGCGAATCCACTGTCAGAAAGCATTGACCTGAGTGCAGGGATCAGGAATGGGTGAAGGGTTTAGAAAAGTACAGACTTCCAGTTACAGGCTGAGTCCTCGGAATGGACTGTTGGGGTCAACAGCATGGTGACTGTTGTTAACGATACCGTGTTGTGTATTTTCAAAGTTGCAAAGGGACTAGATCTTAAAAGTTCTCGTCAGGAGAAAGAAGGAAGTAGTCACTGTGTGGGGTGATACCTAAGCTTACTGTGGTGATCATTTTGTAAAATATACATAAACCATTATGTTGCACATCTGAAATGAATATGACATTATATGTCAATTATATCTCAGAAAAACTGGGGGAAGGAAGTGTAATTCTTAAAGGGGAAGTGTAGGGATAGATCCAGTTTTATGGACCTTGAAGCCAGACAGTTTGATGGGGAGGAGGGTGCTCCTTAAAGCATGTGCTTTTGGGTCATGTCATTTTTGTTCTTTACTGGGCAATGGAATGGGCTGTTTTTCATTAACTACATGGTAAGCTTATCTCTGAGGAGGAAGATAATAAATATTTCTGTGAGATCAAAGTTAGTTTTATCTTGTTGAGAGATATGTGTTCTTCGTAGGAGTTAAAAAATGTGAAAATAGGTGTGAATGGGCTGTATTTGTTCATCCATATGTGTTTATGTGTATATATCTATTATGAATTCTTAAAGATCATTGCTTTCTTAATGGCTGTTTTATGTGTTTATGGTGAAGTGAGGATGGTCACGCTAGATGTTATATAGAGGATGACTGAGGTATGAAATACAGGCTTATTTATACCATCCGACATATTTACAAATGCTAGTAAAACTAGAGAATCTGGCTCATTTATTCAACATATATTTCCTGAGCGTTGGGCCTGATTTACCATCTTATGCAAAACAGATGTAGTTCTTGTTCCTAGAGAACTGCCAGTGTCTTAGTCAACTGTTCAAGAATAAATTGAGAAATACGCAATCATGCTGTAGTATTTCATAAGATAAAAGTTTGGACTGAAACTGTAGTGATGTTTCACTTTATCTTGGCGTTTTTCATTTGTTTTTTGTTTTAAGCGGAACTCTTTGCATCCACTGTGTTTCTTTCCTGGGCACAGAAAAGCAGTAACATCATTTTCCTCCTCCTTGAGTCTTGGTTTGCCCAGAACTTATTACAGCAGGTGGAGCAGTGACCTCAGTGAGCAGGGCATTCCGGTTGGTAGATAAGACTCTTCCCCGTAGTCACAGACCAGAGTTCCTGTGGTTGTGGGATCTTTAATTTTATTTAAAACTATAAGGAGCTGTTTGTTGCTTCTGCCTATGGAGAGCAGAGGGTTTCACTGATGACCAGCATGTGGGCTGTTCTATCAGAAACTGTAGGGAGGATCATCCCGACACCCCTAACCCTGAATATTCTTGCCTGAGTCTCAGTGCGGGGGTCACAAGAGCCATGGCAAGAAGAGTATGCACGTAGTAAGGGCAAAAGGGAACTGGGGCTCTTAATGTATTTGGGAGAAGACGTGGGGACACATACATACTGAAAGACACCGTTAAAAAGCATATTTTATTAGGAATGAAACATGCAAATGGTCACAGGGAACAAGTGGTGAGTGTGGAAAGCGTTGCGCATGGGGAAGCTGTTTCCAGGTTTAAGAGTATAGAAGGCGACAGATTCATGGTGGCAGTGGGGGAGTGGGGGGAGGTGCAGGTAGCGGACTCACTGGCAGTACCAAGGCCAGGCTAATCTTTAGACTATTTGGATTTAGTAGACTCCGTATTTATATAGTCATTTTGCAATGACCCCCTAATGGAATTTACTCAATGCAAAAAGTTAACCAGCTCGTAACTTGGACACAACTAAAATTAATTTTGTAAGTCTTAATATAAGCTGGCATTCAGAAAGAATTAAGTTGCAGGCGGTGGTCCAATTTTTGCTGATTTTCTGTACTTAGTTCAGAAAATAGGCAGTTTCCATCGGTCACTATAAAGGCCCCTTTGTATTTTTTGACATCATTTTCAAATCTAACAACTGCCATTATACTTCAGGCATCTTCTTTGCTTGATCTTGGCAAAGATCTTGGCATGAGAAAAAAGATTTGGTCATATCTTTACTTGTGGTGTCTGTAGTAAATCGGAGATTCAGTTCTACTATAGGATACGTGTACAGGGAAACCAAAGCTAGCTTTGCAAAGGTCTACTTGTATCCTTTAAATTACATATATGAAAAAGTCTCATTTCCCCTTATTTAGTAGGATCGTGATATTTACTTTTATTTAATAGGATCTCTATGTATTTGAGAAGCAGCTGTGCTTGAAAAAGTATTGCTCTTTCGTCCAGAGGGAAAGGAAAATTTAAGTTGTCTTCCGTGTGCTGGCAATAGGATGCCTCTTATAATTCTTTTGTTTGAGAGGATCTTCGTAAGCAACTTAATTATTGCCTTCCATCCTGCAGGGAAGAGAATGGGGGTTCTGTTTACGGATTCAGTAAATGTAAACAGCCACAGCCTGGTCCTAAGGGTTCCGAGTCCCCCAATTCCTTCCTGGACCAGGAAAGCCGGAGACGGAGATTCACCATCGCGGATTCTGATCAGCTGCCTGGCTATTCCGTGGAAACCAATATTCTGCCCGCAAAAATGAGAGAGAAAACGCCATCTTACGGTAGGTGGCTGGTGTTTCTTCTCCTCCCCACCCCCTTCCTTATTTGGAACTGCTGGATGAATTTGGCAGACTTGAAGGGGAATCTGAGGAAGACATAAACCTCAATGAAATTCTAAGTATGAGACCTTTATTCATCTCTCCAAAGCCAAGGCTGGTTGAGTCATCACACGGCCTGGCCTCCAAGCCCAGTGGGGTGAGATCATGTTACGGTTTTAACTTGCAGTGCCTGCATTTCAGCTTGCAGTTGCTTTGCTCCGGGAACCCACAGACTCAAGTTCAGCACACCTCTGTCCTCATGGTGTGCCGAGGAACCCCACCGCTTTAAAACACTTTTTCCTTATTTTAAACTAGGTTTTGCTTACGCTGCAGTGAGTGTGGTACTGGGGTATGGGACGGTCTAGTTCTAAATAAAGGGTTCTCTGAAGTCCAGAAACTCTCAGCTTCTCCTTTTTCTTCCCCTTCCTCTGAAGGCAAGCCCCGGCCTCTGTCGATGCCTGCGGACGCGAGCTGGATGGGCATCGTGGACCCTTTTGCTAGACCTCGAGGTCATGGGAGGAAAAGTAAGTTTAAGCAAATGGAAAAGCCCCAAACGTAAAGCCCAGGCCTTCATCTCGGGCCTCTTGCTAAGTGTGCTCAGTGACCACAAAAGCCATCTTCTCATCTACAACATCGGGGCTGCTGAAGGCCTCTACTGCTGCTGCTGCTGCTAAGTCGCTTCAGTCGTGTCCGATTCTGTGTGACCCCGTAGACGGCAGCCCACCAGGCTCCCCTGTCCCTGGGATTCTCCAGGCAAGAACACTGGAGTGGGTTGCCATATCCTTCTTCAATGCATGAAAGCGAAAAGTGAAAGTGAAGCCGCTCAGTCGTGTCCGACTTAGCGACCCCATGGACTGCAGCCCACCAGGCTGCTCTGTCCATGGGATTTTCCAGGCAAGAGCACTGGAGTGGGGGGCCATTGCCTCTAAGTTCCTCCCTACGTCTTTGTTGTCCAGCCACTCAGTCACATCTGACTCTGTGCAACCCCACGGACGGCAGCATGCCGGGCTTCCCTGTCCTTCACGGTCTCCAGGAGTTTGCTCAAACTCCTGTCCATTGAGTTGGTGAATCCTAGTTAGTGCTTGTAAATCTCCTAATTAGTTTCGTGTGCTTTACACTGGCTGTAGATATCGATGGTCCAATTCCTAAACACGGAGAAATACTTTATTCATTAAACAATCCCATCCTCAATTTTTAGCTTTTCACTATTGGACTCTGTCTTAGTTTTGATGGACAGGCATAGCTTTTTTTCTTCCCCGTCCTTATATTAGAGAATAATTACTATTGGAAAAGAAATGTGTGTTTATTTTACCTTCTATTCCAAGTTAGTGATGATGATGCTTCTCTTAAGGGAAATGTTGACTCAGATTACATTTGATTGTCAAGACATCCTAACATTGATTTTCCAGTGCTGGAACAAAGAGCTGTTGAAAAGATAGACAGCAGGTAGGCCTGAGATAGTAAGAGGAAGAAGAAATAAATTCTGGTGCCTCAGCTGCCAAAGTGCTCAACCCCTGACATTTCCCTGGGACTTGGTAAAGTTTGTCACCTAAGTAGCTGAATTACCTGGATGATACTAAATTGGAAAAAGGGAAAAGATGCCATCTAAGGTCCAAGACACTCTTAGCTGATGTGAAAAATCTGTGGAGCAGACAGCAGGGGGCAGGGCAGTCCTTTGTTTAGATCTGAAATGTCCGCAGCCTTGTTGCCAGTCTTTTTTAGCCTTTGAAGCCCCAGACGTAGTCTTTTAATATTTGAGATATGGGGTGTAGGGGTGGGGAGTGTGAGGATAGGAAAATGGAAAGATACCTGACCTCTATCCCACCTTCCACATTTTCCTGGTGTTATCATTTTAGAGGGAAAGTTATCTGCATAAAATAATGGATATTTAAGGAAAACAAAACAAAACATGATCTTTTTTTGGAGCGACAACTCACATACCATAAAGCTCATCCTGTTAAAATGTATAATTCATTGGGTTTCAGTATACTCATAGAGTTGTGCTATTTCCGGAATATTCTGTTACCTCCACAAGAAAACCTTGTAAGCAGTCATGCCTCATTCCCACCTCCTTCAGCTCCTGGCAACCAAAAAGCTACTTTCTGTCTCTTGATTTACCTCCTTAGCGCCTTTCATATGAACAGACTCCTATGGGCACTTTTTAAAAGTAACTTTTCCCTCCTTTGATTACAAAAGCAAAACAAATAGAAGATATGAGAAAACTCATCTGTAATCTACTTTCCCAACCTAGAAATAATCACTGTGAGTGTTTTGTATGTCTTCTAATTGTTCCTATATTTACATATTATACACTTAGGAAAAATATGCAAAACGGAATAGATAGATGTTCAGAAATACTATGTAAGAGGAACACGTGCTCTTTTTGTAATAGTTGCATCAGTAATCTGTCTTATGGCAATGGTGGTGGTTTATTTGCAAAGTCCTGTGCAACTCTTCTCTGACCCCATGGACTGTAGCCCACCAGTCTCCTCTGTCCATGGGATTTCCCAGGCAAGAGTACTGGAGTGGGTTGCCAATTTCCACTCTAGGGGATCTTCCGGACCCAGGGATTGAACTTGTATCTCCTGCATTGCAGGCAGATTCTTTACCATTTATTCAGTCTGCTGTGGTTGGACATTTGGGTTATTTCTGTTTTTTCCTCTCAATTGTAAATAACGCTTCAAGGAGCACCTTGTACATAGATCTTCCTTTTTTTGGCTGAACCTCACAGCATGTGGGATCTTAGTTCCCTAACCAGGGATTGAACCTGTGACCCCTGCAGTGGAAGAGCAGAGTCTTAACCAGCGAAGTCCCAATCTTCATACATTTTTAGAAGTGGAACTTTTTGATCAAAAGAAGGCTGCGTGCTGCCAGGGTGCCCTGAATTTTACGTTTCTATTCGACTTCTTACCTCCCCCACCCTGCTCCCCGTCCCAGGGGGGCTGACTTTGAGGGTAGGATCATTCTTTCTTCTCCAGAAATGTCCCAAGCCTTGCAGAGCAGTAGACGCTTTGAACCCCACCCATTAAAGGTGGAGAGTGCCTGCCCTGCAGTCAGAGTGACAAGCAAAGGCACCCCGCCTTCCTGAATACCCCTGAGGGATGCTCCTGTGTAGTAAGAACCGTGGTTCCAAGGGCCGGTGCTCCAGGGTGCAGGGATTGAACAAGCACAGATGTGGAAGGAGTGATAGCATTACAAGTGCAATTATGAAAATCCTACACTGATTAAAAAGGGCAGGCTTGCTGATTCTTCTCTTGCCCCCGTGTTACCTCTCAGATAGAAAAGCAGCCTGAAGTGTGGATGTGGTCCATTTCTGCTTTCTCAAAGCCCTGCGGGGTGGGCCCGGCCGCCTGGGGGACCTGGTAGCCCATCCGTGAGTGGAAGGCAGGGTGAGGTGTCTCTTTCAGGGGCAGGGCAAGTCTGAGCCGCGGGTGTGCGGATGATGGGTATTTTAATGGACTGCTTGTGGGCTTTATCCGATAACAGGTGAGGATGCCCTCTGCCGGTATTTCAGTAACGAGCGTATCCCTCCCATTCTCGAAGAAAGCTCCTCGCCCACCTATCGCTTCTCAAGGCCCGCGACCGAGAGGCAGCTGGTCCGAGGCGCAGACTACATCCGAGGCAGCAGGTGCTACATCAGTTCGGATCTCCACAGCAGCGCCACGATTCCGTTCCCGGAAGAAGGGACCAAAAGGAAAGCCGGCTCCTCAGCCGCCAAGTCCTCGTCTCCAGAACCGTCCCTGCTGGTCAGCTGGTTGACTCGCCTGAAACTCTTGACTCACTGAGCCCCACGCTCCCTGGGGCCTCCTGGACTCCTGCTACCAAGTGCCTTGTTTCCTCCGTTGGCAATCTTGTTCTGATTTTCATCCACAGTATTACGTAGCGATCTTTTGCAATTTCGTGGGTTTTTTTTTTTTTTTTTCAAAGTTGTATATTGCACTTCTTGGAATTTTGAAGTCATTGGATGGGAATAAATCCAGAGAATCTTAGATCAGATGCTGACTTGTGGCGGCCAAAGGAGAGGAATGGGGAGAGTCTGCCCCCTGCCCCCAATTTTTTTTTTTTTTTTTTTGCTTCCTTAAGAGTCAGAACACAGAGACACACTCTCTAAAGCAGAGCCTTGGCCAGGAATGGTATGATCATCACAGAGGACTGGGCCATTGTTCGTTTTGAGGGTGGAACTACGATTGGTGGCCGTTGTCACACAGATGTGATGGGTTTAGGTCCAACCTCTTCACCTGAAAAAGCCAGTGGGGAAAACAGTTTTGTTTTGATTTGTCAAGCTGTATATACCACATGTGTACGCGTAGCAGCCTTGACCTTGAAATAATACGTGGGCAGCATCTAATGCTCTTTCAAAGCAGAGGTATAAATGTAGGCCTGTTACACTTATTTTAACGCCGTTTGCGTAACAATCGGTGTAGGTCAGTTAATACAGAAACACGTGAAAACATTTCGGTAGGGCTTACTACACACACAGTTTATGGTTATTTGTAAGGGGTGTCATTGGTGACGATGTATATTATTGTCTTTAAGGGAAAAGAAGCTATAAGACTTGCTGACAGCCAAAGTCTCGTTCAGAAAAATGAAGCAAGCATACTTAGGTTTATGAGAGAAAGACATCAGTTTGCATTTTAACCTGTTCAGTGACTGTCTTCCAGAAAAGAATGGACAGTTCTTCAAAACTGTACACATTTTGCTAATTAGAAACCTCTTGGAAAAATCTCACGGTCACTCATTTTCAACTAGCCTATGGTATTTTGGAAAAGTGTGTCTGTGTATTAACTCTTGTTTAAACTGAATGTATGATACTTTGTTAGAATGGAAAAGTACTATCTTGTTAATTTAAGTGTTTTAAATATAGTTGTATATTTTTCTTACTCTTAGTCACATGTAATTGGTATATTTCTGTTTTGTGTCCTACAGAAAGCTAATGAAAAAGTGTTCAGGATGTTTTCAGGTTTACCAGTGACCACCATGGCTGTTGCCACCGTGGGCATTATTGTTAAAAAAGAATAAACCCTCTGAAGCAATTTTAGAATTTTATGGATTAGAAATGGGGACATTGAGGGGGCATGTGTGAAATTTACATTCGGGGACTTTTCTGAGCTGTACTCCTGGACAAAGCTGGTATTTGTCTTGAATTGTCTACTTTGCTGAACTGCCTGAAATCGGAGATTCCTTGGAGTTAGCAAACATCTTCCTTTTAAAATGCCTCTGTGCGATTGAGGGAGTTGGTGAGCTTCAGGGAAGTGGCAACCACTTGTGTATTTGTGTGAATGAATTCAGTCAGGCTGTTTTGGTGTCAACCAACCCCCAAAGGAACTGCAGTGGAGATATAGTTGTTTCATGGGGGTTACGGGGTTTGGCAAATGGAGGGAAGAAGAGGCTTGGAATGTGTGATTCACTGGGTGCTTGACAATACAGTATAAGGGCAGAGTGGGGGTGGGGTGGTCTGGTAATCAGGAAACGGGTGACTAGGAGGACTATGGAAAAGGGGGGGGCGCTAGGCCCTGCCTTTGTATGTTGGCTTGGCTGGCTTTAAGTGCAGACAGTGGGGGCAGGAGACAACTCTTCCTCTCACTTCTCAGCTTTAGGGGAGCTTTAGATCTCCTGAGTTAGGAGTTCAGTGGCTGTGGAGGTCTTAGCTGGAGGTCAGCCCCTTAGCTGTGGACTAAATGCCCTTTATGATCACATGACCATCCTCAAGTGAATTTTCAGTGAAAATTCAGTGACTGAATTTTCAGTGGTCACTGAAGTAGCTGTACTAGACTGGTGTTTCTCAGACTGTTCCCTGAAGTCCTAAGATGGGGACTTTCTATCTCTATGTCTCTCTCCACCAAACTGAATATATCTGTTTTGTGGGGGTTATTATCGTTTTGTTTTTCCTCCCTGAAAATAAAGCAGTTGCCTCCTGGCCTGAAGACTGTCAGTATTCCCAGGTTTTAGTTTATCTATTTATACTTAGCTTTTTATCCCCCTAAAGAGCTGGTATAAGTACATCTCTGACACTTGAGCATGCTGCCTTGTTGCCACCACGGGCATAAATGGAATGACCATGCAGGCCTAATGTGGCTGTTTCCACCTGCTGAATATGTGGTTAGTACTTGCAGACAGTGTTAAGTCACTCAGTCATGTCTGACTCTGTGACCCCATGGACTGTAGCCCGCCAAGCTCCTCCGTCCATGGAATTCTCTAGGCAAGAATATTGGAGTGGGTAGCCAATTCCTTCTACAGGGGATCTTCCCGACCAGGGATTGAACCCAGGTCTCCTGCATTGCAGGCAGATTCTTTACTGTCTGAGTCACCAGACATTGATTATATTTTGCTTCCACCCTTATGAATAGAATCACTGCATTGTTTGCTTTGGGATGAGACTTCTGCCCGATTCTTCCTTGGAAGTTATATGGAAGGTGGGCACCTTGAAAAGGAAAAACTTCCCCTTGGTGTGGGGTTGGTCAATGACATTTGAGGGCTTCCCTGATGGTAAAGAATCTGCCTGCAATGCAAGAGACTCGGGTTCGATCCTTGTGTTGGGAAGATCCCCTGGAGAAAGGAAAGTCTATTCACTCTAGTATTCTGGCCAGGAGAATTCCATGGACTGTATAGTCCATGGGGTTCCAAAGAGTTGACAGGACTGAGCAACTTTCACTTTCACTGACATTTGATTTCATTCACCTTTGTAGTTCCTCTGCTTGTGTGGGTCCCCCCCCCCCAACTTAAAAGGCAGGCCATTTACTAGCATTAGGAGAGCGTTCCTTTCAACAAAAGAAAGAACTCTGAACACAAATCTCACCCAGTCTATGAAAACCTGAGACCAAACTCTCCAGCGTCTGTACACAGCTTATGGTCATGAACAGGAGCAAGTGGAGTTAAATTAAACCAAATTTTCCTGCTACAAGGAAATGAATACTGGGGGACCGCTTATGCCCTCCCTGCCCCCACCTCCAAAGTCCTCACTTTCACACTTAAGTGTTTCTGCTTTAAAAATGTTAACAACTCCCCAGTGCAGTACAAAACCGCTTCCCATTGTCTCTTAAGGCAGTCATTTAATTACCAGTCGCCAAAGGCTAAGAAAATTTCGTGGGAAAGGGGCGTACCCTTTGGCTCTGTGTGTGATCTGTAGCTGAGGAGCCAAGTTTTTCAGACTCAACTACTGGCGGACACCCCATTTTCTGGGGAGAGCGCTGTCACAGATCCTCAGGCATCGGAGCTCAGCTCCTCCATCTGTAACATGTAGGCCTGGAGAGGGAAAACCCTCTAAGCTTCTGGATCGAGGTCGTCATTATACTCCAGCACGTGTCACACGAGACAGCCCAGGGGACGCGAAGTCCCCCCAGGCTGCGCGTGACAAGGGTCGGTGGCCACGTGGCGGCCCACGCACACGTGGCCCTGCTCCAGGAATGCCACAGTGGCATGGAGGTGCTTGTGCCACGCACAGCTTGAGCACACTGGTCAGGGCAGAGGGTCGAGGCCGTGAGGACATAGCACGGTTCCAGAGACCCGCGCGGGCACGAAGCAGGCAGAAGATGCAAGCAAAATGGGTCAGGCGCCCAAGGATTGCGCAGGCAACGTGCAAAGCTCGCGCCCCGCCCTGCCCCGCGGCTAGGAACCTGTAGTTCTCTTGCAGCGGCAGCGACACCGTCGCGACACACGCCCTGACCTCCCAGTTCAGGGAAGTCCAACTCCTTCAGCAGCTTCTGCTTTGTGGCACTTAAGTTTCTGCACAGTGATGCCCGCTGGTATCCTGCAGGGCCCAAGGCCCTCCTGCTTTTGTTATTTAAAAAAATATGTTCGTGCTAATCACTCGGAAGGTGAGTATTTAAAAATCTGCTGATGAAAAACTGGCTTAAAGAGTATGCAAAGCAGGGCTTCCCTGATGGCTCGGACGGTAAAGATCATACAAAGCTGAAGTTTCTGATGTTTGTTCACTTATGTGGAAGACCTTGCATGATGAATAAGCCCAGGAGGACCTTAATGCAAGTTTACTGTATGGATGTGAGAGTTGGACTGTGAAGAAGGCTGAGCACCGAAGAATTGATGCTTTTGAATTGTGGTGTTGGAGAAGACTCTTGAGAGTCTCTTGGACCGCAAGGAGTTCCAACCAGTCCTTTCTGAAGGAGATCAACCCTGGGATTTCTTTGGAAGGAATGATGCTAAAGCTGAAACTCCAGTACTTTGGCCACCTCAGGCAAAGGGTTGACTCATTGGAAAAGACTCTGATGCTGGGAGGGACTGGGGGCAGGAGGAGAAGGGGACGACCGAGGATGAGATGGCTGGATGGCATCACTGACTCGACGGGTGTGAGTCTGAGTGAACTCCGGGAGTTGGTGATGGACAGGGAGGCCTGGCATGCTGCGATTCATGGGGTCACAAAGAGTCTGACACGACTGAGCGACTGAACTGAACTGAACTGAACTAAAAGGGACTCACAGGGCTTCCCTCATAGCTCAGTTGGTAAAGAATCTGCCTGCAGTGCAGGAGACTTGGGTTTGATTCCTGGGTGGGGAAGATCCCCTAGAGAAGGAAATGGCAACCCACTCCAGGCTTCTTGCCTGGAGAATCCCATCAACAGAGGACTCTGGTGGGCTACAGTCTGTGGGGTTGCAAGAGTTGGACTCAACTTAGCGACTTTCATTTCACAAAGGGACTCATAAAGTAGATTTTATAAACTATAGAATTTGAGATTAGAAAAAAAAATTTTTAATCTTATTGTAAAAATTATAATTCTCTGGAAATTTCTCAAATGCTAAGTTTTGACTTATGGATTTTATTTATTTTTGGCCAGAATTGTTGCTAGAAGTGTTTTTGTGTGTGACTGAGGTTTGGCAAACAGAAGTAAAGGAAAAAGTGATTACATTAAATTTGAATTTACTGGAGAGTCATGTATTTCTCTAGTTTTAAGAACTTGAGGCCTGTCCCAAACGCTTTATGTGTGTGTGTGTGTGAGACAGAGAGAGAGAGAGAATTTTTTATTGTTTCTTCTAAGAGAATTTTTCCTGCTACAAAAGTCCTGAAACAGAGTCCTATGACCTATTGATTTTGGAAAGAGAAGCGATAAGAGTTGTCTATAAGCAACAAAATAATGTCACTCTGTCAACAGGCTGTCACAGACAGTATTTCAGAACCTTTGGGGCTCCCCTTACTTAGAAATGTACCTGGGGTTGGGCTTTTAAGGTCTAGATTCTGGATGTAACCTGGTCATTCCTCAGTGTGTGGTAAAATGCTATGGCAGTGTTTATGAAACACATTTTCTACGTCAAACATTTACTGTTCATGGGATGCCAGTTTACAACAGCCCACAAGGGTTAAAGCATGTGAGGAAACAACTGAAGAAGAGGATGTTAATCCTCACTCTTTCCTGGATCCGACTGCCCTGGAGTCACTGTGCAGAGAAAGGCAATTCCCAACCTGAGGTCTTCATGTCCTGCTTGCTCTCCTTTCCCAAGCTTCTTGTTTCTCTGAAAAGTTGAGAACCTGAAACTGTAGGAGAAAATTAAGAAATCAACCTCAAAGGTGTTTTAAAAAGAAGAAGGACTCCATCACCCCCTCAAATCCAGGGATATTGATAGTCTCATCATTTTCTCTCCTCTTGCCAGGAGCATTGTAAATCCTCAAATGTTTGCAAAGGAATGATTAAAAGGAGAGAAAACATCAGAGGAAAAAACATCGTTTTTTCCCCCTTGTTCTTTCATTGTCTAGACCCACTGAAAGGGATTTCCCATTTAACTTTATTTTTTGGATGACAAAGACTGGATTTGAGGGTGATCCTTCAACATTTTGACATATCTCTGTGTGAACATTTTGATTTAAAGAAAACAGGAAGGCCTTTAAAAATGAACTTTTAGTATAAAGTAGTATTTTGTCTGAGGTAAGAAATTGTCCATTTTAATTTTGCGAGTGTGGGGTTCTGTTTTCTTACTCATCCACACTTCTGTGTCCTTCCAGCTGAGGTCATGCCAGGGTAAGAATGGAGGAATTTCAAGAACAAGTGTTAATTTAGAAGTCGCTGACCTTTGGAAGCTGGCATCCAGTAGTTAGAAGCAGTTGAGGGCTCAGCTTTTGGTTAGATAATCCAGCTGTCTGGCTATAGCATTTACAAGCTCTGCGACGTGAAACAAGTTACTTATCTCTCTGCTCCTCGGTTATCTATGAAGTGGGGATAAAAATAGACTCTCATCCATAGGCTTACGGGAATTAAATGAGATAGTGTTTGTAAGGCCTGTAGGATCCTCCAACACCCAGCACTTAGGAGATGCCGACTCTTGTTGGAACACAAGTGGCAATGTTTGCTCCATCTTGCATGCATGTTCAGTTATGTCTGACTCTCTTCGACCCTGTGGACTGTAGCCCACCAGGCTCCTCTGTCCATGGAGTTTTCCATTCAAGAATACTGGAGTGGGATGCCATTTCCTTCTCCAGAGGATCTTCCAGACCCAGGGACTGAACTTGTCTCCTGCATTGGTAGGTGGAATCTTTACCACTGAACCACCTGGGAAGCTCCTTGCTCTATCCTAACCTCTAGTAAGTAAGGCATTCAGAGCTGGTCAGTAGACTTTTGTCCAGCAAAATCATGCTGTGGCCACACTGTTAGAAGGCTGCTGTATAGTCTGCAGTCTGGAAATGTGGCCTTTACTAGTACAGATCTCAATTATTCAGAAGGTTCGGATGAGTCAAAACTAAAAAATGATAAAAGTTTATGATGGGATGCACTCTGAATAATAGAGTATTATTTTAATATTGGCTTGATTTATCAGCATATTTTCTCTTTAACCACACCCCCCAACTTTCTTCAACAGAATAATGTATAAAATAAAGGGAATCTGAGCATTTCCCCATCTCCTAGTTGACTGAGTGACTTTTGCCTCTCATCCCTGGTTTGAAGCAGCACCCCCAATTTATTTCTGTGTTTCATATAATTAGAAAAAAAGGAGAATCATGTGGAATGGCTTCTGTGTTGGAAAGTCTCATGAAGAAGGACTCCTTCATACATATAAAACTAAGAGATTGTGTTGCCTCTGTAGGAGGTGAAAAGGACTGTCCTCAGTGCTACTCCCCACTAATGCTCTGGTAGGTCCAGGGAGACACAGGGAAAGAGATTCCTTGAGAGGGTCAAGGGGAACTAGAAAATGGTTGTTAGGCTTGACTTTCTTTTCTTTTTTTTTTTTTTTGCATTTTGTCTTTCAACCATCTGGACACATGGAATGTATCAGTGAGCACACAGACCGAGAGATGTTCAGCTAATACAGACATAGCAGCTCCATTCCTGCCCATCCTTGTATTTGTCTCACTCATCTGTGAAGCAGAATCATATGAATCGTGACTATTTGGCCATATTAGAATAAAAACCTACAGAGCCAGCAGTCAGTTTGATTCGATCTAGTAGATTACAGATGCCTCAAGATCAGAGATCATGTTTGTTTCTTCTTTATACTTTCTAGCAAAACTCAGTTCTGTTCTGTGTCCTGTGTTACAGTTACATTTTGTAATAACTATCTGCCTCTGTGGATCTCTCATCCCCATTACCCTGAACATCCAAAGATGACCCTCAAATTTGACCTTACTCATTTGTTTATTTCCTAGGAAGTAATCCGTTTAGTTCCTAGGAAGAAGGGAGACTATTATGGGTGAATGACTAGACTGGCATTTTTATAATGCTCATGGCAATCCCAAGGATAAGCAAGGGTTGGCCATGGGTATTTAGCTCAGATGAGCAATTAACACACAAAGAAAAAAGCACACAAAATAAAACAGAACAAAAACCCTGGAACCTGATTTTTGGAGAAGAAAAGAAATTAACCCAGACCTTTCAATATTTACTTCTCTTTTTAGCTCTTGTGACAGTTTAATAAATGGAAAAGTATTTAAGCCAATCTTGTTTAGAATTCTGTATTTTACTTGAAAGTGCTATTGCTTTTTTTCAGATTTCTCCTCAAGGAAGGAATGTCATTGAACCCACTATTGAACCCAGAGGGCATTTATGGATGTTAATTGAATGATACTCTTTAAGTAAGTAAATGTCACCCAGTCATATCCGACTCTTTGCGACCCCATGGACTTTACCAGGTTCCTCCATCCATGGGATTTTCCAGGCAAAAATACTGGAGTGGATTGCCATTTCCTTCTCCAGGAAGTCAATCCAGGATCAAACCCAGGTCTCCCATTTTGTAGGCAGACGCTTTACCATCTGAGCCACGGGGGAAGTCTTCGATCAGAGTGTAAGCTTTTGTTTGTATGTTAGTTAACAGCCAGTTAATTTTAGTTAATGCTATTCCTGAAACCCCTGACTTAGCACTTACTTCTGGGTTTTCATCCTGAGGATGGACTCGTCCTTCTAGGTCCAGCCCCCAAGGTGACTCCCAAGGTCATTGCTGTGAGGCCTTCCTTGAACTTGCTCTGGACAAAATTCACTGGTCTCTGCTGTTTTTCTTTAGCATTGACTCCTCTTGTTAAATATTTGGCTCTCCAGCTTGGATTAGGAACCTTTCTAAAGCAGGGTCTCTTTAACTCACATGGTAGGTAAAGTCAATATTATTGAAGTAACTAGATGGTAAAATTAATGGCTGTGCAGTTGGGAAAAAATTTTAAAAATATTAAAGTTTTAGAGGAGAAAAAATATTTTATATTAAGATTTTTTTTGCGTACTACTACATATAGAATTTCATGACATAAGCTCTCATTCCAAAGGAGAACCTTATACCAGGTGTCAGAACTTCATCATATTTTTAGGAAGAATAAACCTAGGCTGTCAACGATAGCTCCTTTGCTTACAGGATTACAGTAACTGCTGAGAATGTAAGCACTGGCAGAAGTCTACAGAGGACTCATTTAAGAATCGTACAGACAGTTTCAAATTAACCATAGGAAAATTAGTAGTGGGGAGTTGGGGCCAAAGGACCTTCTTAGAAATTCAGGCAAGATGAAGGACAATTTCAGTTGTGTGAGGTTTGGTCGAAGGAGAGTAGTTTGACCTGAGAAAATCAAGGGTATAAATATTAAAGCTGTTGATGAGACAGTGAAATTCTAAGAAAGAATTCTAAGAAATTCTAAGTTCATCCTAAGAAATTCAGTGATAGAATTACTGAGAATATTGTTGCTGTATTTTAGAGACAACCAGCAAATGCTGTCCATACCGTCTTCAGACCTGGAAGCCTAGCCTTAAAATGATGTCCTCTGCTTGAGGCTACACGGGACTCACCTGAGCCTGTGGAAAAATCTACTCTGTTGATGTATGAAGACAAGCAGAAAATCCACTCCCCTCTGCAATCTGACTCTCCAAATGGATGACAGGTAGCAGGAGATATTCCACTAGGATGTAGCTCAGAGATCAACAATAAAGTTAAAAAGGAAGAAGTATCAGATGATCAAATAAACTCCTTCCCAGATCAAACTAAGTGATGGTGCTGATTCCTGGGCCACTGGAGGGCTGCTTGCGCCGATGAATACAGCTATGTACTTTGAGCTGGGACGATCCCCTGGAGAAGGGAAAGGCTACCCACTCCAGTATTCTGGCCTGGAGAAGTCCGTGAAGTATCCACGGGGTCGCAAAGAGTCAGACACAACTGAGAGACTTTCACTTTTCTTTTCTTCACTTTGATCAGAAGTCCTCTTGTTGAATTAGCCGAAAGTGTGGACTACGCTTATTACATAGGAAGTGGGATTGGATCCTCTTCTTGGCCGTGGCACATGCTTTGTGCCCTCAAATGCCAGAACCTACTCTGTCTCTTCCCCTTGCATGGGGAGCCCTTGCCCTGAGTGTCCCCGGAAACTCTGCTTCCTGCCCTGCTTGCCTTTCTTCTTCTTGCCCTTTTTCTCACCTTCACTCTCTACTTTTGGCCTCTTTTTCTGCTATTTTTCCTTTGTGTTTTCTTGATGCAGTTCAAACCCTGGCTACCCCTGTTCCTCGGATTTGCTCTGTCTGCTCAATCCACCTCAACTCTTTCTTCCCACATTGAGAAAACGTAACACATTTATTTGCCAATTGGAAGAACAAGAAACAAGTATTTTGCCCCATTCATATATGTCAGACATATATGTTTCATATATGTCGGCTCTCAGTGTGTTCTTTCGAATAGTGTGGAGAGATGGAAACACGTTGACAAGGGGTCCAAGGCCAGGGTTGGGCAATCAATTACCTGATGGCTTTTCTAAGGCTCAGGAAAGAACAGTTGTCCCTCTGCTGAGTCTGCTGATTCTTTATTTTCCATTCCATTGCTCTTTGCTTTTTTATTTTCTCCTTCCTTTTCCTTTGGGTTTTTTTTTTTTTTTTTTTTTTAATTTCTTGTTTTATATTCATACCGTAACACCCCCAGTATCTCACTGACTTAACACATGAAAAGTTGACATTTTCTCACATGCAAAGTCCACGGTGGGTGTTCCAGAATGGAAAACACTCTACCATGGCCCTGCTCCAGCCAGTGACTCAGGGACTCAGGCCACACTTCTGTCTCTGGCTTTTCCAACTTGGGGCTTCAAGCTTTCCCCGGCATCATCTATCTGGTAGACTGGGGAATGAGACATGAGAAAGTGAAACTGAGTTTCACTGAGTTAACTGTGTTGGCCTGGAAATGACAATAGTGGCCAGCTTACTTACAAAGGAGGTTCAGAAAGGGATATTGATGAGAATCAATGCTTTCTGCCATGTTCCCTAAGTTGGATACTTAGTTCATTAATATATGGTTTTTCTTGTCTAATGTTAACACTCAAGGCTATAAATTTCCTTCGAAGCATTACTTTTGCTATATTTTACAAGGTTTGGTGTGTAATGTTTTCATTATCATTCAATTCCAACTAATTTAAAATTTCTGTAATTATTTATTCTTGGATCCACACATCATTTTTAGGTTTATATATTTTTATGACATTGAGATAGGGAAGGATTTCTTATATAAGGCAATAAAAAGGCCAACTATAAAAGACAACATTGAGATTTCCTTGGAGGTCCAGTGGTTAAGACTCTGTGCTTCCAAAGCAGGGGCTACAGATTTGATCCCTGGTTGAGGGACTAAGATTCCACATGCCACACAACTTGGCCAAAAATAAATAAAAAATTGAGGGATGATAGCAAATCTTAAAGATTAGACTAAAGTATATAAATATTCTTACAAATTGGTTCAGTTCAGTTCAGTTCAGTTGCTCAGTCCTATCCAACTCTTTGCAACTCCATGAATTGCAGCACGCCAGGCCTCCCTGTCCATCACCAACTCCTGGAGTTCACTCAAACTCATGTCCATCGAGTCGTTGATGCCATCCAGCCATCTCACCCTCTGTCGTCCCCTTCTCCTCCTGCCCCCAATCCCTCCCAGCATCAGAGTATTTTCCAATGAGTCAACTCTTCACCTGAGGTGGCCAAAGTACTGGAGTTTCAGCTTTACCATCATTCCTTCCAAAGAACACCCAGGTAGAGAAAGACAAATCAGTACAAAAATGAGCAAAAAACATTTAACACAAAAACCCACAAATCATCCATATGCACATGAAAAGCTATTCATTAGTCATCAGGGAAGTCTAAATTAAAACCACAGGGAGATAGTCTTCCATATCTAACTGATTATCAGAAATGAAGTAAGAAATACTAGAGGGATCTGTGGATGTACTCAGAGGATCATTGCTGGTACGAGGTTGAATTAGCAGTGAATGTTCATACTGTCTGATCTAGCAGTTTCACTCCTGGGAATGTATGCTGGAGAACAAAATAGTAACTACCTGAGATGTAAATGGACTTCCCAGGTGGCTCAGTGGTTAAGAATCCACTTGTCAATGCAGGAAACTCTAGAGACCTGGGTTCGATCCATGAGTTGGGAAGATCCCTGGAGGAGGAGTTGGCAACCCACTCTAGTGTTCTTATCTGGAGAATCTCATGGACAGAGAGCCTACAGTCCGTGGAGTTGGATTGCAAAAGAGACATGGCTGAGTGACTAAACATGCACGCAGTAGACATAAATACTAACAGGTCAAAGATTGATTCCTTATAAGCTCTTATCCTAGGAAAGGAGGTGGGCTCCTGCAGAGCTCTATAGAAGCTAACTATGACCTGTCATTTAGGGCAGTAAAATCTGATCATGTGCAAGGCTTCAAACCTACTTACCTGGGTCTACCAGGGGAATGAAGGGTGGGTTGTTTCCTGACCACTGAGCAACTCTGCAGCTCAGCTGCAATCCTGCACCCTGATCACGCCAGAGGAGGGCCTGCTGCTTCCTTAACGATGAAGCTTGAAAGCCCACAGGTCTAAGGACTCTCTTCCAGAGACTGAGGGTGGGCTCTGTCAGACCTCTGTCTGCTGCTCTCTGTGAAACTGACAACAGGACCCACATTCCTTCTGCTGCTTTTCCTGAGGGTCCTCAGCACATGGTCTCTAAATGGCCTGTTTGTGCTTGCTTGGCCACCTGCCTTTGTTTACAGAACCACCAGCTGATGTCCATCAGCAAAAAATGCTTATATTGTGGCTTATTCTTAAAATGGAACAGTCTGCAGCCAGTGAAAATGAATGAATGATAGCTGTTCACATCAAAGAGATGAATTTTATCAATGTAACGTTGAGTGGAAAAAGCAAGTACCAGAATGCAGCATATAGTGTAACACTCCTTATCATATTCTAAGACAGGCAACACCAAAGAAAATATTATTTAGACGTAACATGTAAGTGAAGAGAGCAAAGAGAGGGGATGAAAACACTCCGTCTGGGCTGTTGATTGTCTCTTGTGGGATGGCAAGAGCATAGGAAATGAAGGAACCCACAGGCAGATGTACGTACTGAATTCTCGTATTAACTCAGCTCTCTCTGGAGTCAAGGATGAAAGTATTGATGTTTTATTTGCAAGTTAAAGCTCAGGGCAACTGGAGTGAGAAGAAAAGGAAGGGAGGCAGAAGATGTGAAGCAACACGGTGTTATGGGCTAAATTGTGTCTCCCCCCACAAATTCATGTATTGAAGTCCTAAGCCCAGTATCTTAGAACAGAACTAGATTTGGGGGTCAGATCTTCAAAGAAGTAATGAGGTCTTACTCAGTTAGGGTCCAAGTAGGATGGACCCTACTTGGGTCTATCAGTGTTGTGTCCTTATAAGAGGGAATTTGGACACAAACATGTATGTGCACAGTGAAGACAGAGAGAGAAGGCGGCTGTCTACAAGCCAAGGGGTGAGACCTCAGTAAAAAAAAAAAAAAAACAACCTTACTGACACCCTGATCTCAGACTCCTGGGCTCCAGAACTGTGAGACAATAAATTCCTGCTGTGTAAGTTGCCCAGTCTGTGGGACTTTGTTAAGGCATCCTGAGCAGACTAAAACACAAAGAGATACCCACAGTCACTTCTCAGATTACCCCAGACAACACCCAGCGGGTCTCCAGGCAACTGTGTTCCACTCAGTGAGGCTCATCTGGAATCTCCAAAGGGGGAGGCTGAAGGGAGGATTCATCTTCTGGGTCAGGGCAGCCTGTGGGAAGTCCGTGTACTTTTTTCTTGTGTCACCTACTTCTCTTTAGTGACTGCTCAAAATGCCAGCACCCATGCCATGCAGCGTAGCCTTTCACCTGAGTCCACAAAGGGCAAGAATAGCTGGATATGCAGGAGGTTGGCCCGGTTGACCATGGTCAATGATTAAGGAGACGCCTTGCCCTGACTGGGCTTGGACAGGGGACTCCAGAAGCCCAGCTGTGTTGGATTTTGTGACTCATCAGTCAAATTCTAGTCCTTGGTTAGGATAGTGGATCTGTAGGTATTCATTTTATTATTTTTAAAATAACATTTTAAAAGCAAAAGGACAAGCATGTACAAATGATGGTAATGATGATGTACAAAGAATCAAAGGCTAAGTGATGCTTAATTCAATCCTGTGTTTCTGAGTATGTGTGTTTTTCTTTGAAAGAGAATAGCAGCTGCTTTTCAATTCTGAGAATCCCTTACTCTTCCTTACATCCAGGAAATGAGTTGGTTATTTTAAAAAGCTAATTTAAACCTATTTGGGGGGCAAAAGGGGTCAAATATCTGGTAAAAATTCAACTATTATGTCTCTGACCAGTTTTATTCATGAGCTATTATTTCTTTTTTTTTCATTTATTTTATTATTTTATTGTTTCCCAAAGTTTAAATTTTTTATTATTCGGATGTAGCCAGTTGACAATGTTATGGTAGTATCTGATGAACAGCAAAGGGACTCAGCCATACATATACGTTTATCCATTCTCTCCTAAACCCCCCACCCAATGTTAAAAAAAGAATGTACATTTGATTACAGAAAATATTTCTCATTAAATAAGGCCTAATAAAGTAATTGAATACATATGTTTCTAATTTCTACTGCTTGCTAGGTTCTTATGTTTCATTAAAAATGGAAGAATTGTTGCGTGTACATATGCAAGTCTGTTGTGAATTACTCATGTGCCTTCAACAGGCAACAATCCATGGTTATCATGGACCCGGAACATGGCAAACATTCCTACTTTTCTTAACATTCCTTTCCTACTGCCTCGATTAGTAATGTACACAGTGAAACAGCTTTCTTTAATTTTCTTTGCAGCAATGCCTTCGTTATTCCATGAGTTATGTAAAGTTGTGCACCCTGCGGTTGGCTTATTCTTTTCTAACTTACTCTCCTTTGGAAGAGAGTGGACTGCTTGCTGTATTGATACGAAGGCTAAAAAAGTCACTGATGCCCAGTGCTGGTCATGGTCATTGCAGGAAACAGATGGCACCCTTGAAAGGGTCACGGGTGAGAGTCTCATGAACAGGTTATTTGCAGAAATGCCAGTAGATGCAGAGATTCCAGAAGGGGTGGTGAAGCATCCCAGACTCAGCAAGAGGATGGAGGGTTAGGGGAGGGGGAGGTCCCCAGAACCCAGGGAGAATGTGGCAGCTGGAGTAGGGGATATCCACCAGGAGCCATGACCTTTGGTAGAAGATCTCTGCTGGTGCAGAGGAGGTGGATGGAGAGAGAGAGAAAGAGAGGGGAGAATATGAATCCTGACCTTTCTCTCCTTCTATCAGTTCCCCCTGATTGGCAGGACCCAAACTGAAGCCAGAGGACTGAAGAGCCCTAGTGATGGAGTGGTCCATGGAGAGCAGCTTCCTTGGCACTTGGCGTTGGTGGGAGTTTCAAAGGAGTGCAGGGTAGAACTGAAGGAACAGGCAGAAAGCATCCGACACACTCACAGGGCAGTTCTACAGGGCTAAACACTTTTTTAATCATTCAAGAAGTACCTTACTCTCCATGTTTTGATAATTGCCATATTTGTTAGGAGACTTTTTCCCCCCCTTTAAAATTTTAGGTTTTAGTGACTTAGTCCAATTTCAAAAGGGAAGCACTCCCCAGGGGGAACTTGTCTTTGGGCTTTGGGGGACGGTTGTTACCATGTTTGATCCTGGGGACAAACAGGTGGAAGGATGATGTCTGAAACATGTGCTCTTTGTTAGGGAGGAGGGACACAGGAGGGCAGGATGCTGATAATTTCATATGAATCTTTGTGACCCTTTGTGGTACTAGGAAAGATTGAAGGCAAGATGGAAGCGTCTGAAGATGAGATGGTTGGATGGCATCATTGACTTGATGGACATGAGTTTGAGCAAGCTCCAGGAGATGGTGATGGACAGGGAAGCCTGGCTTGCTGCAGTCCATGGGGCCACAAAGAGTCGGACATGACTGAGTGACTTAACAACTATGACAATAAGTACTTTAAAATTAGTTTTAAATGGAAGGTTTGGGGATTGCTAGTCTGCAATGCAGCAAGGTATATTTGGCAAATACCACATGATCTCACTTATATATAAATCTTAAAAAAACACAAACCAAAAAACAAAAACCAACTCAAGATGATAAATGTAGAGAACAGATTCAGTGGTTCCCAGAGGTGGAGAGTTGGGGGTGAGCAAAATGGGTGAAGGGAATTAAAAGGCACAAGTTTCCAGTTATAAAATAAATAAGTCTTGGGATTAATGACAGCAATAGTTAGTAATCTTATACTGCATATTTAAAAGTTGCTAAGAATGTAGATCTTAAAAGTTCTTGAGAGAGAGAGTGAAATCACTCAGTTATGTTAGACTCTTTGCGACCCCATGGACTGTAGCCTACCAAGCTTCTCCATCCATAGAATTTTCCAAGTAAGAAAACTGGAGTGGGTCGCCATTTTCTTCTCCAGGGAATCTTCCTGACCCAGTGATTGAACCCTGGTCTCCCACATTGCAGGCAGATACTTTACCATCTGAGCCACCAGGGAAATTCTCAGTTCAGTTCAGTTCAGTTGCTCAGTCATGTCCGACTCTTTGCAACTCCATGAATCGCAGCACGCCAGGCCTCCCTGTCCATCACCAACTCCTGGAGTTCACTCAGACTCATGTCCATCAAGTCAGTGATGCCATCCAGCCATCTCATCCTCGGTCGTCCCCTTCTCCTCCTGCCCCCAATCCCTCCCAGCATCAGAGTCTTTTCCAATGAGTCAACTCTTCGCGTGCTGCTGCTGTGCCAAAGTACTGGAGTTTCAGCTTTAGCATCATCCCTTCCAAAGAAATCCCAGAGCTGATCTCCTTCAGAATGGACTGGTTGGATCTCCTTGCAGTCCAAGGGACTCTCAAGAGTCATCTCCAACACCACAGTTCAAAAGCATCAATTCTTCGGTGCTCAGCCTTCTTCACAGTCCAACTCTCACATCCATACATGACTACTGGAAAAACCATAGCCTTGACTAGACAGACCTTTGTTGGCAAAGTAATGTCTCTGCTTTTGAATATGCTATCTAGGTTGGTCATNTTTCAGCTTTAGCATCATTCCTTCCAAAGAAATCCCAGGGCTTACAGGTTAGATTGACAATCTCACATGCAAATTACATTCAAGTTACTACCTCTATTCTATTTACTCTCTGTGATTAGTGCCTAATTTTAAAAGAGAAGTCAATTTTATTTCTCTCTAAGGAACTTAATTAGTTGATGTGTTTGGTGGAATAATATCCCCCTAAGATATTTAGGTCTTAATCCCTGAAATTTGTGAATGTTAATTTATATGGCAAAAAGGACTTTGCGTATGTGACTAAATGAAGACTCTTGAGTTGGGGAGATTATCCTGGATTATTTGAGTGGGCCCTAGATATAATCATAATGTGTTTATAAGAAAGAGGTAGAGGGAGATTTGACTTGAGAATATAAAAAGGAACTGTGATGATAGAAACAGATTAGAGTGGCAAGCTTTAAGGAAGAGAAAGAGGCCACAAAACAAAGAATCCAGGTGAAAAAGCAAAGAAACAAATTCTCTTCTCTGAGTCTTCAGAGGGACCCAACTCTGTTACCACTTGGGTTTTATTGCTGTCAGACTCATTTCAGACTTCTGATCTCTGTAACTACAAGAAAATACATTTTTTTTAACCACTAAGCTTCTAATAATTTGTTACAGTGGCAATAGGAAACTAGGTATTAATGAAATAAGATCATTTTTTAGGCTTATGCTTGGTTTAGAAAACAGCACATTTTGACTCTATTACGTTTTCCGCCTGGGAAAGATCCATGGCAGCTCACACACGTGCACTGTAAAGTGTTCAGGCAGTTAGTGGGAAATTATGTCATGATTTCTCTTGTGAAGAAGGCAGAGCTTTTATGATCAATGAATTTTAAGGTGGATAATATGAAAATTCCAGGTAGCACAAAGTTAATTGCAAAAATTTGTATCTCAAATCATATTATGATTTTTTTCATGAAGTATATAATTAGCAATATTTCTGCCACCAGTTTTTCTAATGTTGGGGGTCATCCAGTATTGCTAAGAGTGGTGTCAGGAATTTAGTTTGGCTGGAACACCAATATAATACAACCTACATCTAAAGAAAAATTTCTAGGAAAATAAAGCTCCTTTCTTTTTTCTTCCAAGTGCTATTTACCTTTTAGAGAGTGTAGTATAAATTAATCCCTGTAACCAAGTCATTTGAAATATTACAAAGCTTAGAGAGTAGAATTCCTGTATGAAGATACCATACTCCTGATAAGGTTTTAGAAATTTAATTGAAAAAAATGTTATGAAAATTTTAAGTGACCATAGGAAGCTTTATTGGAAGGGGAAAAAAAAGAATCTTCTGATTCTTCTCAAAAGAGGGTGTGTGTGTATGTGACTTGATGTGTTGAGGGTAGTAAGGTAGAATGAATGAATACCTGTTAGAATTCCCTTGAATAATGTCTCAACACATTGCCACTGTTAATAAAATTATGGTTGGTGCACCAAGCAGAATACATTTGAAATAAATAGCTTCTTAACCGATATTACAGAGATTTCCAATATCAACTTGTTTCTGTTTCACAGTGTGTAGATAAAATGAGACGGAAAACACACATAAAGGTCATTGCTTNTTGAATAATGTCTCAACACATTGCCACTGTTAATAAAATTATGGTTGGTGCACCAAGCAGAATACATTTGAAATAAATAGCTTCTTAACCGATATTACAGAGATTTCCAATATCAACTTGTTTCTGTTTCACAGTGTGTAGATAAAATGAGACGGAAAACACACATAAAGGTCATTGCTTATGCTGTAGTTATACGTCTTACAATGCCTGACTGATGTTTCTAAAAGAATGGCTGAATACTTACACCATCCAGGATGGATATTCTCTCCAATGCTGACAAACACACATCTCTCTAGATAATAGAACTGATTTTTTTTTTCACGTGTATTTGTTCACATAAATACAACACGTAGAGCATTCAGCTGTGACTCACGAATAAATCTTGAAGATGCAAGAGAAGACACAGCATTCAAATTTGATTTTCAACTAAAAGTCAGTGGATGGAGGAGAGAGATCATTCCATGGGAAAGGATGCTATTTTATTAAATTCCTATGGTTTCATCAGGGACGTAAGGCTGCACATTATGGAGGCTTTGCATGTCTTAGATTCAAACCGTGCTCATAAAAACCAGGATGGTTAGTGGTTTTTGTTGTTATTGTTACTCGTCACCTTGCTAGCATCATGATCTTTGCCATTTAGCTCAATGGAAGGCCATTTTAATTTAGTTGATTTAATGAATGAATCCACATTGAGCAGCTAAGGTGTACTTAAGTTCAGTTCTGGAGGACGAAAGAGAAGCAATGGTTCATTTCCATAAAAAACTAAGAGTAGAATGAGTAAAATATAATTCGCAATTAGGATCAGCCAAATGTGGCTCACATACNGGGCAGGAGGAGAAGGGGACGACAGAGGATGAGATGGCTGGATGGCATCACTGACTCGATGGACGTGTCTCTGAGTGAACTCCGGGAGTTGGTGATGGACAGGGAGTCCTGGTGTGCTGCGATTCATGGGGTCACAAAGAGTCAGACACGACTGAGCGACTGAACTGAATTAAACTGAAGGGTTCTTTCTTGTTCTCAGATTATTTATCTTTCTTAAGAGCCTGTTATTTTTTTATGGATACACCATCTTCATAAATATCTGTAAGAATACCTATCAGAAGGTCATTTTCCCTTCTTGTTCACTTTGTTTCTTGTCTACTCCAAAACGAGATGTGTTATGCCCCAGCACATCCTGAGTGACACTGTCATTCCAGAATGTGGCGTTTTTCCTCTGAAGCACCCGTATGCACATAATTGTCTGTATTCTCTGTATAATTTTAAATGTTTTAGAAGAAGCACCCCTCATGGCATTGCTGAGGGCAGGGTGAGTTGCTGCCTGCAGGACTGTGTGCGCTTGATGTGTCAAGGCTGGGCCAATGGAGGTGTTTGACAGTAGGGTATGGGAGAAGGCTAGGTTCTGAGAGATTTTCAACGAATCTTCCAATTTTCATCCTCCTTGCTTACTTAGATGTTCCGCCTTCTCTTGGCCTTTTGAGTTTTGATTCTCTCAGGCATTCTGTATCACAGATGGCCTGTTTCTCCACCATGGTGTTCCACTCACTGATGGAATTCTGTGACTCCCCTACCCTCTTTCGTCTCTTTCCCCTCCTCCGTCATCCCATCTTCCAGAAATTTGTTGCGATCTCTTAAGCTCTAATGCTCTTCCTCCATTTCTACTTCTGCAGAAGTAGTATTATGGGCTTGTATGTTTTTCCTACTTTGCCTATCATTTTAATGGAGTCTTGGGAAGGAGGGAAAGGGGCCAAAAAAAAAAAAAAAATCTGTGATAAGCCTATCTTGAATTGGAAGGACTAGGGGAGGATTCCACTTCTATAAATCAGGTGATTATGCTTGGAGGATTTAAGTGGCTTCAATCCTGTTCCCACAGTTGTAAATTACATGGCCTTTGAGGATGTCTGTGAAGATGGCATTTAAAGCCTGATGAGAAACAAGGTCCTGCTACTGATGTCACTAAATACTTTTCATATCATCCGTTACTTTTGCCCTGATGCAGAGCACTAGAGGACAACTCAGCACAGGGAAAAGATGAGGCTGAACTGCCTAGAAACAGATGTTTCTAAAGCAAGAAGCAACTGGGAGAACTTTCATTGTATCCTTGGTCAACGTGTACAGCATCTTCTTATAATCCTGTCACTCCTCCACAGATTTGATTTAATTTTTATCATCTCATGAAATTAATATAAAGAAATGAAAGGATGTCTGAGACCAGAAACTGAACTAGTTTTCAAACTTTATTTATTCCTCAAAGGCAAAGCTTTGAATGAGGTAGTAACTTGGTTATATATTCTCTTTCTTTGTTCTTTCAACACTTATTTTTTTTAATGCAGTTTTTATTGACATTGGATGGTGAGGTATGGGAGGTGTTGGAATGCAGACTATGTTTAGACTATAAATTAAATAACTTCTGAAAAAACAGAGACACAGAGCATGCCTTACAGAGGATTTCCACTTTGCTTTTGAGAATGTTGCCCTTAATATATTGACAGTTAAACTGCAAGTCCAGTGACGCTGGTCTCTGTCAGCTGTTATCAGCGCCTCTTCACATCAGGAAGACCCAAAGTCAATTTAGGTCTTAGAATTATTTACTTCTCCCGGAATGACCCTTCTCGCCTCATCCCCAGTGGCTGTGGACTAGGAAACGGACCCTCTGTTTGTCCTGGTCTAAGTAGTTCATGTTCACAAAGGAAGACGGAAGGAGTGACCTGTTCTTGGGTCTGGTGGGGTTGGTGGGGGCTCCATGCAGTAAAACTCTGCCTTGTCATCCTTGGAGGGAGCAGATTCATTGCCCTTAAGAGGAGAAGGGCCAGGTGTCAGGGAGTTCTGATCCTAATGGGACAAATGATTAAGGTGATTATATAAACCTATAGAAACTTAGAGAAAGGTCCAACTCTGGGCTTGCGTTGAGGTTTTCTCATGCTTGCGGTTAGGTAGAAAGTTTTTTTTTTTTTTTTTTTTTACTGAAATTGCTTCAGCCACCTTCCAGATTCTAGGCTAGTTTTATAGTGTCATTTAGGATTTTCTTATGGAGTACTTTGTTTCTTGAAGATGGAATGCTGGAGATCATTAGGTGTCTAGGTCTGAGCAGTGTAATCTTGGTAATGACTAGAGTGGGCTGCAGGCTGATTTACTGCCTGGATGAAAGTCCCAGATTTTCCCTTATTGGTATGACTATACTGAGGATTATATCTTTAGGTGAGTCTTCCCTTTTGTTAATATTTGGGTGGACAGGAACAACTTCAGTCTGGATACAATTTTGTATACTTTATCTAAATAAACCCGTATGAGCCCCACCTCCTGGAGTGCATGCTTTATAGAGTTCTGTCCCCTAGAGTGTAGATTGGATCAAGAATTTAGCTTCTAACAGCAGAATGTGACAAAGTATTAGGATATCATTTATGAGAAAAGCTTACTGAAGATTGTGACTTCTGTCTTGCTCACAGTCACTTTCTGTCAGGAGGTCCACTTGAGCTGGGCAAGGGAGAGTTGAGTTGTCACGGGTTGGAGTAACAAGCCACAAAGGAAATGTCACTCACTGTGAAGGCACAGGCGAGTCTACAACTGGAGGAAGGTTTAGGAAGGGGCATGGTGGAGGGTTGGGACTGATGTGCTGTGGTTCACTTGCTCAGTTGTGTCCGATTCTTTGCAACCCCATTGACTGCAGCACACCAGGCTTCCCTGTCCTTCACCATTTCCAGGAATTTGCTCAATGCATGTCTACTGAATCAGTGATGCCATCCAATCATCTCATCCTCTGTTGTCCCCATCTCCCTGCTTCAATCTTTCCCAGCGTCAGGGTCTTTTCCAGTGAGTCAGTTCTTTGCATCAGGTGGCCAAAGTATTGGAACTTCAGCTTCAGCATCAGCCCTTCCAATGAATATTCAGGATTGATTTCCTTTAGGATCACCTAGTTTGATTTCCTTGCAGTCCAAGGGACTCTCAAGAGTCTTCTCCAACACCACAGTTCAAAAGCTTCAATTCTTCAGTGCTCAGCCTTCCTTATAGTCTAATTCTCACATCCATACATGACTACTGGAAAAACCATGGCTTTGACTAGATGAACTTTTGTTGGCAAAGTAATGTCTCTGCTTTTTAATATGCTGTCTTGATTTGTCATAGCTTTTCTTCCAAGGAGCAAGTGTCTTTTAATTTCATGGCTAGAGTTACTGTCCACAGTGATCTTGGAGCCCAAGAAACTAAAGTCTGTCACTCTTTCCATTGTTTCCCCATTCGTTTGCCATCCCCAAAGGAAAGACTTGGCAGTTTTATGGCCCCTGAGGTGCATGTAGGTATGAGGGAGGAGGGCCAGGAGTAGACTGGTCCTAACTGAGGAATGGGGATTTCCCTACCTCCCTTCATAAGGAGGCCTCTAGCAGAGGCCCCCGAAGAGAACCCAAGGCCTCAGGCAAAATGCCTCTGGAATGTAAATATGCCACAGAGCAGGACTGACAGGGAGCCTGGGACCTTGACTCCCACTCCCCTCAGGTGCCGTGGGGTCCTGCTGTCACCAAGTCTGGTGTGGGGAAGGCAGGATCCCTATGAGGCCTTCCAGGGAGAGCCTTCATAATTGCCCGTGATCAGGTCTAAAAGGTGACACATGGGGATTTAAGAGGAGCTGGACTCCTCATTCTCATCCTCCTTCACTCTCACTTATTTGCTCTGATGAGGCCAGCCGCCAGGTCCTGCACTGACTGAAGAGAGACTCACGGGGTAACAGCGGGCACTGAATCGAGACCATCAGTCCCGTTGCCCTTGAGAAACTGACTCGTACCGCCAATCGTGTGGGTGAGTTTGGAGGCATTTCTTTTCCTTGAGATGATTACAGCCTCTGCTGACTCCTTGGCTGGAACCTTGTGGAAACTCCAGCTAAGCTGGGTCCAGATTCCCAGCACTCAGAAACTAAGACGTAATAGGTGTCTGTTGTTTTCAGCCTCTAAGTGCCGGGGTCATCTGTTACACAGTGATAAACATGTGCTAAGGATCTAGCGACCACATTTTGGGAAACTGCGTGGTCGTGAGCCTGTTTCAAATGACTTGATTCCTTTTCGTTGAAAGTGGACCATAAGTACAATGAGATTATGTGCTTTCCTCAAGAAGGTTTAAGGAGACAAGATGCTGGTATTGAAAAAGAGCAGTCGGAGGGAAGGCATTTATTGATGGTGAGTCCTGGTCTCCCTATTTTTCCCCTGTCATTTTCCTTTTCGAGCATGTGAAATAAAAGTTTTAAAGTTAGAGAATCTATTAATTATGCTGCAGGAGAAAGGCAGGCTGACTTATTTTTAACAGAAGATACTTTTTGCACATTTATCTGTGTCATCTGTTTAGGAGTAATATGAACACTAGGAGGTGAGAAAGAAGGGAAATGCAAAAGAACATTGAGCCCAAAAGAGGTTGATGATAAAAAAGTGGCATTTCCACTAAACCCACCAGGAACAGCTCTGCAAATGACCTCATCCCACCCCACCCCACCCTCACCTGCAAATAAACATCTTTGCCTCCAAAATGAGAATGCAAAACGATGTAATGTTTCCCATGTGTGTCCTGGAAATGAACATACTGACTAGTGTTTAGTGATCAACAGAGTCTGACAGATGGGCCGTAAGTAATTTACATGAATTGTGTCGTGTGTTTTGGAATCAAGGAAGGCTTATTAACAATAAGAAGGAAGAACAATGAGATTGGGGAAGTAGAGATGACACTTCCTCTTCTTTTGAAAGAGCTTTATTCTCTGGTTGTCTTGTGGAGCTGCCCGAGCTGTGGCCGCATATGGAGGAATCCTCAACCTTGACCTCAGAGTATTATGAATTTTTGAAGTCAGGGATAAAGACCTGGTACTTGGATTTACTCTCTTTTTATTGCAAGTAAGTAAAACCACTCCTTGGCTGATGTATAAAGTCATTGCTTGGCATCTCAAGATGGTGAAGCAGTGGATATTCTGGCACTTTCTTTAAAACAGTGAGCTGTGAGTAAAATGTGACTCTTGGGATATCATGTTTGCTCAGCTCTTCATAAACTTGCTGTTGGGACATCCAGTACTACAGACACTGTTAGAGTTTTGAAGGAGAGAACTGTGAACTCTCCTTTCTTCTATTTCTATAGTAGATGTTGTATTGATAACTGCTGGGACTGCAGACCACGGGTTTGATTTAGAAAAACATAGTTAGTCAAGTGTGTGGGTCCTGAGGAATTCATCTGGGAAAACACTCTGGGGCCAGCCTCTTTTGGGAAGGTGTGTTCTTTGTAGAGAATCCTCCTTTGTATGCAGACTGCTGGAGGGAATTTTACTTTTAGATAAAAAGTCACAGGCTTGATAAGATATCTCTGTATGAAATGGGAACTTGGGTAATGTTGGTTCAGAGGTTTTTACCCAGGACATCTGGAACATTTGGTTTTCTTTGCTTGTGAATATGTGAAAGAAACTTAATTGTAAGAGACAGGATTATAAGCCACCAAGGCATTACTGACTGTAGTAGTGGAATTTATTAGTATGTAGGGGCCTATGTGTTCTTAGGCATCGTGTAGTCATACACAGACTCGGATTCCTCTACAGCTAATTAAAATTTGACTTGGAAATAGAAACAGAAAGAACATAAGTTTCCTTCTGCACACATCACGCAAGTGAGAAGAAAAAGAACTTCAGTTTGTATATTTGTTGGTATACTTATTCTTTATTTTTAAACGTCCCTCTCCTCTCTTTATTTCTCAAGTGTCTTCTCTGAAGACAGTCCATGTGTGAACTCTTATGGGCAAGCTGCATTAAGCAGTATGGAATAGGAAGTTCTTTCCTGTGGTGGCTTGCTGTGGCAATAAGTGATAAGAAGTTACTTCATGACTATTGCCTGAGACTTTCCTTTTTACTCGCGTATCCTTTTTGAGCAGTTCACTTCTGCTTTCCATCTGCTGTGGAGGCCAGGCAGAATGAGTTGGGAACTCTAGCAAGTTTAATGGGGTAAATGGTGTGTGAGAATGAAGAAAATTCTATAAGGTCTTTGGGATGGAAGCAAATCCTACAAATGGAAGAATTACTGGGCTCTTCAGTGCTCAGAACAGTGCCTGTCCCATACTAAGCTCTCAGTCAGTGTTTGTGCAAGGAGTGAATGAATGAGTGGGATTGTCCATAAAATGAGTGTGGTCTGGCAGTGCTTGCCTTATCTCTATGCCTCAGGCACATAAGGAAGTCCAGGTTGGAAAAGGTCAGAGTGAAGCAGGAGAGGAGAATATGAAGGTGGGAAGGGAAGAAAGGGTATAGAGCAAAGAGGTGATAAGGAACCTCAAGAGTGGCCTTATGGTGGCCTGTGTGGAGGCGGAGGGGGATGGGAGTGGTGGTGGTGAAGGTGGTGGTGACGAGAGGCTGAGCTCCTGGTGGAGATGATGGTCGAGGCAGTGGTAGGGCGGTGATGATGAAGGTGATGGAAATGTGCGCTGAAGATGGTGATGATGGAAGTGATGAGATCCTGGAGGTGGTGGTGGAGGGATGGTGGAGGACGTGATGGAGCTGGTGATGGAAATCGTGTTGAAACTGGTGGTAATGGAGAGAGGTGCTGGTGACGGCGATGGTAAAGACCCCTGGATGTGATGGTAGAGATGATAGTGGGGGTGACGGAGGTGGCGGTGGACGAAGTCATGGAGGGGGGTGATGATGGGGGGCAGTGTGATGTAGCCGGGGAACAGTTTGGGGATTAGACACATCTGGTCAAAGTCTGTATCCACCGCTTACTAGCTCTATGACCTCTGAACCTTCAAAGTGATGATTATAATAAAATGAACGTCCTGTGCTGTCATGTAAGGGTTAGAAATGCGGTGGCACGAGGCCTGCCATCTCATAGATCTTTACCAAATGGCAGTTGCCAACGTATTTGCTTCAGTTTTTAAAACTTTATGGTCACACTTACAAATTTAATCCCCAATTTATCTTTCCTTTATTTTTTGCTGTTTTCTAAATTTCAGAAAATAAGCATGATTCATGAGTTATTGATTAAAAATAAATGTTATATGCCTAGTTTTCAAGATTGTTAAATACATGAGTATATTAAAAAGACCATCAATAAAATGATGTTTATGAAATATTGTGATATACTAAGGTTAAATTAATAAAAAGAAGAAACAACTTTTCAGCTAAGTGAAACACTGCAGAGAAACAAGACTGAGGTAAATATGTTAATACATTAACATATAACTAATTTGGTTTATGGGCTTCCCTCATAGCTCAGTCGGTAAAGAACTTGCCTGCAATGCAGTAGACCCAGGTTTGATTCTTGGGTCAGGAAGATCACCTGGAGAAGGAAATGGCAACCCACTCCAGAAGTCTTTCCTGGAGAATCTCATGGTCAGAGAAGCCTGGCAGGCTACAGTCCATGGGGTCACAAGAGTCAGACATACTTAGTGACTACACCACCACCACCAATTTGGTTTATAGCTGATGATAGTTTTATTTGTCTTCAAGCTTTTCTATTTTTTTTTTCAAATTTTTCATTAGTGAAGCATATTGAGACTACCCTAATAATCTGAAAACAAAATAAATATTAAAACAAAACAAAATAAAAGTTTAAAAAGTCAACAGAATTTTAACTCTCTTAATCTTCCACTAAGTAGTTTTTAGTTATAGTGTGCTAAACTTTGTGGTTCCTTGCAGTTGAAATGACATGATTTGTATTATTTAATCTTCATGGGGAATCCCCTTTGAGATTAACTCTGGTGCAGAATTGTGTGACAGCTCTAAAGTGAGAATAGTGAACCAGATCCCCTCTGGGGCTGACTAGCCTACTTGGTTCCTAGAAACACATGAGAAAAGGCTATTTTCTCTAGATGATTTATAACTGCCTCTGAAGCTGTATTGGGTGACATTCTAGCAAGTTCAACAGTCAGTTGGATGGTTCTAAATTAAGTTTATATCTGCTGTCATAAGAGTAACTAGTTTTTAAGGGAATATTGACTTGTCTTGTTCATCTTGGTATACCTGGGGAGAGATCAGAAAAATATTTCTGTAGAGTAGCAAATATTTCTTCTTAGGGTCTTGTCCATCCCACTCAGTACTGACTGGTCACTGTGGAGGAGGCCCTTATCAGAGACTTAACCAAAATCATTTATTTTGGCTTATAGGCACTGGAGCAAATCTCTTGTCCTTGTGTTATAAATGATCAGGTGAGAGATTACTGGCAGACAAAGAGGCCAAAAAGTGAACTAATGTGAGCAAAATACAGGTTTCTTAAACTGACATGGGAGTTGAAACAGAAGGCATTGAAAGGTGAAAAGTTAACAAGTTTAAACTCACCACCAAACTGCTAGAGTATGGAGGAGCTCTTAAAAAAATTCTGAATAAAAAATGACCAGTTCTTTAGTGAAAACTGAAATTTAGATTAGGGATGAAAGAATTAAACCAAACAGACAGTGAACCTTCTGCCTACTTGTAAAAACCAGGTAACCCAGTCAGTATGCAATGCAAATTGAACTAGAAGTAGCAACGTGCTAGATTTTGGAACAGATGGTCCATAGCATTTACTGAATGTTCATGTGCGGAGCACTGAATACAAACCAAAGATATTGTTGAACAAGGCACTGTGATCAACACATTTATTTTCATATGAACAACTGTCAAAGCAATGTCTTTTAAAACAGTCCTGGTAAATACTAATAACACTGCTGTTATCTCCATGAAGTTGAAGCTTCAAGAGTGAAAATACCCTAAAAGCACCATGGACAGAGGAGCCTGGTAGGCTACAGCCCATGGGGTCGCAAAGAGTCGGACACAACTGAGCAACTTCACTTCACTTGACTTCACTTCAAAAGCACTCAGCTAGGCAGGTACAGAGACAGGATTCAAGCCCAGATCTTTGTGCATTTCTGAGCCTCTGGCCTAACTACCAGTGTACATGACATTGCATTGATTTCATTTGCATTCAACATTTTCTTATGTAAGATAGTGAATTGAGGCCAAGAATTGGGAGTCCAAGGGGGAGTATGAACAGATTCACTTCCTACTTTGAAATCTTCTTAAGTGACATTCCTTTCTATTTCTTGGTTGAAGAGTTAATGGAAAGGAATTTTTCTTTTTGGTGGAGGCGCTCCCTGTGTCCTGACCTGATTGCATGTAAGTGGTTGTCAATGTAGCTACTTCTTGGTGGTGGTGTATAGTTGCTGAGTCATGTCTGACTCTTGCAACCCCATGGACCATAGCCCACTAGGCTCCTCTGACCGTGGGATTCTCTAGGCAAGAATACTGCAGTGGGTTGCCATTAGGCTGACCTAAAGGATTATTTTGCCAACAAAGGTCCGTCTAGGCAAGGCTGTGGTTTTTCCAGTGGTCGTGTATGGATGTGAGAGTTGGACTGTGAAGAAAGCTGAGCGCTGAAGAATTGATGCTTATGAACTGTGGTGTTGGAGAAGACTCTTGAGAGTCCCTTGGACAGCAGGGAGATCCAACCAGTCCATCCTAAGGGAGATCTGTCCTGGGTGTTCATTGGAAGGACTGATGCTGAAGCTGAAACTCCAGTACTTTGGCCACCTCATGTGAAGAGCTGACTCATTGGAAAAGACCCTGATGTTGGAAGGGATTGGAGGCAGGAGGAGAAGGGGACGACAGAGGATGAGATGGCTGGATGGTATCACTGACTCAATGGACATGGGTTTGGGTGAACTCCAGGAGTTGGTGATGGACAGGGAGGCCTGGAGAGCTGTGGTTCATGGGGTCACAAAAAGTCGGACACGACTGAGCGACTGAACTGAACTGAACTGAAAGGATTATGTAAGGAGTACTTCTCAATCAAATGGAACCAAAGGAGTCTGGAGAGCCAGTGGGCTTCATGACTTTCAGAACCATCCTTGGATAGTCTATGACCTTCATCAAGAGACGTAACCTTTGACCATCACAAGGGTCCCTCCTGTTGCTCTTTTGTAACAATGTCCTAGTTAATTTGAAAAATCCAGTTTCTTTGTTGAGTGTCAGTGCACCCATAGTGATGATACTACATTTTAGGCCCAGTTTATTAGTGGGAACAACACAGATGAAGAGGTTAGGAGGCCTGAGTATTCTGCCTGTGGTAGTATAAAGGTTGTGTGCTACCAAGCAAGGCCTTTAACTTCTCTATACTTCAGTTTTCTCATCCATAAAACCTGATAAGAATATCAGACAGATAAAAATACCCATGCAGTTTGTTTTGTTGTGTGGACCAAATGCAATTAAGTAGAAATGCTTTGAAGAAAGTGAAAACATTATAAACCAATGGGGCCTTCTGTCTTGGCTCAGATTTTACTGTCTTAACATGTAGAGACTCAGTTGGTATATAAGAGCTTTACAGGCAAAAGAGGATTGGATGAAAGGTAGTAGGGGGTTTATGAGTTAAACTGTGCCTCCTCACCCAAGGGAAAAAACCTGCTAAAGTTCTAACCTCCCGTACCTCAGAGTATGGTCATATTTGGGAATGGAGGAGTTGTGGATGTGATTAAGTTAAAGTCATATGAAAGGAGCCCTGATCCAAGAAGGCTGATGTCCTTATAAGAAGAAAGCCTTGTGAAGCCAGGGAGGTAGCCAGGGAGAAAGCCATGTGATGAGGGAGACAGAAATCCGAGTGATGTAGCTGCAAGCCAGTGGTCACCAAGGAATGGCCAGCCCTCCAGATGCCTCAGGGAAGGCAAGGAGGAATTCTCCCCTGCAGGTTTTATGGTGAGCGTGAGGACACCTTGATTTCAGACATCTGGTCTCCAGGGTTACGAGAGAGTAAGTTTCTGTTGTTTCAAGCCACTCAGCTTGTGGTCTTTTGTGACTATAGCCCTAGGAAACTAAAGGGAGTGAAGAGTAAGAGTCATAAACTCTTGATGCTGGCAAGTGCTTCTAGGGACCAAATCCAGCATGACTCACTTCTCTGACTTTAACTGGTGCACTGGGCCTCAAACAGTAGATCCACTTCACCACTGAATGGGAATGAATACAGACACTGAACAATGGGACTCATTAACAAAATGGAAATTAGGCTATTGTGAAATCTGTAAAAGAGCCTCCTTTCATGAGTTGAGTCTAGTTGGGGATTCCAGATCGTTATACTGCTGTGGTCATCTACTAGACATGGAACATGAGTGTCCGTTTGAGAGGCTCTTTACTTCCTCAAGCTGTACAGCGAAAGAAAAGTTCAAATAGTCTCAACTGGAAAGTGATGCGATATGATAGTGTTTTGGTCCAAACATTAAAAACTTAAGACTTCAATCTAAACATAGAGCTAATAGAGACTTCCCAAGTCATCGAGGTTGGGTCATTTTCATTGTTTCACCTATGATTGCTGATACTTTTGATACATAAAATTGGTATCTGCATAGCTGTTTTAATGGCAGCATAAATAGCCAGGATTTTAAATATATTCTTGGGTTTTTCTGCGATTTAAGAATCTCTTACTTCCTCTTTTCAGTCAGTCCAGTTTCGATTACCCTAATCCCTATTACCGTAATTATCCCTAGCAGAACAACATTCTTATAGCAGGAACACATTACTGTAGGTTGGCTAGTTCATTTAATCTATTCAAAACTAAAAATATCTTTTTGTTCCTCCTCTTAATTTATTAGTAATCAACTTTCTTTAGACTTGTTATTAATTTTAGGTAATTTCTTTCAAAATGCTCACTGGAAACTTGTGACTGGTTAGATTCTTTCACATTGAACAAATTAGAATTTCTTTTTTTTCCCCTGACTTTCACGAAGGGAAATATTTCCTTAGGAGTTTGGTGTTCTAATCTCTAATATTACATAGTAATAAAACATTTAACCAGTTATAGACAAATTTTTATATCGATACCAAACATATCTAAAAAAGGAAAGGAATGGAGCTGACTCAAAATTCTTCCCAGGAGTCTCAATTTAACATTATCCACTCCCAGAGAATATAATTCGGTGTAAGGTGTCACTTCTCACCCAGAAGACACTTGGCTATACTTATAGCAAGTCACGTTTTAAGGAGGAAACCTTTAATTCTTTTGAAAAACTGAGAAAATGACTGGGAACATGAGAACCATGCTTTTTACGGTTACAAAGCTACTTGTTTATGATTATTCTGTTTGGATAATTCAGAGTATAAAACCATATGGGGGATGTTTGCACTAGTTTTTCTGGTCTGATGACTACATGTTACCTCATCAACTTCTTGAAACTTCTACAAGTTTAGCAAACTAATGGTTGTGGCAGGAACATTTTATTAATTCACTTGAAGTACAGGTCAGTTATAACAACTTTATTCTTTCTACCTATTAAAAGCCTAAGGCAAATGATGCCAAAGGCCTTATTTGCTGATTCCTTGTTGAACCATGACTCCAAGCTTCTCATATGATCCTGATAAAACAGGCAAAGAATTGTTCTCACTTGTGAATGTAAATATTAATTATATAATATGATGAAAAGGCCATGTTTGAATATTTAACATTCACCAAGAGCCTTCTGGATATCTCATGTTTTCCAGGGGTTTTACTGCAAGAGGACAGACATGATCACTTTTTAAGTTCCCTAATCATCATGTGAATTAACATTACCTTTCCCTGGTTAGAGTCAGCTACAGCCATTCTGTCAAAGAGAAGACTCTGAACTTGAGCTCTCTTGGTGAAACTTGGCCAGGATTTTCCAGCTCGAGCGCATTTCACCCTGGAACACAAGCTGCTGAGCTTCCTGGACTTGAATTTTCAACTTGATTAACCAACTGGAGCCGTTTTGCGTAGGCAACAGGGACTTAAAGGGAATTGTCGAGCAGGGTTGGAGGTAGGCACTAGAGCACACTTTATTTTGTGGACGCTCATCTGCATTCCAGAGTGATGTACAGATCAGTTGCCTTGACAAGAACATCAGACCCCGAGCTATCCTGTCCTGAGAAGCCATCAAGAGGAGAGAGACCCCAGATCACTTAGCGGAGTAAGTGAGCAGAGCAAGCAAGACTTGGCTATTCCTTTGGAAGGGACTTGCTTTTCAGTTTGGTGTTCCTGGGAGCAGCAGAGTCCTAGATGGGGGGTCATTTCCACTTTGCATTAAACACTTACTCCTCTGTGATCTATGTTGGGTGAAGGTTAGCAAGATTCTCCTCTCAGTCCCTGATGGAGTTCAGATACTGAGCACTGCCGTCTGCTCCCCACAGCCTCATGTTTCTTACCGTGGACCTGGGCCTTTTGCCAATGGATGGAAGCCCCTGGCCAGTGAGGTCTCCTCTACAGTGTTTAGAACTTCCTGGGCAGTGAGTGCCACTGAGGTGAGCTTTCGAGTGAAGCCAGAAAACAGGGTTCGTGAGGGCCCCTTGTTTCCAACTGTGGTTTCTCACGCAGGCTGCACGTTTCCACATTCCCAGCTGTGTGTCACGTGTAGTTGGCCCTACTGTTACCACTAAGAGTTAACGTGTACTTGCTGCCTCCCAGGGAAGGTGTTAAAGGCAGTATAATCGTTGTCTAATTTTCTCAATCAAATCACTCTGGAAAGTGGTACCTCCCCCTCACCTGATGAAGAAACAGGTTCAGAGAGTTTAAGAACTTGGCTCAAGGTCACGCGGAAAGTAGTATAGTCGGGAGCCCAACCCCAACAAAGCCCAACCTTTGATTCTGGCACCAGAATTTAACATATGGCTGCCTTGGGGGAAGAGGGAAAAGGATGCCATGAGATTTCTTATTTTTAGATAAGGCTGATTTGTGCTTCTTGCCCTCTCCTCTCATCCCCGGGCTGGGAGTATATGTCATCTAACTCCATTTAGGCCAGAGGATGCTTGTTTGGGTGAAGAATATAATGTCAGGAGTGCTTGTCACCCATTTGCCCAAGTGCTGAGGAATATCTCATTTCTAAAGACATTTCCAGATCATAGCCGAGGAGGCTTAGAACAAAGCCTCATTCAGATTGAAAAGGGAAACAAAATAGACATTAAAAGTTAGGCAGGCAGGATTTTGAGGTGTGTTTAAACAGTCTCCTTTCATGGTTTCTATTTATTATAAGACCAGAAGAAGTTCTTGAGAAAAAAGATTTGTAAATACCAAATTAGATAAAAGGAGAGTATTAAAAAGATTTCTTTAGGCAAATACTTTGCATTCAACCTCATGCTAAATTTATATTATCAACTATCATTTTATTTACTGCTTGTTTTTAAAAATATTTATTTTTTTAGCATACATATAATGCATCTTAATTGTCAAAATGCAAATAAAAGGAGGAAAAGATAAATATTTCCCATTTTCCTACCATATTGAACTAAACATAGTTAACATTTTGGTGCAAAAATTTCAATACTTTGTCCATTTTGTTTATATGTGTGTGCATTTGAAAAAAAAAGAGATACAACTGTACTCTGACATATTACAATCATATTTCTATTACATGTGTTTAGAATTGAATGCTCAATATTCTCTGGCTATTCTCCTTATATTCTTCTGAGAGTTCATGGAGAGTTGATCAAAACAAATAAACTTGGTTGGATATAATTTTTAAAAATCATTAAGCTCTCTTCCCCCCACATTTAGGGGTTAATTTTGCTTTGTTGACTCACACTTGTATTGATATATTCTAGGTCAAGGTAGCTTTGTTGTCTAATACTTCTCTTCCTAGTTATTCATGCAAGAAAAACTGTCTTCTTTTCCTCGACCTGTTCACCCAATCAGTAGCCCCCAGGAAATCTTGGCTGTGCCCTATTCTTTTTCCTTTACCCTTACTCTCAGGTTTCTGTGCCTGTTTTTCAGGACTAGCTGGGCATATCGGGCTACTCCCCCTGCTGAACCCTATCGATTGCTTTGCCTCTCAGCATGTGTCCTGCTTCCTGGTGTAAAGCAGAGATTCTTTGACTTTTTTGCTTCCTTGAATGTCTTGCGTGGTCTGGGGCTTTGAGTAAGTATGACAAAGACTTGGGCTTAGCAATCTTTTTATCATGCTGTCATTTCCAATGAACAGTCTGCTCCCTGTTCTCTTGGAGAGCCTAGAGAAAGTGAAGCGAAGTGAAAGTGAGATAGTCACTCAGTTCTGTCTGACTTTTTTGTGACCCCATGGACTATAGCCCGCCAGACTCCTCTGTCCATGGAATTCTCCAGGCAAGAATACTGGAACAGGTAGACACATTCCTGTCTCCAGGGGATCTTCTCGACCCAGGGCTCAAACCTGAGTCTCCTGCACTGCAGGCCGATCCTTTACCGTCTGAGTCACTGAAGTTTCACCTATGGACATTTCAGTGTCCATATTTTATAAGCGGGAAAGTTGGAAGCTGTTTACTCAAAAAATGTTCTTCTACCCTTTTGTTTGTTTTTGTTTGATTTTTTTGGAAGGAGACCTCCTTCTAAATCCTAAATGCCTATTCATGTGGAACCTCTGAGCTCTGATGTCTTTACAATCACCCAACGGTGCTTGTGTACATTTTCTTAGATCGACATTGTGCTGTCTGTGTGCAGGGCAGATAGTAATGGACCCACGGAGGAAACTGAGGCTCAGAATGGTGAAGTGACTTGTCCAAAGTCATTTTACTAGTGAGTAACTGAACTGAGGCTCTAATCTAGTCTACTGCTCCTTATAGGAGGTTTCTGCCTCTGGAGCATCCTATTGCCTTTTATCAGTCAGTTGTCTCTACTGATTTATCATCTAGGTAAAGCTTGAATTCAAGCCTAATTGTCTCTGCTCCTCACTGTGTCCTAGCCTGGGTCATCCCATTGAGCAAATATTATTAGCTTATATTGGATGTTTCAGAAGGCCTCTCCCCACCTGTGTTGGAGGCCTGACGTCAGTGCCTACTGCATAGAATTAGACACCAAACCTATTTTGGCTCAGAGGGACTGTGGACTCCATTTGTTCTCCATTTATCACTTTATGGCTAGGGAACGGAGGTCCAAAGAACTTTCGTGATTTCTCAAGTGTGAGCAGCTCGTTAGAGGTAACGCTCAGTTCACTGCCTAGATTTCCTGACTCCTAGACTCTCCACGGTTAAATCTGGGTTAACATGAACACATTCTTGGAAAGGAAAAGTCTTTCGGTCGTTGTGAGTTACACTGCCATTGTGTGAATTAGCCGATTCCAACTGGGAGCTAGTTTTGGTTGCCAAACCGCCTGGCTCATCTGTCCCACAGCTTCAAGCTGATAAACATTTAGTCTAGACCCTCTAAATGTCAACTGCCCAGCAACAAAGACAGCAGCATTTATTCCTGAAGATTCGTTCAGCATTTTTTTCTGATTTAAAATGTTTTTCAGTATAATGCGGTATTGTCCTGCGTGTGTGAAGATGGTAGATCTCCTTCATTTCATCCGTGCTTTCTCCTAATCCTCATCTCTGTCAAGCCTGTGCCTGTACAAGGCACTAAGGTTGAGTCTGTGATTGATAAGACATCTAAACAAACTGGCTCATTTGAGGAGCCAACCCATGACTTGAGTTTCAGTAACACTCCAAAGGCCATCAGAAAAGGAAGTCGATCTGGTTTTGGGCATTTTGGATGAGAGACAAGCCTGTATTTCCACAAGGCAGCAGCTAATGCTGGCTTTTTCATTAGAAGAAATTTCTTTCAAGTCTCTCCAACCATGATCCCCTCCAGGGTACCCCCCACCAGACCTGCTTCAAGATCAGCTGAACATGGAGATGTTGTAATGTTTTGGGGAAAACCTCCTGATTACATAGATCTTTACTGATAATTTTTCTTTACCTTGTCATGAGCTTTTTTTTTTTTAAACAGAGCCCCTACCCAATCTCCCTTTCTTTCCTCAGGCTCTCTCATTAAGTGACAGATTCTTTTGGGCTCAGAGGGTATTTGTGGTGACTTTGTGCCTGGTGGTTTCCCCAGCGATTTAGCAAGCTGCACAGATGGGGCTGGGGGAGGGCACCCAGCTGGCAGAGAAGACGTGGCAATTCAAGCAGAACTGGAGACAAAATACTTACGTCTCCAGTTCTGTTTGCCAAAGGAGAGAAATCTCTTCAAAGTTTTCAAGGTGTTTTTTTTAAATCAAAAAGTTCTTAAGCACACCCTTAAACAAAATGACCAGTTTAGCTTCTTGATAAGCTTAGATTCTCAGGTAAATATTTGTCACTCACAGGCTTTCACCAGAAGGTGAATTTGCCTCATAAAAAGTTATCCCATGTTAGGTCAAATGTCTGTCTCATAAAGTATGAAAATGTCATGGTCCCTGATTTTCCAGTCATGTATGTCCTGAGTGCTTGCTAAGTTGCTTCAGTCATGCCCGACTCTGCCACCCTACAGACTGCAGCCCTCCAGGGGCTTCTCCAGGTGGAGTGGCTTGCCATTTTCTCCTCCAGGGGATCTTCCCGACCCAAGGATCCAACCAACTTCTCCTATGTCTCCTTCACTGGCAGGCAGGTTCTTTACCACTAGCACCACCTGGGAAGCCCATGTTTGTCCTGCACGTGAATTAAGGAAATTGTAACAGGATTTTCTTGATGACAACTTCACCTTTAAAAAAAAATGGAAACAAAGAATTCTTTTATTAAGGTTCACCTTTAGCTGGTAGACTGTTTTGATCCAGGAAGTTTTGAAAGCAAGGCGTGACAATAAAAGTCAAGAGCTAACAGAACTTTGGAAGGTTTGGATCCATGTCTGAACATACTTGTAAGAGAAAATTTTTGGATTCGTTTTAACATTTAATCCAATAAAACTCCCTTGGGCAGAGTGTTAGCTGAAAGAAAGGCTGTAATTTTAAAGTCCCCTTGGTATTCTGTTAACAGGAAGGTTGTTTCCCATCCTATTTTGTTTTGAGGAAGTGGTTTGAACTGGATCTCTTTTGTTCCATGCTTAAAGAAGATGGATATTGCGTTTGTTGTTATTGGTTATTGCAGTCTTCTCTCAGAGAGGATTATCCTTATGAGGAAGTAATCTGGTAGGTAGCATTGAGTTTCAGTTGTTTTAAGCACACACATGTTCAGTCTTCACTTTCTTCTTACCAGGGGACCAAGAGTGAGCTCCTTGTGACACAGGTATGTTATGCTGTGATTCTTACCAACAGAAGCTGGAGGTTAGCTGTGAGCTAGTAACAAATACGACAACATGACTTTCCGAGTAGGGCCAGGACGTGCCCTAGAGTTTGCTGGGAGGAAAGCAAAGATTAAAAATGGAAACGTGTCCTGCTTTGAGCACAGATGATAGTTTCCTCTGATGGCAGGCAATCTATTAATTAGCATAGAGAAGGAAGGAAGAAACAGAGGCTCAGAGTTAAACACACTTCTTCCTTGAAGAATTTCTTTCGGGGACTAATATGCTAACCGGTGCTGTTCATCTCCAACATGGGGAAATTTTTTAATTGTGAGGCAACTTAATAAGCAGCTTTTTCCAGTTTATCGGCCAAGAAATCCCTTTATGACCAAACACCGAGCAAGCCTTGTGCTCATCCACTCTATTTAGAATATTGCTCTTTAGTTCACTCCACCCTTCAACTAAAATATACATTTTTAATAAGTGAAGCAAATTCTTGACAGCTATAATTTTACATTTTGTTGGCATAGTTGTTCTATATCTAGAGAAAAAGACATAGGGATGCAATGGAAATGAAAACTTCGGCCACTGGTGAAAATTTTCTGTGTATGAATGACAGCAAAAGTCTTTCGGATGCTTTTATTCCTGAATCTTCGTGACATAGTTTAGGTTTGATTCTAAAATAATGAATAATAAGCAATAAGGGAGTGAGAGGCTTCTAAACTCTCAATAGATAAAATGTACAACAAAGGCATAGACGTTAGAAATGTTTTCCTGCAAGAACAATGAAGTTTTCCTTTTTTCAGTCGTGTCCGACTCTGTGCGACCCCATAGACGGCAGCCCACCAAGCTCCTCTGTCCCTGGGATTCTCCAGGCAAGAATACTGGAGTGGGTTGCCATTTCCTTCTCCACAATGAAGTTCTAAAATGGTATAAATACATATGGAGGTATGAATCATGTATCTCTTCTTGCTGCTTCTAACTTGACAAAGCCTTTCCAAATTATGATGATGACAATTGTGTCAGTTCCACGGAATGCGTTTCTATAGTTATTATTGTATGTAAGACTCAGTATATTCCCTTACATTGAGAAGGGCACATATCCAAAGAAAACATTTTTGAAGTTGCTGTCAAAAAATAACGACCGAACAGAACTCATTAGAGACTTTTATGGTTCTCCCCTCAGGAGCATGTTAGAGGACATGCTGGGGACAGAGATTTTTGTTGCTTTTCCATCACCTATAGTCTTAGCATTTGGACAGTGACTGACACAAAGAAATATCTGTTGAATGTATTAATTTAGCTTTTTAAAATCAACTAGTTATTTTTCTTTGATAAGGTAATACAGACATCCATTTAAAAAATTATACTTTATATAAAGCACACAGGATGGAAAGTTATATTTACCACTCACACTGGGTTTCCAGGCCTCCACTATAAAAGCAACCACTGTCACCAGTTTATACAATGTTCTAGAATATTCTATGCATGTAGAACATATGGATGTATTTCAATACATATGGAATGTATTTATGCATAATGCATATATGTGTATATACAGATATGCATATAGACACATATTTAGTTACTTAACATGGGTAGAGGTGTACTATTGGAGAAGGCAATGGCACCCCACTCCAGTACTCTTGCCTGGAAAACCTCATGGACAGAGGAGCCTGGTAGGCTGCAGTCCATGGGGTCACTAAGAGTCAGAGACGACTGGGCGACTTCAGTTTCACTTTTTACTTTCATGCATTGGAGAAAGAAATGGCAACCCAGTCCAGTGCTCTTGCCTGGAGAATCCCAGGGACAGGGGAGCCTGGTGGGCTGCCGTCTATGGGGTCGCACAGAGTTGGACACAACTGAAGCGACTTAGCAGCAGCAGTAGCAGCAAAGGTGTACTAGAAAGATCATGCTACATCTTAAACTTTTTTCACTTAAATACTCTTAATGACGTATATTTTAAGAATTGCTTTCCAATAACAGCATTCATATAACATTTCCATTTTGCTTTTCGTTTCTTTATGATGAGGTTGACTGTCTTTTCATTTGTTGCAAAGCTTTTGTGTTTGTTTTCTATGAACCGCCTCTAAGTTCTTTTTTAATTTTTCTATTGGTTTAATGGTCCTTTATAACGGATTTGTAAGAGGTCTTTTTACATTAAGAGAATGAGCTCATTGTCATATGTGTTGAAATATTTTCCCCAGTTGATCATTTGCCTTTTGACTTTGCATGTTATTTTTTTCTGGGCAGAAAAATACTTTTATGTCATCACATTCACTAATCTTTTTGGAATCTGAGTTTTGTGTATTGTTTAGAGAAGCTTTCTCATCTCCAGAAGGAAATAAATTCTCATATACCTACTTTTAATAATTTTGTTTTTTTATTTTATGCATTCAAAATTTTTATTTACCTGAAAGTTACATTGGTGAAACAGCTTTTAAAGATGTTTTCCACACAGCTAGTCAGTTGACTAAGCCATATTGGTAAATTTTAGCATATGGACTTTGTGACCGCATGGACTTTAGCCCTCCAGGCTCCCCGTCCATGGAATTTTCCAGGTAAGAATACTGAACTGGGTAGTCATTCTTTTCTACAGGGATCTTCATGACCCAGGGATTAAACTCAGGTCTCCTGCACTGTAGGTAGATTCTTTACCATCTGAGCCACCAGGGAAGTCCAAACATTTATTAAAAAAAAAAAAAAAGAACATTGTTATTATGGAAAATGCCGAACATGTAAAAATATATGGTGAACAGTGAGGAAGATGACCTGATAAACAAGATTCTGACATTATTGACCATATCTAAGACTGGAAATGTTTATTTCTTTTCTCTAACAATTTCAGCTACATAAATAAGAATTAACAAAGATGTTTATTTAAGCTGATTTCCTGCATTTTCCCCAAGAAAATAAAACAAAACAATCATCTTCATTAGGAAGACAGGAAATTTTTTCATAATTTTAAAATGCCAAATAGGATGATTGCAGGGAACAAAATATCAAACAGTATTGTATAATTCTGTATCCATGTTTTCTATCTTTCTGTTACTTTGTGCTCCATGATTCTGGGGATGCCTACAGTTACCTGGAAAGTCTGACTTAGTAACAAATTGCACTGATTTTCCAAGAGTCTCACTGGATTTCTGATCTTTCTTCAGTATATATATGAAAAGAAGCTATTTCTTAGAAAACAGTACATCTTAGCATATTTTGTTATTTTGTGTTTTTGGTAATATTTTGATTTCTATCTTATTCATTTTCCTATATACACCTAGCTAGATTTAGTGGACTGAAGGCATAATCAGTATCAAATGAGTTACATTAAAATATAGTCATTGTCAGAGAATAACACAAGCCATTGACTCAGGGAAAATATTTGCAAAAGGCATATCTGATAAAGTACTGCAACCCAAAATATACAAGGAACTCTTAAAATTCAACAAGTAGAAAACAAACAATGTGATTAAAAAATTAGCAAAATATCTGAACATATACCTTACCAAAGATACAGATGACAAATGTGTATGAAGATACTCAACATCTTATTTTGTTAGGGAAACGCAAATTTAAACAAGGAGATACTTCTACACATTCATCTGAATGGTCAAAATCCAAAAACACTGCCAACACCAAATACCTGTGAGGATGTGGAGCAATAGCAATTCTCATACATTGCCGATGAGAATACAAAATACGTTCAGCCATTTTTGGAAGTCCGTTTGTCAGTTTCTTTCTAAACTAAAATATTCTTACCATATTATCCTTCAGTTGCACTCCTTGGATTTTACCCGAAGGAGTTGAAAACTTATATCCATATAAAAACCTGAATACATGTTTATAGCAACTTTATTCACAATTGCCAAAACTTGGAATCAACTAAGATGTCTTTAACAGGGGAATGGATGAGTAAACTCTGGTTCATCCAGATAATGGAATATTATTTGATGCTGAAAAGAAATGAGCTATCAAGCCATGAAAAGACATTGAGGATTCTTAAGTGAATTTTACTAAGTGAAAAAAGCCAATCTGAGATTACATGCTATATGATTCCAACTATATTATATCCTGGAAAAGGCTTAAGGAGCATTTCACATAAATGAGATCATGTCGTTGCTCTGTTTATAGCCCTCCATTTGAATGTATTTCACACAACTGAGTGAGCCTATAAAGACACATGTGGTCTGGCCCCGCTTACCTCTGACTTTGCCTTTTAATTCCCTCTCATTCATTATGTTCCTAGCTACACTGACCTTCTTTCCGTTTCTTAAATTTATGGACACTAATTTCATACTGGGATGTTAGGAAAAAAACCTCAGCTTTGTTGAAGTACGTGTGCTGTGCTATGCTCAGTTGTTCAGTCGTGTCTGACTCTTGGAGGCCCTCTGGACTGTGGCCCGCGAGGCTCCTCTGTCCATGGGATTCTCCAGGCAAGCACACTGGAGTGGGCTGCTATTTCCTTCTCCAGGGGATCTTCCTGATGCAGGGGTTGAACCCGCATCTCTTGTGTCTCCTGCACTGGCAGGCAGATTCTTACCACTCTTCTACCTGGGAAGCCCTTTACTGAGGTGTGATTGATATTTAATAAATGGCACAATTTAAAGTGTGCAGTTTGATAAGTTTTAACATATATCAACACCAATGAAACTATCATCACAATCAAGGAAAGGTCATCCCTCTCACCAGCCCTTCCTTATTTTCCACACCCTCAGGTAACCACTGACTTGCTTTATATTATAGATTATTTTGCATTTTCTAGAATTTTACCTTTTTTATCTGACTTATTTTTTACTCATCATAGTTATTTTGAGACATCGCTCTTATTACCATGTATTGATATTCAATTTTATTTATTTTTACAATGGTTCAATATTCCATTGTGACCTTCTCTGGTGGCTCAGATGGTAAAGAATCTGCCTGCAAGTCAGGAGACCTGGGTTCAAACCCTGGGTCAGGAAGATCCCCTGGAGAAGGGAATGGCTACCTACTCCAGTATTCCTGCCTGGAGAATCCCATGGACAGAGGAGCCTGGTGGGCTACAGTCCATGAAGCTGCAAAGAGTCAGACACAACTGGGCAACCAACACTTTCACTTTTCACTTTCAATATTTCATTGAATGGGTATACCACAATTTTATTTATCCATGTACTTATTGATGTATATTTAGGTTGTTTCCAGTGTTTGGCTATTTCAAATAACGCTGCCATATACATTTGTGTACATATCTTTGAACATACATATACTTTCATTTCTCTTGGATAAGTATCCAAGAGCAGAATGGCTGGGTTGTAGTTGGTGTATGTTTAACTTTTTAGGAAACTACTGGTTTTCCAAAGGGATTGGACCATTTTCTATTCCCACCAGTAATGCATGAGCATTCTGTTTGCTCCATTTCTACATCGAGGCCTAGTGAGACCAATATTTTTAACTTTAGCCATACTATTACTTATGTAGGGGTACTGTGTTTTTTATTTTCATTTTCCTAATGAGTAACAGCACGGAACATCTTTTCAAATGCTTAGTTGACCTCTGTCTTCTTTCGTGAAGCTTCTGTTCACATCTTTTGCCCATTTTTTAAACTGCATTGTTTTCTTGAGTTTTGAGATGTCTTTAAATATTCTCAATATGAACATTTCATCACATACAGTTTGTCATTTTATTCCCTTAAAAATGTCTTTCATGAAATAGAAGTTATTTTAAAAAAAGCTCCTATCTTTTCCTCTACAAATGTTATACTTTCAGGTTTTACCTTTAGGTGTATGATTCACTTTGAGTCACTTTTGTATACAGAGAAAGATATGAATCAAATATGTTTTTTTTTTCTTTTTTGAACCTAGATATTCAATTGTTCCATCACCATTTGTTGAAAAGATTATGCCTTCTCTGCTGAGCTGCTTATGCAGTTTTATCAGAAATCAATTGACTGTATATTTGTAGATTTATTTTTGGACTTTCTGCTTTTTTCCATTGATCTATTTGCCACGTTCCATGTCAGACTATACTGTCTTGATTACTTTAGCTTTACGATGAATCCAGAATTAGGTGTGTAACTTGTTGTTATTGTTATAAAGTTGTTTTGTCTTTTTTAGCTCCTTTGCATTTAATAAAAACAATAGAGTCAATTTGTCAGTTAAAAAATTTCTGCTGGAATTTTGATTGGGTGTGATTTGAATTGATAGATCAGTTCACAGAGAATTAATGTCTTAACAATATTGAGTTTTCTGACTCTTGGATAAGGTATATCTTTCCATTTCTTTAGATCTTTAATTCTCCTCGCAATATATTTTGCGTTTTATTGTTAAGTCTTTCACATCTTTTGTTATATTTATCCCTATTTTGAGTGCCTGTCCTTCTACTCTGCCATCTTGAACAAATCTCCTCCCCCATTTTATATTTTTTGATGCTATTATAAATGGCATAAGTTTATAATTTGTTTCCATTTCCAGTTTTTATTGTTAGAACATAGATACAAATTTATACTTTATATTTACCTTCTATCTCACTCTTTGATAATTCAGTTAGTTCAAAGAGCTTTTTTGTTTGTTTTAATTTCCATAGGATTTCCTTTCAAAATGTTCATGCCATCTGCAAATGAGTTTTTCTTTTTCCCTTCCATTCTGTAGAATTTGTTTAAATTTTTTTCTTGCCCCACTGCACTAGGGAGCTTCTTGAGTACAATGGTGAACAGAAGTGGTGAGAGTGTTTCTACCCTCGCCTTGCTCCTGATCTTTTCACAGTGTGAGCCTGAGTTTTTGGTATATACACTTTCTGCATCTACTGAGATGATCATGAGATTTTCTCCTATTATTCTGTTTATATGGTGATATATATTGATTGCTTTTCAATTGTTAAGTCTGGGATAAACTTCCCACAGTCATAATATAATATACTTTCTATATGTAACTGGATTCAACTTGTCAGTATTTTATTAAGAATTTTTACATCTGTGTTCATGAGGGGTACTGGTCTACAATTTTCTTTTCTTATAATGTCTCTGTTAGTTTTTCATATCTGATTTCTGCTGCCTTCTTTAAAAGAGTTGGGACATATTCCCTTTTCTACTTCCTGGAAGGTTTTAAAAGCCTTTTTGGGTCGTTTTGATCCTCATCATGTTTCAATTCTCCAAAAGTTAAAAAAAATTAAATGTATGTAGTATCTTTTTTCCTGAAATATTTACCTAGTATGTAATGAAAGTTCATGGATAAAAAAGTTGGATCATCTGTGTGCTTAGTTGCTCAGTCGTGTCCGACTCTTGAGACCCCACAGACTATCGCTTGCCAGGTTCCTCTATCCATGGGATTCTCTAGGCAAGCATACTGGATCATCTGTAGGTTTTATTTATTCACATATTGTAATTCTTTACCTTTTTTCTAAAGCTAGCATAGATATTTAAAGTGCCGGAATGCCAAACAAAAGCCAACACGTACATATATGTGTTTTACGTGTATTATTTTATTAACATATAATATGTAAACATGTATATTTGTTTGTTTGAGGAAATATATCCTAAAAGGTGCTTCTCTGAATATATAGTGTGATTTCTGGATTTGAGTAACTTTTCATATTATTTCTGAACAGAATGTCTAAAAATTGTATGTCTACTGTTACACTTTTAAATCAGTATGACAGGAATTAAGAATATAAAGGATTATTTAAATTCTCAGATGCACCAAAAGCTTTATTAAGCTGGATGTTCTAGACTTCTTGAAAATAAAGCTTTTCCTTGGAGCTGTTGAGGTAAATTATACTCATTTTAGTCTCATCCCTCTCTTTTTTTTAAATCTCCTTTTTTTTTTATTCAATCAGTTTCTTTCCAGAGTGAAATGAGTTATTAAATGGCCAAAAAATAATCATGGAAAAGAAAAGAAAAAAAATCAAGATCTTTAGTTAGACACAGTTTGGAAATATAAGTCCCAAATCTCTGAAAAGAGTTATTCTTTTTATTTTTGCTTCTTGACTACATATGAACTGAGGTTTGCTTCCAGGATTTATAATGCACTCTAGAGTTTTTGTTTTCATTTCTTTTTTATCTTGCTTTGTTATTGCTTATGATAACACATGAATGAAAGTGAGAAATATTTCTGGGTTAAAACCCAAAACAATAGAATGATAATCAGATAGGATCAATTTATTCTAACTTAGTGTTCTAAAGAGTATTCTCTCATGATTTAACGGTGCCTTATATTTCTGGAAAAGTGTATGAACTTAAAATATGTTTGACTTTTAAAAATAAAGCAGGGAAGAATTAGAAGACATGTTTGTGTTGTGATTTGAAATTTGGGGGACCTAGGAATTACCTCTTGAAAGCCAAGAATTCTGCCCGTCTCCTTTTTTTTTTTTTTTTAAATTTGGAAAACTCATGCTTGAAGTTGTGCACTGGGAACATGAAACAGGCTTCAGACATGTTTGAATCATCAGCGGCTTTTTTCAGATGAAGTCTTGCTAATCTTGGGTTTAGCACTGAAGCCAGTTGTTGTTTGGGGGGCTTACGATATTTTTGCCTTTATATCTCAACTTAATTTTGTGCTTCTCACTCACAGATAAAAGACATGATGCATACTTGGATTAAGCTTGGGAAGTAATGATTGGTAGCAAGAGAGGACCCTGAAGCCAGAGGAGCGGAATTAAGGAATCAGAGACAGGCCATCTTATTTCTATTTTCTTTATGCAGAAATGTCTCAAGATGAGATTAGAAACAATGTTTTGTGCAAATATATTTTTAAATGCTTAGCAGGCACATTTTCCATTCATGTTATGATGAGAAACAGATGTAGATGCTGTTAAATCATGTCAAATATGAATTGCCTCGGTACCCCGTGTATATGTGTAAATATTTAACTAGAAAAACAGTCACATGAGAATGACTCTGGAGAAATCTTGGAAGCAGGAAGCCACAAATTATAGGTCTGAAATTTACCATGCACGGCTTAGGAGTCCAGATAAGTAAAACCAAATGAAGAGACAGAAAGTTTTATAAATAGTTCATGTCTTTTTGGAAGGGGGAGGGAAGAGAAAGGATTAGGGAGAATTTTAAAATACTTCAACTACAGGGAGTACATTTAATTATAACCAGAGTGCTAAGAATCATATGATTGGAATTCAGTTATGTACTTGAATCTAGAGTGTATTACTTACCAACTCACATAGGAAAAATTACTATGGACTTGTAGCTTATCCTCTGTTAGTTTCTAAAGTCACTGTATAAGGCAAAAATCATACATTCAGCCTTATCCCTGACAGTCTTCCTGGAAGGCGCTTTGTCGCAGACAGAGAGTTCTGCTAACACAGCTAGTGATCTGCTGGGACAGATCTCCATATTTCTGTAGGTTCTGGATGGTGAAGTTGGCTTTAGTTCATGGGCCAGAATGGGGCCGGGGAAGGTAATTACTGATTTCAGAAGCATGTTGTATGGAAAAGTAGAAATGAAAACAGAAGTGAAGCTTCCATTGCACCCATAATCTTGAGTTTACACTCCTTGAGTGGAAGAGTGAAATGAATTTGCCCAATTTTGTTTACATATTTGTTTAAGATGGAAAAATATAATTTTATGTATTTTTGTTTGTGGCTGTGCTGGGTCTTCGTTGCTGCTCGGACCTTCTTTTGTTGCAGTGAGCAGGGACTACTCTGTTGCGGTGTTCGGGCTTCTCACTGCAGGGACCTCTCGAGGTGGTGGAGCACAGGTTGTCGAGCCCACCGGCTGCAGTCGTGGCGGCACATGGCCCCAGTGGTTGTGGTTCCCACTCTGGAGCACAGGCTCAGTAGTGGCGGCACCTGAGCTCAGCTGCTCTGTGGCATGTGGGATCCTTACGGATCAGGGGTTGAACCCGTGTCTCTTGCATTGGCAGGTGGATTCTTTACCACTGAACCACCAGGGAAGCCCTGAGGATTTTTTTTGGATGTGGACCATTTTAAAGTCTTTATTGAATTTGTTACTCTCTTGTTTCTGTTTTATGTTTTGGTTACTTTACTTGGCTGTGAGCCTTGTGGGATATTACTAGCTCCCTGATCAGGAATTGAACCTGAACTCCCTTCACTGAAAAGGAAAGTCTTAACCACTGGACCACCAGGGAAGTCCGTGAATTTGCCCCATTTTATTATTTTATTTGTTTTCAGGTTTAATTTTCATTTCATCAAAATAATATTGTCTAATAATCTCCCGAGCTTTAGGTTATTTGATGGAAGTATCGTCCCCACGTAGTGAGATGTGCAGCCCAGAAGGATTAGAGTTCCGTGAGTTTTAACAGATGCGTGTTTTCCCGTAACCCACACTGTTACCAAGATATGGAGTATTTCCCTGTGCCCCATGACAATCAATCCCTCATCCTCTCCTCTCCCCAGAGACAACCATGGCTCTGATTTCTTGCCCTGTACATTACTTTTGTCTGTTCCAGAACTTCTGGTCAATGGCCTTGAATGACACGTTCCCTTAGGAATCTGGCTCCTTTTGTTCATCACAGTATGTGATGCGTGGATTAATTTTTGCTGTTTTATGTATCAGTAATAGTTGATTTCCGTTTGCTGCTCCCTGTTCTATCATATGAGTACATCCCAGTTTGCTACAAATGAAGGTTTGTACCTTTTGGTCACCTTCACCCATTCCCCCCTCTTCCCCCTGGCACTGCCTTTGCTGCCCCCCTTCCCCTTCCTTCCCTCACCTCTGCCAACCACCAATATGTTCTCTGTATCTGTGGGTTTTTTTTTTTTTAAGAGTTTCTTTTACTATTCCACATGTAAGTGAGAACATGTAATATTTTTCTTTCTCTAACTTATTTCACTTGGCAAAATGCCCTTTAAGTCCATCCATGCTGTCATAAATGGCAGAATTTTCTTTTTTATGGCCAAGTAATATTCCATTGTGTGAGTGTGTACACATACACACACACACAGTTGACCCTTAAACAACATGGGTTTAACTGCACAAGTCCACTTATGTGCAGATCTTTTTCCATAAGTACATGGAGTACTACATGATCCAAGGTTGGCTGAACCTGAGAGGTGTATCAGTTCAGTTCAGTTCAGTTCAGTCACTCAGTCGTGTCCGACTCTTTGAGACCCCATGAACCGCAGCATGCCAGGCCTCCCTGTCCATCACCAACTCCCAGAGTTTACCCAAACTCATGTCTGTTGAGTCGGTAATGCCATCCAACTATCTCATCCTCTGTCATCCCCTTCTCCTTCCACTTTCAATATTTCCCAGCATCGGGATATTTTCAAATGAGTCAGCTCTCTGCATCAGGTGGCCAAAGTATTGGAGTTTCAGTTTTAGCGTCAGTCCTTCCAATGAACACTCAGGACTGATCTCCTTTAGGACGGACTGGTTGGATCTCCTTGCAGTCCAAGGGACTCTCAAGAGTCTTCTCCAACACTACAGTTCAAAAGCATCAATTCTTCAGCACTCAGCTTTCTTCACAGTCCAACTCTCACATCCATACATGACCACTGGAAAAACCATAGCCTTGACTAGACAGACCTTAGTCGGCAAAGTAATGTCTCTGCTTTTGAATATGCTATCTAGGTTGGTCATAACTTTCCTTCCAAGGAGTAAGCGTCTTTTAATTTCATGGCTGCAGTCACCATCAGCAGTGATTTTGGAGCCCCCCAAAATATACAGAGAGTTAACTAGGAGACCTGAACATCTGGGGATTTTGGTATCCTCCATTGGCTGGTCCTAGAACCAGTTCCCCTTGGACACTGATGGACAGCTGTAGACCACGTTTTCTTTATCCATTCATCCATCAGTGGACACAAAGATTGTTTCCATGTCTTGGCTATTGTAAATAACACTGCAGTGAACATGGGGGTGCAGGTATTTTTCAAGTTAGTGTTTTCATTTCTTTTGGATAAATACCCAGAGTGGAATTGCTGGTTCATATGGTAGTTCTATTTCTGGTTTTCTGAGATACCTCCATACTCATTTCTGTAGAGTAGACGTTAATGTTAATCACACAAAATAAATACAAATTTGTGGTGTTTGGAGTCCTGGGCGGTTTAACACAGAGAGCTCAGGGAAGAGTTCTATCTGAGAGACATTTCTGAGGAATGGAAAGGAGCTAGCACTAGATACATAATGTTTAATAAAGGTTAAGTTTTCTTTTTTGGGGAAATCATATTATTTGGAAGAGACAGTAATGTTTTAGCATACATTAACCTTCTTCCCCATACGTCCCATTGCAGAACCTTCCTCATCTAAGATGACTTGTCATACTTGTAAAGGAGTTCCTTGTTTTTTTTTTTGTTTTTTTTTTTTAAATAATTGTTCTTGTTTACACTTTAGAAATGGGAACTATGAAGACTGTGTAACTCATTTTTAATGGACTGCCTCATGTTCCTAAGTTACAAATATTGTAACTGATCTTAAGTTGAAAAATATTCTTATCCTGTAAAACTAGCAACAAATTAGAACCTTCAGAAGTATTACTGCTTTATGGAAATTATAAGTGCCTATTACTGTTCCACTGTATTGCAGTAGGGGCTGTATTTATAGTTCTTTCACTAATGTCTTTTTGAGGAGGTCTGAAGTTAATATGAAGTATACTTTATTCTTTGTTGTATGTAAAAACTGCTTTGGGAAGGAATGCTGACTTCTGAATAGGTTTGGTGAAAAAGATGAATTAAGTGGTAAAATTAAAAACTTGAAGTCCTCGTTAAAGTATTTTAGACAGGACTATGAGCGTGTGCATCATAGATTTGGCCCCTTCTCGTCCTGTCCTTATTCCTTTTCTCAGGTCACTGTCTTACTTTCCTCCCTCTCCCTGTAAGAATTGCTGAGGCTTCTAGAGAACTATTTACAGTTAAGTGGCACTTTTCAAATAAACTCGGTGCCTTTCTTCTTTTCAACAATAGGATTCTTACGAGAAACTCTTTATTTGCTGGTTGTAATATTTGTCAGTGGGTGCATGTGAGAGGGGCAAGTTGCGAAGAGTAACTCAGTATGTGATGAGTGTGTGTACTATGAGTGTGGTACTTAGTGCATCAGTTCAGTGCAGTTCAGTTGCTCAGTCGTGTCAGACTCTTTGCGACCCCATGAATCGCAGCACGCCAGGCCTCCCTGTCCATCACCAACTCCCAAAGTTCACTCAAACGCACGTCCATTGAGTCAGTGATGCCATCCAGCCATGTCATCCTCTATCGTCCCCTTCTCCTCCTGCCCCCAATCCCTCCCAGGTTCAGAGTCCTTTCCAACGAGTCAACTCTTCGCATGAGATGGTCAGAGTACTGGAGTTTCAGCTTTAGCACCATACCTTCCAAAGAACACCCAGGACTGATCTCTTTCAGAATGGACTGGTTGGATCTCCTTGCAGTCTAAGGGACTCTCAAGAGTCTTCTCCAACACCACAGTTCAAAGGCATCAATTCTTCAGTGCTCACTTTTCTTCACAGTCCAGCTCTCACATCCACACATGACCATTGGAAAAACCATAGCCTTGGCTAGATGGACCTTTGTTGGCAAAGTGATATCTCTGCTTTTGAATATGCTATCTAGGTTGGTCATAACTTTTCTTCCAAGGAGTAAGCGTCTTTTAATTTCATGGCTGCAGTCACCATCTGCAGTGATTTGGGAGCCCCCCCCCCAATAAAGTCTGACACTATTTCCACTGTTTCCCCATCTACTTCCCTTGAACTGATGGGACTAGATGCCATGATCTTCGTTTTCTGAATGTTGAGCTTTAAGCCTACTTTTTCACTCTCTTCTTTCACTTTCATCAAGAGGCTTTTTAGTTCCTCTTCATTTTCTGCCATAAGAGTGGTGTCATCTGCATATCTGAGATTATTGATATTTCTCCCGGCAATCTTGATTCCAGCTTATACTTCTTCCAGTCCAGCGTTTCTCATGAAGTACTCTGCATATAAGTTAAATAAGCAGGGTGACAATATACAGCCTTGACGGACTCCTTTTCCTATTTGGAGCCAGTCTGTTGTTCCATGTCCAGTTCTAACTGTTGCTTCCTGATCTGCATACAGGTTTCTCAAGAGGCAGGTCAGGTGGTCTGGTATTCCCATCTCTTTCAGAATTTTCCACAGTGTATTATGATCCACGTAGTCAAAGGCTTTGGCATAGTCAATAAAGCAGAAATAGATGTTTTTCTGGAACTCTCTTGCTTTTTTGATGATCCAGCGGATGTTGGCAATTTGATGTCTGGTTCCTCTGCCTTTTGTAAAACCAGCCTGAACATCTGGAAGTTCACGGTTCACGTATTGCTGAAACCTAGCTTAGAGAATTTCAAGCATTACTTTACTAGCATGTGAGATGAGTGCAATTGTGCGGTAGTTTGAGCATTCTTTGGCATTGCCTTTCTTTGGGATTGGATAGGCTTAATGCTGTTAGAAGACATTAATTATTACTGTTTTTAATGAGTGTTTGAAGCAAAAGGCAGGATGTAGATAGCAATAAAGACATGGTGAATACTTTTCTAGGTTCTTCTCATTTTAAATTTAGATCTGCAAAAGAGTCTGATCCTTATTAAATACTAATTTGTGTTATTCTTATCATAATTTGGTGAAAGAGATTACTTGATGGGGCAGTGAGATTAAGGATAACAAAAATAGAAGGTACAGTTCTGGACTCCTGTTATGGATAGAATTGTGTTCTCTCCAAATTCATATGTTATGGACCTATCCCCTAGAACTTCAGAATGTGACTGTAAATGAGATAGGGCCATTCAAGAGGTAATTAAGTTGAAGTGGGAATGTTAATGTCAATCCTAAACTAACTGTAACATCTTGATCTTACACTTCAGCCTCAACAACCCTGAGAAAATAAACTTCTGGGGCTGAAACCTCCCAGTCTGTGGTATTCTATTGTGTCATCCCTAGTAAACCAATAGAACCACCCCGATGATGGATCATACACAGAGGGGAAGAAACACAAATGTGGGTTGTATATAGTGTATACAGGTGGAGGGAGCAAGGAGAGAGAGAAATAAAGTGAGTTTGGGGGTAAACACACTGAGGTCTGAGAACTGAGTCTGGCATTGACTATCTACATGACTTTGAGCAAATAAGTTATTGGGTTGGCCAAAAAGTTAGTTTGGGGTTTCCCATAACATTTTTTGGAAAACTCAGATGAACTTTTTGGCCAACTCAGTATTTGCCCTTCCTGAGTTTCAGATTTGTCCTTCATAAAATGTTTTCATTGTGAGGGTCAGGGCTGAGAATTGGAACTGGGAGGTGTTCTTGAGTGTTTATTGCTCTGCCTTTTCATTGCCATGTACCTGCTTTCCTGAGAGCAGCTGTAGGGTGAGGGTGTGGATGCTGAGAACTTTCTGCAGAAGGATGTCACAGATCATCTCTGGGTCTTAGTTTCTTGACTGCAAAGAAGTAAGGGGGTTGCATTGCACTGTTGAGCTCTAACCCACACCATTTCTTTAAACTATAAAATGATACATTTTTAAGGAATTTAAGGAAATGAATTTGGATGAGAAGGCATGGAAGGGGATTCTAGATAAAAGTCACCATGTATACTGAAGCATTATTAAATAATGAGAAAACAAGCACTGATGAGGTTAATTTGACTGTCATGGAGAGCTTCTTAGAATCAGATACCCGAGTGGGTAGAGCCGGAGAAGAAGGAAGTTGCGGGTAGTTTCACTGGTTGAAAGGATAAGCTAGTGATAGAGAACTGTTATTCATTTCTTTTAAAATTAGTGAGATGCAATTTTTGTGAAAGCTCATTCTACTATGTATGTGTAAGATGGATAGATGCAGAAAGAGGAAGAAGGTAGAAATATAGGGAGAAGAGTAAAGATAGACGGGCCTGGTGATGGCTGTGAAGATGGAAAAGTGCTTGGTGAGGTGTATGGTAGAAATTACTAAGGAGCAGGTGTAGTAACTGAAGGACAAGGGAGCCCAGGAAAATGAGAAGCAAGGCTGGTGAACCAGGCCCTTGAGGGGCAACTGGTTTTTTCTCCTAAGAAGGACACCTGTCTGGATCAGTGTTGAGGTGGAAAGGGCTGAGTAGACAGCCAGGAAGTACCAGCCTTCTCGTTAATTTTCTCATGACTTAAAACAAAACACTATTTTAGGCATAGACAGACTGACTCTGTCTAGAAATGCAAATGAGGATTTCTTTTTCCTTTTCCAATTAGAAGATAGGTGGGAGAGTTCCCAGGTTAATGTTATAACCATTTGTGGTACTAGGAGGTCAGCAGAGAGCTGTCAGTAGGTGACAGTCTATGGATGTGATCATCCTGACCTCTTGTTTTTCAGGATCTCTGGCTTCTGTTCCAATGACTTACTCTGCCAGGAAGCCCTGATATAACAAGTACCTCATTCAAGATATCAAAATGGTTCTTATTTTTTTTTTTTGCTCAGTGTTTCCTCCCAGTGGTGTTAGTGGCGAACCTGCCTGCTAATGGAGGTAGACGTACGAGATGTAGGTTTGATTCCTGGGTTGGGAAGATCCCGGGAGGAGGGCACGGCGACCCATTCCAGTATGCTTGCCTGGAGAATCCCATGGACAGAGAAGCCTGGTGGACTGTGGTTCACAGGTTTGCAAAGAGTCGGACACGTCTGAAGCGACTTAGCATGTACGAAGTCCTAGGTGATGGGCTGAGAGTTGGGAAGGAAGAGATAAATACAATGCAAAGTTTCATCAAGAAAAACCTGGACTAAGGGCTGACAGACTTGGATATGGACTTGTATATGCTCCTAAGGCAATGTGACAGTACAGCTATATGGCTGCACTCTAAACCTTATGGGGACTTATGCAGAATGACTAAAGCTGTTGGGCTGTTGATCACCACTGACTCCAAATGATAACTGTGTGTTTTGAAGGCAATCTATATAGTTGCATATTGCAGAGTCAACAAATAGAACCATAAAGGAACGTGGGAAAAGAAAGGAAACCATTATTAAACATCAACTAAGATTGCCGGGAGAAGTATGAATAACTTCAGATATGCAGATGACACCACCCTTATGGCAGAAAGTGAAGAGGAACTAAAAAGCCTCCTAATGAAAGTGAAAGAGGAGAGTGAAAAAGTTGGCTTAAAGCTCAACATTCAGAAAACGAAGATCATGGCATTCGGTCCCATCACTTCATGGGAAATAGATGGGGAAACAGTGTCAGACTTTATTTTTCTGGGCTCCAAAATCACTGCAGATGGTGACTGCAGCCATGAAATTAAAAGACGCTTACTCCTTGGAAGGACAGTTATGACCAACTTAGCATTAAAAAGCAGAGACATTACTTTGCCAACAAAGGTCTAGTCAAGGCTATGGTTTTTCCAGTAGTCGTGTATGGATGTGAGAGTTGGACTGTAAAGAAGGCTGAGCGCAGAAGAATTGATGCTTTTGAACTGTGGTGTTGGAGAAGACTCCTGAGAGTCCCTTGGACTGCAAGGAGATCCAACCAGTCCATTCTGAAGGAAATCAGCCCTGGAATTTCTTTGGAAGGAATGATGCTAAAGCTGAAACTCCAATACTCTGGCCACCTCATGCAAAGAGTTGACTCATTGGAAAAGACTCTGATGCTGGGAGGGATTGGGGGCAGGAGGAGAAGGGGACAACAGAGAAAGAGATGGCTGGATGGCATCACTGACTCGATGGACGTGAGTCTGAGTGAACTCTGGGAGTTGGTGATGGACAGGGAGGCCTGGCGTGCTGCGATTCATGGGGTCACGAAGAGTTGGATATGACTGAGTGACTGAACTGAACTGAAGTGCCTGAGACCAACCGGGCAAATTCACAGGAATTGTGTCACTTTGTCTTCACAAATGCCCCAGGTCCTAAACTATAATCACTTAAGAGATGCAGAAATTGAGACTTGGTAAGAACAATGGTTTCCCCAAAGTCCCACACAGCTAGTTGGAAGCAGAAGCAGGATTTCAGTGTGTGTCCACAGTCCTACCACGTGGTGTGGTTACAACTAAATGAGACAAATTAAGCATGGGTGAAAGAGGAAGTGGGAAAATGGAGTTTTGCTGCCTCTGAAAATATGTGTGTGACTCAGAGATTTCTGACAGCAGGACCCACAGTTTATGCAGTCAAGATCTGGAAATATTTCAGTTACTAGATGCAGGAGAGTTGTGACTCAATGACAGAGGCTTGCTATCAGCCAAAAGCTGTGATAAGCATTTCTTTGAGCTGGTATATAAATATACCTATGAGAGCAAGGTAACCTCTCTGAATGTTTGACACTGAAAACCAAATGTAGGTGAATCTCATTTATTTGGAAATTATCTATACCGAAAACTCATACATCCAGTATACAGCAGAAATCAGCAAACCAGTGAAACTGTGAATACTCAAATAGCGTAAACAACAAATAAATCCCATGCACTATAGTTTTTATTCCATTCAAAATGAACTGAAGCCCTCAATTTTTTTCTTATTGCATATCTGCTTTCCAAATCTGTTGGAACACGGAAGAAATTTTTCATTAGTATTATTGAAAACAGGGAGAAATAATGTCTGACATGAAAGAATTAGACAAAAATATAAAAAATTATAAAAAGCAGTTGTAAGAGTTCAGAGATCTCAGCATCAATTCAAATTATGGTCAAAGACCCTCAGAATCCTAGGCATTACCTTTTGTTGACTGAAAATAATGAACCCCCTAAAAATTGAGAATTATATTTCATTCAGTGGACATTCTGAGGACTTTAAGCCCAGGGGACAGGACTCTCAGATCACTCTGAGGGATTGCTCCTAAGAGGCAAAGGGGAAGCCAGGATATATAGGAGCTGTTTTACAACAAAGACTAGGTAATCAGAGCATCAAAAGATTACTGTTAATTAAAGAAAACCAGGTATCTCAAGTTAATGAATTTAGTGGTTTTCTATGTATGGGGAGATGTAGGAGTCTGGGATCACGGAAACACTCCTTTGATGTGCACCTCAGCTATCTAGGGCCAGTATCCTGTGCTTTTTCATCCCGTGTGTCCTCAGGGTGCACCACTGGGGGCAGCTGTAGCCGTTGACTGCTGGATGTCAGGCATCCTGTTCCCAGGCTGAGTTCCCTCAGGGCTCCCTGTAGAGGAGGCAGCAATGTGATGGCTTGATGGCTGCAGCATCCTTTGTTTACTGACAGGGCAGGTGGCATTATTAATTCACACCTTGTACTATGCCCATGCAAGAAAGCAGAGTTTTAAAAAATTTTACTTTATTTTTAATTGAAGGATATTGGTTTACAGAATTTTGTTATTTTCTGTTAAACAGCAACCCGAATCAGCCATAGGCGTACATATGTCCCTCCCTCTTGCACTTCCCTCCCATCCCTCCCCATCCCACCTCTCTAGGTTGACACAGAGCCCCTGTTTGAGTTCCTGAGTCATACAGCGAATCCCATTGGCTATCTGTTTTACATATGATAATGTAAGTTTCCATATTACTCTCTCCGTACACCTCACCCTTTCCTCCCTTCTCCCCATGTTCATAAGTCTGTTCTCATGTCTGTTCTCCATTGCTGCCCTGTAAAGAAATTAATCAGTGCCATCTTTCTAGATTCCATATATATGCATTACTATAGGATATTTATCTTTCTCTTTCTGACTTACTGCACTCAGGGTAATAGGCTCTAGGTTCATCCACCTCATTAGAACTGGCTACTGGCTGAGTAGAATTGTATATACGTGCCACGACGTCTTTATCCATTCTTCTGTTGATTGCCATCTAGGTTGCTTCCCTGTTCTAGCTATTGTAAATAGTGCTGCAGTGAACATTGGGGTACATGTGTCTCTTTCAATTTTGGCTTCCTCAGGGTATATGCCTAGTAATGGGACTGTTGGGTCATAGGGTGGTTTTATTCCTAGGTTTTTAAGGAATCTCCATACCATCTTCTATAGTAGCTGTATCAATTTACATTCCCGCCAGCAATGCAAGAGTGTTCCCTTTCCTCCACCCCTTCTCCAGCATTTATTGTTTGTAGACTTTTTGATGATGGCCATTGTGACTGGTGTCAGGTGGTATCTCATTGTCGTTTTCATTTGCATTTCTCTAATAATGAGCGATGTTGAGCATCTTTTCATGTTTGTTTGCCATATGTATGTCTTCTTTGGAGAAATGCTTGTTTAGGTCTTTTCCACACTTTTTGACTGGGTTGTTTGTTTTTCTGATATTGAGTTGTATGAATGGCTAGTATATTTTGGAATTTAATTCTTTGTCAGTTATTTCCTTTGCTATTATTTTCTCCCATTCTGAGGGTTGTTTTTTTCCACCTTGTTTGTAGTTTCTTTTGCTGTGCAAAAGCTTTTAAGTTTAATTAGGTCCCACTTGCTTATTTTTATTTCCATTACTCTAGGAACTGGGTCATAGAGGATCTTGCTTTGATTTATATCACTGAGTGTTCTGCCTATGTTTTCCTCTAAGAGTTTTATAGTTTCTGGTCTTACAGTTAGGTCTTTAATTGATAATGAGTGAATGCCATTAAGGAAGTGTTATAATTTCATTAGTTTACATGTAACTGTCCAGCTTCCTCAGCACCACTTATTGAAGAGCTGTTTTTGCCCCATCATATAGTCTTGCCTCCTTTGTCAAAAATAAGGTGCCCATAGTTGCATGGANTTTCCTCTAAGAGTTTTATAGTTTCTGGTCTTACAGTTAGGTCTTTAATTGATAATGAGTGAATGCCATTAAGGAAGTGTTATAATTTCATTAGTTTACATGTAACTGTCCAGCTTCCTCAGCACCACTTATTGAAGAGCTGTTTTTGCCCCATCATATAGTCTTGCCTCCTTTGTCAAAAATAAGGTGCCCATAGTTGCATGGATTTATCTCTGGGCTTTCTATCTTGTTCCATTGGTCTATATTTCTGTTTTTGTGCCAGTACCATACTGTCTTGATGACTGTAGCTTTGTAGTATTGTCTGAAGTCAGGAAGGTTGATTCCTCCAGCTCCATTCTTCTTTCTCAGGACTGAAGAAAGCAGATATTTTTAATGTTGACCCAGAGTCATTAATAGACGATTAAACCATAGGCTACTTTTCTAAGTACATAAGAGTTATATAGTGCATTCATAATACATTCAGTTGTGTAAAATAACTAACATGAAAAAAGTGTCATTGCTTAAAAGGTAAGAAATCAGCCATCTAAAAACTTACTATATATGCAAAGTAATGTACACTGAGCAGAGCTGATGCCTTATCATTTACATATGAACTTTGATTTCCAGCTACAACTTTCACTGGCATAGGGGCAGGTGGCCCAGTGCTAATAACCTCCTGTTGGCCTGAAAGAGAGAGAAAGAGACTGAGAGGATAAACTCCACCTTGACAGGGACACACCATGCTGCCTCAATTCCTGCTTCCTGCCGTAATTACCATGTGGAGTAGTGGCTGCTGCTGCTGCTGCTGGTAAGTCACTTCAGTCATGTCCAATTCTGTATGACCCCATAGATGGCAGTCCACCAGGCTCCTCTGTCCCTGGGGTTCTCCAGGCAAGAATACTGGAGTGGGTTGCCATTTCCTTCTCCAGTGCGTGCATGCATGTTAAGTGGCTTTAGTTGTGTCCAGCTCTGTGCGATCCCATGGACAGCAGTCCACCAGGCTCCTCTGTCCACGGAGGGTGAGAGTAAATATCCCCAGTCAGTATTTAGTCCGTTTCCTGATCTTCCACCAAAGAAACTGGAAAGTAGGAACAAAGTCCCTTGTCCATGGCCTTTGTGGAGCGGAATCACCACATGTATACCATTGCCCCCAACACACTCATACAATGTCACAGCAGTAACTAATTTTCAAGTGTATATTGAGTAATCATATCAACAGCCTTTTGTTTTAGTTCCTTATTCTTGTCCTACTCTAGTTGTGCTAAAAGTACCAAAGTATCTGATAAAAATTCAAAAGAAGGCTGACTCACAAGGAAAAAAAAATAAAAGGGAGGGGCTCATATAATTTGCAAAATGTATAATGAGTCTTCATACAGTACTGATTCTTAAGAGGTGTTTTAAATGTCAGTTTTTTTCTCTTTCTGTCAGAGAAATGCTGACCCAAAGTTTCACAAAGCTGTTAAATGTCTTTTCAGAAGTTATAAGTACAGACTTAAGAAATGGCTTTATTAGCTCAGGGCTGATGGTGACCTTTAATGTCAAGGTGTCTATGAGACTCATGCAGCTTCTAATATTCTTTTTTATTTAAAAGAAGATGCCTTAGTTCTCCAATTAAGATAAACCACTATTTCAGAGGCATAGTATAGCTCTCAGTAAAATGTTTGCAAACACTTTGTAAAATGCTGCTTAAACAATTTGTGTGTATCAGAGTTTTGACCTTCTATGCCCTGGACACCCTTGGCAATTGAAGAAGCCTATGGACCCTTCCATTGGAGAAGGAAATGGCAACCCACTCCAGTACCCTTGCCTGGAGAATCCCAGGGACGGGGGAGTCTGGTGGGCTGCCGTCTATGGGGCGCACAGAGTTGGACACGACTGAAGTGACTTAGCAGCAGCAGCAGCGTGGACCCTTCACTTAGGATTTTCTGGGTGGCACAGTGGTAAAGTATTCTGGGCTTCCCCGGTGGTTCAGATGGTAAAGAATCCTCCTGCAATGTGGGAGACCTGGGTTCTGTCCCTGGGTTGGGAAGATCTCCTGGAGAAGGGAAGGGCTACTCACTCAAGTATTCTGGCCTGGAAGATTCCATGGACAGAGGAGCCTGTCAGGCTACAGTCCATGGAGTTGCAAATAGTCAGACACTACTGAGCGACTTTCACACCTCACACACATGGACCCTTATTCAGAATAATGGTTTTAAATGCATAAGACAAAATATAAAGGATTACAAAGAAACCAGATATGTAAAAATATAATAATAAAAATGTGTGCTATAGTAATATGTGTGCTTCTATATTAATGCATTAAATAACAATCCAGCAGCGAGTCTGGTGACATTTGAATGGTGGTGAGGAGCATAAGTGAGACTTGGAGAGAGCTGCAATAACCCAGCTGGAGACAAGAACACCTGTGGTTTCTATGGGAAACAAAATCACAGACACTGATAATATTTCTGTGGTTTGTTCTTAGTGTATATATCTGAAGGAACTGTTAAATTTCAGTTTGAATTCAGTGAAACTGAAGGTATGTTTTCCCCATTTGAGTATATAGAATCCCAGGGTTCTGTTGACAGGACCCTTGGAAGGTCCATGAGCCTCACACTAAGGGCCCTTAGGAAAGAAAAATCATTCTCATGGAATTATGAGCCTCGTTGAGATAGTTTCTTCAAAGAAATATTTGCATATAATTTCCAAAGCAGTTATGAACATTTATATTTTTAATTTTAAAATGGAAATGTCATTCATTTATTCATTTGTATTCTCTTTTTGGTTCATTTTGTTTTTAACCTTATGTATTTATTTTTGGCAGTGCTGGGTCTTGGTTGGTGCATGAGGGCTTTCTCTAGTTGCAGCAAGTGGGGGTTTACTCTCTAATTGTATTACGTGGACTTCTCATTGTGGAGGTTTCTCTTGTTGCAGAGCACAGGCCCTAGAGTGTGTAGGCTTCAGCAGTTGTGGCACACAGGCTCAGTTGCCCCACAGCATGTGAGACCTCCCTGACCAGGAAAGAGTCTTCCCTGATCCAACCTGGGTCCTCTGCATTGGCAGGTGGATTCTTAACCACTGGATCACCAGGGAAGCCCTCATTTATATTCTCACTTATAATCTGACTTGTTTTTGAAACCATGTGAGGCAACTTGAAGAGATTCATACAGCAAACTACAATAAAACAGCAAGTTGGTAGATGAGAAAAAGGAAAATATTGGTATGAAATGTAAATGGTGTCTTGAAGTACAGTTAATATACAAAGTGTATGTGGGAAGGTTCTAGAACTTTATGAGAGTACAATGGCAAATTTGATTCTAAGTTTAACCTTCAATGTAAAGGGTAAGAAGCAATTAGCTATAGATTCATGATCACATCTCCTGAGATGCCCAGCTCTCTCTCTACTAACACTAGAGAACAATTCTTCTGTAAACTTTGCCTCATACGCACTGTCTTAGCTTAGCTGCTGTAGCAAAATACCCTAGACCTTAAATGACAGACACGTATTCCTTGCAGTTCTGAAGGCTCACAAGTTCCATGTCAAGGTGACAGCTTGGCTGGGGTCTGGTGCAGGCTCCCTTCCTGGCTTGCAGATGGCCACCTTCTTGATGTGTCCTTGCAGGGTGGAAAGAGAGTGATTGCTCTCTTTTACGTTCTTTTCTAAGGGCATGAATCCCATCGTGAGGTTTTCATCCTTATGAGCTCTGAAAGGCCCATCTCCAAATAACCTTCACATTGGAGGTTAGACTTCAACATCTGAATTTGGTAGTCGGGGGACATGACTCAGTTCATAGGAACAATACATTGGGGAATGAAATTAGTACATTTGAAAACTTCCTTTGTTTTATTGGGCTATCTCTTATAATTTCTCATGTAAGCCAATGACATGTTTCTACTGGCCCAGCTTACTTTAGTAATGGATTTTAAACTTTCTAGTGTAAAGTTTTCTTAAAACATTTTGAAGGTATGAAGTATTGTTATTTATTTTTATTTATTTATTTTTAATATCACCTCCTTGGTGGCACTTGAAATGTAGATTAGTGATTATTAACTTTCATGTGTCATAGACCAGTTTGAGACGCTGATGAAAGCTGTAAATGCAGACACACATTAAATTCTGTATACAATTTCAGGGAATCACAGACCTCCTGAAGTCTCAGCATTCTATGAGTAAATAACTCTGCAATATAGAGTAATAGATAGGCCTTTAGACATATTATATCAATATTGTTTACTGTAACTGAGCATTTGACATGGATTGAGAACCAGCCAGTTGGATTTAATGCTCTTGGCAAGCATGCGGATGCAGTTATTCCATGCTACAGATTAAACAAATGCTTCAATAACTTGGAGAACAGGAAAGCTGCAGGCACATTTAACAAAATACAATGCTAATATTTCAAGGTTGGAGGGATGTCTGGCTCACACAGACCCAAGTCTTGTGCCCAAGATTCTCATGTGCCTTGGCAAACATCACAAATCTCTGGCTACCACCATTTCATGGTCCCAGGAGAAGATGACCCAAAATTCTCAACTCCCTCTTCAACCCCTTCCCCCCATCTTTACCATTGCTCAACTGAGACCAGGCTGTAATGTGAGAAATTGGAGCTAAACAAGGTGCAAATATAATGCAGACTTACAAAAAAAAAGTTATAAGAAACTCGGTATTGAAAAAACATGTTAGAAACGACAATAAATTTCACATTTTAAAAAGCTGACAAAATACCAGAAACAGCACATTAGTCAGAAAATTAAGGTCATTTAAAAACTAACTGCCTGACAGATCTCTGAAATACTTTGCCCCTACACGTTTAGGTGCATGTTCTTTGGTGGTCTCGTCACACGATAGTGATCTTAGAGTCATTTTTCTCTAGATAGCATAGAATGATAATCCAGTCTGTCTGGCATAAGCTGATTGGAATTGTTTTTCATTTTTACTGATTGTTCAAAAAAACTTCTTTGGGCTTCACAGCTTATTGCTGATAACGTCAAATTTTAGGGTTTCTCTCTCCTGTTTCGTTCGACCGTGAGCTTTAAAATTTGGAAGGATTTTCCCTAAACTTGCTTCAGGTTTATCTGAAACCCTGTTTCCCTTCACTCGTCATGGACACAGAGAGACATAGAGAGACCTATTTACGCTATGATACGATCTCTGGTCCTGAGCCATCCTGACTGTGCCAGGTGAGCTGGCCAGTGGAAAACAGAGTATTACTGGGAGTTATTACCACATTGAACAGCTGGCGGTAACCTAATTGTACAAAGAGAGTGCAAGCAACATATATATTCCAGCAACAACAAAACAAATATATCCCTCTCTGTATGCCTGCTCGCTGAACTCCTAAGTCGCAGCGCAACCTCGTGAGAGATTTTTGCTCTCCTCTCTCCCAAGCGACTCAGTGGTAAAGAATCCGCCCTGCAACGAATGAAATGCAGATTCAATCTATGGGTCAGGAAGAGCCTCTGGAGAAGGAAATGGCTACCTGCTCTAGTATTCTTGCCTGAGAAATCCCATGGACCTGGTAGGCTATAGACCATAGGGTCACAAAGAGTCGGACACGATTCAGAACTAAACAGTTGAACAACTCTCCGCGTACTCCAAGGGCTGCCAATAAATGGCTGTGGCCATTTTTGTAACACCTCCATAGAACCTTCTAGAGTAAGTGTCCTTAGAGTTCAGGCTCGAGACAGAAAGACGAGGAAAAATTTTCTCCTCCTGATGATGCTGGTAACCTTAATAGGAATTGCTCATTTTCTATTGAAAGGAGAAGAGATGTTCTTCACTCTTTACAGAAAGGTTGCTCTCCATTTCCTTTGCTTTCTTTGGGCTTGCATCATTTTTTTTTTTTTTCCCAGTTGAATTCACTGGATATAGTCAGTTTCTTGCATGAACAAATTAAAATGTCCTCTTGATTGGAGATGATATAATTGACTATAATAACTCATGAAATGTTTGGGAAGTTAGAGTTAAGCTGATGGCCTAAATTTAGTTTTTTATTAAGATGTTCTTTACAAACCAATTCTAAAAAAACATTTTGGGGACAGTTTAAGAAATTGTTAAATCAAAGTGGTGTGTATGTGAAATATCATCATAGTATGTTTTCTAATATGTCCTCAACGTTTTTTCTAAGAAAATTTTTCTATATTTTCCATTGTTCTCTAACACAGAACCAACTGATCCAGAATCTGATGTTTTTCAGTGAATTTTGAGAGAAACGATCTTTGCTTTCTGTCATTATGTTTTCCCCTCAAAGAACACAGAAATGTTAAACAATGAATACTTGATATGGCACCAATCATTGAACCTTATAAGTCATTGGTCTTGTTCTCAAAAGCACTTCTGTGCTTTATGTGCTGGTTTCAAACGTTGAAAATGTCCGTGTGGACTTTTACATTGTTCTGCACCCCAGGACCTCCTGCTCAAAAACCAAGATAAGAAAAGAATGTTCTTCAGAGCATTACGGCTCATTAGGGTGCTGTCCAAAATCTCATACATGCCTGATAAAGTTAGTGGAATGTCAGGGCCTCTGCTGTGATTAAAGGATCTAAATGTGACTTGTCAAGTAGCTCAAATATTAGCTCTAATCCCCATTTGCACAGAGCTCTGAGTTGAGGCTTTGTAGACAAAAAGCTGTATGTATAGAATATCCCTTGCTACATTCCAAATTTTCCAAATGAATAGAAGAAAGTGGAGCAGGAAAGCACAAGTTAAGAGTGAGTTATCTCTGGAGTTGGGCTCATGGATGATTTTTGTTTTCTTTTGTTAATGTTTTTCTTTTGCATTTTAAATTTAACACAGTGCAAATATATATGTTTTACTATCAAAAACATAAAAAGTGGAATTGATGCTGTGCTCATTGGCAGAGCCACCTTGGAACAAGGACATGGTGGACAAAGGTCCTGAAGATACTTTGCTCCTTTGAACACTCCATAACAGGCATCATGTCAGACGTCCCCATCAATTTCAGGTTTAAAAATATGCTCGTGGTCATTGTTGTTGTTTAGTCACTAGGTTGTGGTCTGACTCTTTGTGACCCTGTAGACTGTAGCCCACCAGGCTCCTCTGTCCATGGGATTTCCCAGGCAGAAATACTAGAGTGGGTTGCCATTTCTTTCTCCAGGGGATCTTCCCTACCAGGGATGGAATCCTCATCTCCTCCATTGGCAGGTGGGTTCTTTACCCCTGAGCCACCTGGGAAGCCCATACTCTTGGTGTGGGCATGCATGCTCAGTCATTTCCGTTGCATCTGACCCTGTGTGACCCTATGAACTGTGGCCCACCAGGCTCCTCTGTCCATGGGATTCTCCAGGCGAGAATACTGGAGTGGGTTGTCGTGCCCTCCTCCACGAGATCTTCCCCACCCACCATTGCTGGTGGGTTCTTTAGGGCTGAGCCACTGGGGAAGTCCATGCTGTTGGTAGGGGTCAGGTGAATCAGGAGCCTACTCTTGCAAGAAGGGCCAAGCAATTAGAAATGTAGTGACTTTAGACCAACAGGAAAGAGAAGGGGAAAGCTTCTTGTATAACCTGCGTTTAGCATTTGCATCTCATTCATCCACCCTCCGTCCCACCATCAGGAGGTGAGTGGGGAGGGTGTAGGTGGGAAGGTCCCGATAGCCTCTCCTACTTTAATGTTCCTTCATCTTTACTGTAAACCACTGATGCTGACATTCACAAACCAGCATTTAATGCAGAATACCCATTGTGTTCAGGGAGAGGTACAGAAGGGGCGTCTTCCTAGGTCAGGAAGTTGACATAAGTGAATTTGTGCTCATGTGAGTTTCTAGGGTGTGTGTGGGAACTTTGGCGTTAGTGGTAAAGAACCCGCCTGCCAATGCAGGAGACGTAAGAGATGTGGTTCATTCCTTGGGTTGGGAAGATCCCCTGGAGAAGGGCATGACCGTCTACTCTAGTATTCTTGCCTGGAGAATCCCATGGACAGAGGAGCCTGGTGGGCTACAGTCCATAGGGTCATACAGAGTCGGACGTGACTGAAGCAACTTAGCATGCACGCATGCATGTCGGAACTTAAGGGAGGGTTGGAACAGGCAAAAGGTGTGATTTCAGCCTCTTGGAGGAGCGGAATAGGGAATGGTAAAGCTGAGAAGTGACTTCTGTGTTCTGTGTCTGTCTGTCTTCTTCAGATCCTCTTCTGTGGCAGCTTCTTTCCCTGACCTCTCATGCCTGGCCCCCTGCTGCCTTCTGGCTGGCCCCAGACCTATAGTAACTCACTGTCCAAATCTCTCTCTTCCCCTTTCTTTTCTTTCTCCCTGTGCTTCCTCTCATTCTCATCAAGTGTACCCAGAGTTCACAGCATATCAAAGCCCAGAAAAGTCTGCAAGTCATGAACTTTACTTCCTTTATGGAACACAGTCTCTTGAACCACATCAGGATGAGAGTTGGCCAACACAAGTGGCAAAGTTATGCTGCAGCCAACCAACCGCTAATGTACGTGTGCATGTCATAGCAGGGTCACTCCTGGCTGGCAGAGGGCATCTGGTGAACAGCTGAGCAGCTTCAGAAAGGACTCAGAGGCGTGTCCCCATGCAGTGCACGGGAAGAGCCCTGGGAAAGAAGGGCTGAACTTATCTGCAGTTTTGGTTTAGACATGGCAGACTCGAGTGACGGACAGAAAGCTTCCAAAAGCAGCTGGGCTAGAGGGAGCCCACAGCCTCTCCTACTTTAACGTTCCTTTGTCTTCACTCTAAACCACTGATGCTGATATTCACAAGCCAGCATTTTATATGGAATACATACTTTGGTCAGGGAGAGGTAGAGAAGGCGAGTTTTTCTAGCTGCAGAAGTGGACACAAATGAATCTGTACTCATGGGCATTTCTAAGGAGTGTAATGGAGCTTTAGGGAGAGAGAGCCCTGGGTGCCAGGAAAAAGCTGAGAGGAGGGAAGTTTGGCCTCGTGAGAGGAGGTTGGGTTGTGGATGCAGAGGTCACTGACCTGGATCCTCCCTGTTCTCTACACCTCCCCACACAATCCCTCTTCCAGGGTATCTGGGTTCTGGAGAGAGAAATACAGTCAAAAGTGTGTGCCTGTATGGAGAGCCCTCATCAAAGTACTGATTAAAAAAAGACATGTGAGGGGGTTTGTTAGGGGCTCGGGTAGCACAGGGAGCCACCTATGAGCATTGGGGTGGCAACTGTCCAGAGTAGTGGACGGCAGCCAGGCCAGAGCTGCACATTTCAGGACATTCGTCTTCATCTGTACAATGGGAATAAAAACAGCATCAACTTTACAGAGTTGTTGTGAAAACTACATGATGAATGCGTGTACAGCACCTAGCATAAACAAAAATGAAATAATAATCAGGGCCTAATAAACTTTGGCTAGTACGACTTTCCGGAGAAGGCAATGGCAACCCACTCTGGTACGTTTGCCTGGAAGGTCCCATGGACAGAGGAGCCTGGTGGGCTGCAGTCCATGGGGAGGCGTCCCAGATGGTGTTAGTGGTAAAGAACCTGCCTGCCAGTGCAGGAGATGTAAGAGGTGTGGGTTTGATCCCTGGGTCGGGAAGATCCCCTGGAGGAGGGCATGGCAACCCACTCTAGTATTCTTGCCTGGGGAATCCATGGACAGAGGAGCCTGACTGGCTACAGCCTATAGGGTTGCAGAGTCAGACCTGACTGAAGGAACTCAGCACACATGGACACTGTGATTTTCATTGTTGTTTCATTCTTTTTGTCAGATGCCTTCTCTCTGCTTATCTTCTACTTATTTTCAGGTGATTGCAGAGCATTGATTTTATTTGGTACAATAAAATGGATTTTGGCCACGCTTTTGCTTTTAACCAGAGAAATTACTTCTTGGGATGTCATAGAAAAGGGTTAGATTAATCCTTAAGTAGATCAGATTTGAGAAAAAGTTTTAAAATGATTGTGACATCTCCAGTTTGAATTTTTACTGAATACAAAAGTTAGGCACTAATGTCGTTTTCTTTTTGCTCTAAGAAGATTGTGAGAATAACTAATAACATTTGGTAGAGGTTAATATAGTATTGAAAGCAGTCATTTGAACAGTTTTGAACTCATTTTCAAAGACATAATTGGAATAATTTTCAATAGACATCAGTCCTTATTTCTTAGGAAATGACAATGATTAAATTAACTGCAGACAGCTTCTCTTATTGTTGTTTGAAGACAATGGGAGTCTGTTGAGAATTGGTGGGGGGAAGATGAATGGTACATGTTCTATTAAAGACTTCATTGCTAAAACATTTTTCATCCACTCTTTCTGTCTGGCTGCAATTTATATATTCAGGGCATGGTCTTCAAATGCAGCTTTCTTGACTGTATTTGACCTACATAATGAATTCAAATGAAGGATAAGAATAATGCTTTTCCTAAGGCTAAGATATAGATTTTTCTTGGAGGGGGTGCATGATATGCCAACTCAGAAAGAAAATGATGTTACAATTGCAGCATTCTGTGGAAGTTGAAAGGAGAATTTTGTTCCTTCTTTGGGTATTTTCAGGATTCTCTCTCTGCTTCCATATGACACTGAGCATTGGATAGGGGTGAAATATCACACTCATTATTCAGGCATTTGAAATTACTCTTTTCTTTTGAAATGAGATATTCAAAGCATTGAGTGTCAGAGAAATTGTGCCTGGGTGGAAGAGTAAATGGATCTTAATCTGTCCTCCCAGTGTGAGGCTTTCTGGAGGTGGTGAAGTGGTTTTAACCAGTGGAAAATAGCACCCAATTTCTTTAAGATCTTCCTAAACTCAGAATGATTTCGTCAGTACATCTGAGTCCAAATACCACCCAGATAAGCATCTGCAGTCACATTTACCTAGACATGGGTGGTATTACTTTTTAAATTTCAGTATTACTATAAAACTTGTCTGGCTTTTACGCCCATGAGTGCTCTTGATGGGAAAACCTGTTTGTGCTGCTTCTGGCTGGAATGTCTACTTAGAGATTCATTCTTCTGGCTCTGAGCAAGTTATATGCACTGATACCCCAACTTTTCTTGAGTTGGCCTTTAATCACACAATACTAGGATTGTGAGGTCCAAGAGTAAAAAGAAAAATTTTGTAACCAATTTAATATATCAATTCTAAGAAGTTCTTGTACAAATGCTGATTACCACAGCGTGAAATTGTGCTGTTTTCACTGCTTTGAAAAGCAGAAGGAAGTGACATGAAGTCTTGTTGTGGGGAAAAAGATGGCTGGCTTATTGCTAGGTGCACCAAATACAAACATGAACAGAAGCCAGTGACTTGGCATTCAATACAGCTAACATTCATCTACTTTTACATTGCTTCTGGTGAGCTGTTATAGTTTCAAATCATTGTACTTGGAAAATATTTAGATAAAACATAACATCACATTACCTTGCAGTTTAAAATAACAAAACTAGAAATTTAAGCCACAAAGTGTGAGCAAACTGCAGTGTAGGCTGTAGAGGAGGAAAAAAGGATGGCTGGTTGTGTTTGATATGAAAATAGAGGACTTTTTACTGTAGTGATGGACTAGATATCGTCATATTAAGAGAAGTCAGAGAAAGGCAAGTATCATATGATATTACTTATATGTGGAGTATAAAATATGATACAAATAAACTTACTTACAAACCAGAAATAATCTCACAGACATAGAAAACGAGGTTATGGTTGTTGTCATTATGATTAGAAAGTTGCTATTTTGTTGCCTTTTCTTGGGGTTCATGTGGTAGGACTTTGACCTCCTCCCATGAAGTTGTCCTGGCGGAAATCTGATGACCACTTTCTTGACTTTTTCTTGTACAGATCTGAAGCAACAGAACTGGAACAAGGACCCTCATAGCTTTCTGGTATGTAATTGAGAACTCTTCAGAACTAATTCTTTCTCTTAGTGATATCTGTGACTTGAACAGCTTGTACTCCACTTTGTTATTCTAATTTGTGAACCAAGTTGTAATAGCCTAGGTATATTTATTCCTATGGTAGGATTAATGCAGAGAGAAGCTAATAGAATTAATAAATAGCCAGCTGTATTTGGTCCTCTGGATTTTCTTGATGACCTGAAAATGGCTTCTTGATAGTGATTACTTTTCAGTAAGAGAGCTGTTTAGCAAAGCACTTTATTTATGGAATTATCTTGTTTGATCCCTTTAGTGGTCAGGAACGTACCATAACTATCAAGTGCCATAAAATGATAATTATGTGAAGAATCTATTTTATAAGAAACTAGATGCCCACATATAAATTACCACCATTTCCCATAGCCCTTTTCGTCTTGTAGAGCTGAAACTTTGTGCCCATTAAACAATAACTCTCCCCTTTCCTCTCCCACCAGCCCCTCCCACCAGTATAGCAAGCGTTATGCTTCCTATCTCATGGTTTCAATTACTCTAAATATTTCATATAAGTGGAATCATACAGTGTTTGTCTTTTTGTAACTGGCTTATTTCTTGTAACATAATATCCTCAGGGCTCATTTATGTTGTAGCATTTTGCAGAATTTCCTTTAAGACCAAATAAGACTCCACTGTGTGTCTTTTGCTTACCCATTCATCTGTTTATTGGTTGCATCCATGTTTTGAGCTATTGTGGATAATACTATTATAAACAGGGATGTACAAATATTTCTTTGAGCTTCTGCTTTCAATTCTTGTGACTGTATACTCAGAAGTCAAATTGATGAATCGTATGGTAATCCTATTTTTAATTTCTTAAGGCACCCCTGTATTGTTTTCCACAGCAACTGTTATCATTTTACTTTCCCACCAGTAGTCTTCACAGAGTTTTTAAGTACAGAATGCTTTTCTAATTATTTTGACATATTCCTGCTGGGCAGTGAATATTGTGAAGTTTTGTGTGAATATATTTTGAACACAGATGTATTTTTTCTTGTTCTTTTTTTTTTTTTTTTTTTTGCTGTGCCTATGAATATTATGTTCTAAGACCTACTCAGTGTTAATTTATGTTTCCAGGTGATTCAGAATGTTAATAGAGTTTTTCCAGGACAGAAATATGTAGGGCCAAGTCTCAGACTTCTAATGGAAAAACAACTTAGGCTCCAAGGATTTCCTGATTTATTTTAAAATAGACTCTATGTTAAAATCTGTTCTGGCAGTGAAGGAGTAGTTACCACATATGTTTCTTTCTACTTGAAGACTTGTAATTCTTTTGCACAAAATATACCATTTTGACCCTGGAGGAGGGCATGGCAGTCCACTCCAGTATTCTTGCTTGAGAATCCCATGGACAGAGGAGCCTGGAGGGTTACAGTCCATGTGGCCACAAAGTGTTGGGCACAACCAAAGCAAGATAGCGTGCATGCAGGCATACCAGTGTGAACAGGGTAGGGACTAAATTACAAAGAGAGACTGGCTAGCTGGGTAATTACTTACATATTCTCTGAAACAGTATCTGCAACCTCTTCAAATGATTGAGACAGCAAGTTAACATTGGGGCTGTTATTTTAACTGGTTAATGACATTTGTGCTTTCTTAAATTTTGGTTCAAAATATGAACATAGCTTTCTAAGGGACAGAATCTGATTCTAAAACTGATAGGTATCCGCTGAATATTTTGAAACCTTTTGAGGTTACTTGCACAAATTAATGGACCATTTTCCCAGAAAACGTTCTGCATTTATTGTTTGTAGAGAGCGAGGAAAAGGGGGAGGAGAGAAATAAGCTTACTCAGGAAGCAAAACAGTTCTTTCAGACATTTTCTCTGAGTTTATGGTCCTCAGTAGAAATGCCAGTGTCTTTGCTAATCAAACACCTTCTACTAACGTTTTCAAAAAAGGGATTAACTGCCTTGGGTATATGTCAGTTTACTTTACAAGAAACAATTTACACCTAACTTAAGTAAATTAGAAAAGTCTTTTGTTAATGATCGCTAGGCTGTGCCACGGTAGCAGATTAACTCTGAAGGCTCAGTGGCTTTACACAAGAAACTTTAATTTCTTACTTACACTATATATTCAATACTAGTTGACATGAGAAGGGGAGGGCTCCCTTACTCCACACAGTCACTCAGGGATGTAAGCTGATGAAGCTCCACCCCTTGCGGCATCACCATGGCAGCAGGTGGCTTCAGGGTTTGCTGTGACAGCAGAAAAGAGCACGTGGAGGACTCACACTCGTCTCCAGACAGGAGGTGTTGCACATCACCTCCACTATTGGCCAGAACTAGGCATATGGCCACTCCTCACCACATGGGGCTAGAAGTCTTCTTAAGGGGGCAGAGGGGAGAGGAAAACTAGTTACAGTGAGCACCAGTCATTTCTTCTTTGATGAATTTTGCTGGAAATCCTTGTACTTGGCACATATATGAAACAACTTTCTAATTCTGTCACCTCTCTAATTCTTTATATTTTAATATGCTTTCTGTTGGTGAGCAATTTTAATCTTTTAAAATTAATTTCATGTTTTTTTACTTGCTGACTTTAGGTTGGGGAAAATAAAGCAAGTATTACTGACAAAGAATTAGGGATGATATAGATATAATAGACCAGAGAAGGCGATGGCACCCCACTCCAGTGCTCTTGCCTGGAAAATCCCATGGACAAAGGAGCCTGGTGGGCTGCAGTCCATGGGGTCGCTAAGAGTCAGACACGACTCAGCGACTTCACTTTCACTTTTCATTTTCATGCATTGGAGAAGGAAATGGCAACCCACTCCAATGTTCTTGCCTAGAGAATCCCAGGGATGGGGAAGCCTGGTGGGCTGCTGTCTATGGGGTCGCACAGAGTCGGACATGACTGAAGCGACTTAGCAGCAGCAGCAGATATAATAGACAGTGGGAAAAAAATGGCCCTCGAATGTTTAGATGTCTATAGACTCTATTTGTATTATTAATAATATCTATTATTTCTTCTAAACAAAACCATTACTTGAAATTAAATATAACTCTAAACACAGAGGTTTGATTGCAAAATCAAGTCATGGGATATCAAGCAAGGAATATGAAACTAAGAAAAGTTTTAATAGGTTGTCTTTCGTAATTTTTTCCCATTATTCAGCTTTCCCTGTATCTTAATATCATGGTTTTCTTCTTTTCAGTTTATTAGAGTATTTTACCAAGCAATACTTTTATATAGTGTACATGGGGAATAAACATGTCTGAAAAGGTATTTTGACCTCATGATTGTGTGTTTTACTAGGTATTGAATTTTATGGAGAAAATTTATTTTCGTTTAGAACTTTCAAGGCAAAGTTCCAACATCTTTGACATCCCATGTTCCATATGAGAAAACTGATGTCATTCTTATTTTGTTTCTGTGTAGATAATACCTTTTTATCTTGTCTATAAACTTTAAAAATTTTCTGTATCTCTTAGGAATTCTGAAATTTCATAAGACATGTTCCTGGTGGCTCAGTGGTAAAGAATCTGCCTGCCAGTGCAGGAGACGCAGGTTTCATTCCTGGGTTGGAACAATCCCCTGGTGAAGGAAATGCAACCCACTCCAGTATTCCTGCCTGGGAAAGCCTGTGGACAGAGGAGCCTGATGGTCTACAGTCCATAGGGTTGCAAAGAGTCAGACACAGCTTAGGAACTAAACAACAAGATTCAAGTGCACATCTTTGGGAACATATCTGATTCAGCATTTTGTGGCAGCGGAAGATTTTTTTTTTCCCTCTTTGTGTTCTGCTTCCCACTGTTTTGGTTTCATCCTCTAGTCTCTCTACCAGGTAACCAAGATGGCCACTGTTAACTCCAGGTTTGTGTTGTATTATGACTAAAATCCCAGGAAAAAAGGACAAATCTTATCCTAATGCTCCTGGAAGAATTTCCTGAGTAGCCTGAGTTGATTCTCCTTTCTGAACTGGTCATTGTGTCAAAGAAGTTAAGTATTTTGGTCCATCTACTGTTTTTGCTTGGGCTCAAGACATTTTGGCATCTTCTTGGGATGACCTCAGGGAACTTTTAACTAGTTTCTCAGTTTATATTCTCGCTCCCTTCAGTCTCTCTCAGTGTTACAGCCAGAGCTGCTAATGTGCTTGTCAGATCAAAACCCTGAAAAACCTGCCTGTTTCATTTCAAGGAAAGCTAGAGTCTTCAACCATCACTTGAAAGACCACCAAGATCTAAAAGATGATACAAGAGAGATGGAGGGGCACACAGACAGATTTCTATCCTGTCATAGAGTTGATGAGAAGCCTTGGAAGGGTTTTTAATTGATAAGCAACATGATCAGATCTTAGAAAGGTTTATCTGTAGCAGGATTGAAGATGAAATGGAAGCATAGGAACCAAGATAGGGGGAATCAACTAAAGTGGTCCAGGCCAGGTGATGATGGGCTGAACTATACTTTGAAATAATGAGAATGGAAAAGAGATCAATTTCTATCAGTGATGCTAACAAAGGAGAATCAGTTGGTCTTTGTCACTATATATGACCTTAGTTCAGACCCAGTTCTCACACCTACTAGATTTATGTAATTTATATAATTTACATAATTCTCAATTCCAATTTCTTTTTGAATTTAAAATAAAAATGATAATTCCTAATGCAAAAAAAAAAAAAAA